>CM076583.1:1030041154-1030481487 GCA_034641835.2 Pinus albicaulis | reverse complement strand
CTTACATTTAGAGATACCATAGTCATCATTTAGGTACTTCATTGGGGCTGCCTTCTCTAAGGCCCCGAATATCACCAATTGTAGTAATAGGAACATCATGCAAATCATGCAGATCCCCTTGAAATAATTATTTTGTCCTAAGCCGACCACGAAAATGCCTTGATCCCTTTTTATTAGTCTTCCTGATAGTGATGTTTGAAGCTGACTCAGGAGATATATGAGGAAAGGGTTTTAAAAGTTCTTTATCAAAGACAGTAAGTGCAGCCATATCTAGCACTGGGTTTCCTAGAAGCGCATCTAAATCACTACCCACAATATTCCGCGGGGAATCTGGGTGTTGTGGGGGATCAGGTTCATGAGAAGATAATGGAGAAGCCCATTCCAGGGGGGTCATTGATGGTGAAACCACTAGTGGTTTAGAGGGATGTGGACATGGTGATAAGGTAGGATTTCCCGTATAGACAGTTCCTTAGGGGTCATCTATTAGTTTATTAGAGTGTGGTGAGGTTGACTCGTGGGAAATTGGAGAGAATTATTGATTGTAGCGAGGGGAACCCATGTTTTTAGGTAAATATGGGGATTTTGCAGTACATATAATTAACAAATGTAAATCCAAAGAGTAAGATCTGACACTATTATAAGAGGGGGGAATTGACTTACCCGAGTCAGACCAAGATGCATGAGCTGACTTATTTCCATGTTGGCGACCAAAAGACATGTCTTTGCGGCGTCCTCTCCTCCATTGTCGCATAGGACAGATTCTTTGCAAGTGACTAGTGTGGTGACATATGAGACAGCGAAATGGCACATCCCAGTAGTCTAGTCCCTGTCAGTGTATTCGTTGTCCCCAAATTAAATCAACATCACTCGGCAACCCACCTTGGAATGAAACTTCAACTAAAATCCAAGCAATCCGCTTTTTCGTAGTACCAATACATCTAGGATCCAAATATTTGGTCGTTCCAATGGAATTTCCAATAGCTCGAAGTGTTTTCAAGGTCCAAAAATCCATGGGTAAGCCTGGTAATTTGACCCAAATCAGTTTACTCTTCGGGGCATCAATTAGAGGATTGAAACCCAAAAACCATGGGAGGAGCTGCATGAAACTCCTACCCCGGACCCAAGTTCAAGTCATAATCTTCCTACAATCTTCCTCATGCAGAAAATGCACACTGAACCAGTTCCGCATCATTTCACTTACTTTAGGAATGTATCCTAGAATTGGACACCAGAAGGTTTTTACCCACTCCGGCAGATCAAAAATTAAATCCTCTGGGTACAACCATCTTCCTATCAGTGCCCGCTTTTGCAAGCTTGCAACTTTGTCCCAGAGGTTGTTATGTTCCAAAATTACTTGTTTGACATTAGATGCAGGTTTATAGAAACGGTCCTTGTAATGAATCTTCCTCTTGTATAAACCCGACTGTGATTTAGAGTGTGCCTCATTCCTGTGCGAAGAAAAACCCTGCCTCTTCTCGTTCTAGAGCTCGTTGGAAGTATGTTCCGGTACATGATTCAGGTTATGATCAACTTCCACCCTTTTTCCATCCTGGAGAGTCTTTCGCAGCCGCTCCTTTTCAACACGTAAGGTGGCGACAATCAGATCCTCATGGGCGGATGTGTCGGAAGAAAGGATATAGTACACTTGTGGCGAGTGTAATATTGTCAAAATTGCTTTAAGATTTTCATCAAACATTTCACCAAGGAAAGCCCTCTTTTAGATTTATCAAAACCCTATAAATAGTTTTATATATTTAAAAATATTGATCGGGACCACTGTTGAAAACTTGGCTAGGGTAACCAGGTCAGAGTACTGTTGGAATTGCAGTCAACAACTTGGTTCACAAAAAAGGCATTTGGTTGGCCTGCTTATACCTCTTTTCCTTATGTTGTCCTATGAGAGAATTTGCTTGTGGTTTAGTTGCCAGATGAAGTAATTTACTTTGGGTATAGCATTTGGCATCCAGATCTAATTCCATATCCCACTTTTAGGGGGAACCTCTTCCTCAAAGAGGAGATGTGTGTAGCCTTCTTTGACTGAGTATCTTGTGTTCTTCCAACAACATTTGTCTGGTTTATCTCTTGCTATTGGAGAGCATCCCTCGAGAAGATTTAGGAGTTCTTTTTTTTGCTCATTTATCTCTTCAGGGAATTGCGTCTATGTATCCTCCATCTTGGGTTACAATTCTCGGAATTTTATAATGCTCTCTGTCAATATTATCGACCTCTGCCTATCTCTGCCTCTGTTGCTCGACCTCTGCCTGTTTCTGCCTCTGCCTCTATTGCTTGACCTCTGCCTGTCTCTGCCTCTGTTGCTCGACCTCTGCCTGTCTCTGCCTCTGCCTCTACTGTTCGACCTTTGCCTTCGCTGTGCCTCTGCTCTTCTGCTCGACCTATGCCTGTCTCTGCATCTGTTGCCTTCTTTTCCATCAATGACAACATTTCCAACAAGATAATTGTCAAAATTTACCTAAAATTCCTTTCTAATATGAGATAAAGAGGTCCATTGGACCAAAAATGGCTTCAGGAACTGGTTCTTATGTTATGAAACCAACTCACAAAAAAAAAAAAAAAAACAAACAAACAAACAAACATACATCAACAACATGAAAAATAACCTCTTCAAGGATATCACAACTATATTGAAATCTAATTCCTAATAATCATTAAGTTGCAGTGTCAAGTCTCGCTAGCACAACCGGTTGAGGATGGACCTCATTAGCAAGGAGACCCAGGATCAAACCTCACCGGGGGGTGGTTTTGCCCTGTGCTATGGGAGGAGACATGGTATAAACTCTAGTCAGTAAAATGGCTAGTGTGGCCTAGGCTGGGTGCGATCCCCGAGTAGCTTTGATGGATTAGATGCCCCTGGGTCGCGGCTACTCAAGCCACAGGTCAAGCCTGCTGGAGGATCACAGAAAACTTGAAAGACTAAAAAAATTAATTAAGTTGTAGCAAAACATTTTTCTTAAAAAATTCCTAATCTCATCTCACTTAAAGCAGTTGGTCTGTCATATTTAGATACATGTCAAATAATATATTTTGAGCCTACACATAATTTTATCTGTCATCTTGATGTACACATGTCTCCATTAGAAGTATTCATATACTTCAAAGATATATTTTCTTTTACAAGTAGAGTAGGAAAGAAAAAAGAAATAAAAAATGGAAAAAGAGAAAAAAATAAAGTGAAAAAAATATCAGGTGAAAACTTCCTTTGAGGTGCTTGAGATTGACCCAATGATTGAAAACCTCCATGAGGGAGTCATTGGGTTGGAAAAAAGAAAAAAAAAAGATAAATAAAATCGATATGCCTCGAGTGGTTCCTTTGGCATCCAAATCGATCGCTTCAAAACCATTCTAGCGTTGATAAACTATTATCTGAAACTTTTTATTGGATATTTTAGTTTCTCGAAGCATAAAGATAGAGGAGTTTTCCTTTCTCACTCTTTGTTTAAGATATATTTGTTTACCCTGACTGTTGGGTGTGGAGCCTGATTATCTTGTTTACTTTGTATCACAGCATTGGACCCCTGTACCTTAAAAGTAATCGCTGCTGTGGGGGGTCCAGGGGGGGCGGCAGCGCTTTTCGGAGCCCCCCCTGGCGGGGGTTCGAGGGCAGCGCCCCTAAAGCTAAAAACAGATGTAAAATTGCCTTGTAAAAGTATAGTAATTTCTAGTCAATCTGGGCCGTTCACTAGGCAAATGATCTGACGGTAGAAGTTATGTTTATATTAGGGTTTTTTTCCCTAGATGGCAACCCCCTTGTATATATGAGGGCATTGTATTGCGGCTGTGAATTATGAGTGTATTCTCGGAGCGAGAAACAAAGAGGGAGATTGTGAGAGAGAACAGAGGATATTACAGCGGATCTGCTGTAGGTTTTGTCTCTTCATTTTTTGCTGGATAATAGAAAGGAAGGACTGGCTGTGCGGGGTGGACGTAGCCCAAACTGGGTGAACCACATATATCTGTGTCTCTCTGGTTTTATGTGTTTTGTGTGCTTGTATTTTCTGCATATTTTATGTGTTGCATTGCTCCATAATATATAATTTTCTAACACTGACTAGTGAGGCCACAAATATTCCAGGAATGATATTAATTGACTAACATGTTTGGAGGAATACACCTCTGACTACACTATTACCTTACTAGTATTCAACAAATGTTCCTCGACTTCTTCGATAAAAGCTTGGGTTTACCTTCTTTCCCTGTTCTTGAATTACTTATGAAATATCCCCTTACCCTTGCCATATTGAGAATGAACCCTAATCCCTTTGGTGGATGATTTTAATTATCCATTAGTTGTTGCCATATGGTTTTTCAATGTGAGATATATTTAATTATATTCAGCTTTTTGGAGCTTTGGAATGGTACTCAGATATTTATTTATCCATTCCTTCAATAAATTTAACAATATTTATTCATCATTTCTCAATATCTCAGCTTCCTCCTATAAATACATATCCACTGCATTTGGCACATAGGTCTCCCCCATGGTTGGGGAATTAGGAGGGGTTTATGCAGAATTCTTCTTTGGATGGGATTTGTTATGTGGTTCCTCTTATTTCTATTCTAGATCAATTATATCTTCATGTAGCTCAATATCTTTTTTTGTGTTTCATAGTGCCACATACTTATTTTCATCTAAGGTGGGATTCACCCTCATTAGACTCGATTGATTCTAGGGTTTCTTTTCCTAGCGGATATAGTTTGAAATCCATTTATACTTCCTTTCTGATTTTCCATTTGCATCTTCTCTTGGTGAATCACATAGTCTCTAAATAAATGACCACACTCGTGGCACTTCCAACACCAAAAGGGAACATGTTCATAGTCTAATTGTTGACACGAAAGTTCACCTTAATAGGAAATTTTAATAAATTCTAAAAGAAGACGAGATATATTCATGTAAATGAAAATTCCGCCATATGTGGTATACCATCCATGCTTGGTTACCTTTGAGATATTAACAAAGAAGCCTATAGAGTTTCTAATGCCTTTGAGATATTAACAAACTGACCAAGATTGTGTTCTCTTGATTATTTCCTTTTACTTTTTTAGCATTAGAACCTCTAACATTTGATCGGTTTTCCCCAATCATTTTTTTTTTGTAAAAGTGGCTTGCACTCCTCTCCATATGGGCACTCACTAATTGGATTAGAATCAACTGAAGTGATAATTACTAACTCTGATATGGAATCTAATTAAAGATAGAATCCATTTGCAAATTAAGGATTGCAA
Source organism: Pinus albicaulis (assembly GCA_034641835.2). Classification (NCBI taxonomy): domain Eukaryota; kingdom Viridiplantae; phylum Streptophyta; class Pinopsida; order Pinales; family Pinaceae; genus Pinus; species Pinus albicaulis. The sequence continues at coordinate 1,030,476,243 of CM076583.1, read as the reverse complement.
AAGTTGTAGAGAACCAAATCCTAAACCTAAAACCAATCATAAGAATCAACTAAATATAACTTTATCTAAAATGAATATATATATATATATATAGAGAGAGAGAGAGAGAGAGAGAGATCCACCCCCACATTATGGCAGAGATTCTTAATCTATAAATAGGCTTTGTCATAATAGCATGAGGAAATACCATGATTTATCAATACCACATGCCTAAAAAATCATAACTCATTTCATGGGACACTTATTCATATAATATTTTTTAATTAATGAATTTAATTAAAAGGGTAAAAATGCACAAATACTTTGGAAATAAGTATCCAACTTCATAATTATTGATTATTATATTAAAATTATAGAAACTTACTACAAAATAGACATGTGTATGCATAATTATTTTACTTTTAAATTATTTCATTATATTTAAATCGTAAAACATTAAATTCAATGCTCTAATTTTAATTCCAAGGATTTGTAAAACCCTTAAAGTAAGTGAAATGGTTGAAAATACTATATATGTCAATATTTATACTTTACTTTAAGAAAATATAGCATAATAAACAAAAGTGGTATGATTGGTGTGTATAAATTATATAACTTATGTGTTATATGTCCAAGATTCTCCTAATCTCACACTATTTTAACTTCATACAAAATACAGAATCTATTCCACCATTGATCGTTTGTGGAAATTAAATCAAGATTGCAATGCACACATGAAACAATAAAAATTCACAAACATTAACATAATTGTTTAACGAGAAAGCCTGAAGCTGAAAACCCCAACTGTCTGTATATAATATATGTCACAAAGATCATGTAACAATCCTCATACAAAGCTTATCATATCAAGCTCTCAGTACAATACAATATCTACACACTAATCAAGCTCGATCTTGAAAATTCATGCACCGATCTTTGCCACCTACTATCCTACCTCTACTGTGCAATCCCTGCCGAGGAATGGCTCTGAATGAGTTCAAATTACTCCAGCCTTTCTCATGCAATCCTCATTGGCATCTCCACTGAGTGTTGGATGCAATCAATGCATCACTATAGTCACAACTGATAGTCACACTTTCCCTTTCACCTATCTCTTTGCTGGTCTCCACTGAAACTTCCATGCACTGTAGTTAACTATTGTATTCCTCAGTTGATTAATGAGTTATTATTTGTGAATTAATTAACTAATTAATTCACTCCCCTCTCACTAGTGTATCAATCAGTTATACTAGGTACAACTAGCTCAACTGAGTTTAACTAAGTTAAACTAAATACAACTCCACCAACTACTTCTCCAACTCCACCAAACTCTGTCACATGAGTTCTAACTGAATTCCTCCATGCATTAGCTCCAGTAAACCCTTAGGAATAGCGTAATTCCTTCTGTCAACTCCTGTGCCACATCTGTGCACTTAACTGAAGTGCTCCAAGAGAATAAGATAATGTTTAGAGTCCAAATATTATTAAGAGCTAATAATATTCGACATATCTATTTTTAGACTGGCAATCTAAAAATAGATTCCACCCAATATGTCTAAAAATAGAAGTCCATCTATTTTTCCAACTTGACCAACCATCCACAAATAGCATCCTGCAACTCATAGAATATGATCGACATGTCTAAAAATAGACATAGTCTAAAAATAGACTTTGCACCAAAATAGCCTGTGAGCCCACTTAGTGAAGGTGACTCTTTTCACTAAGCTCATCATCTTGTTGAATCTCAACACTCCCTCTCAACAAGATAGGGATTATCTACCACCCCGATCTTGTCTCTATGGTATTCGAATTTGCTCCTCGTGAGCGCCTTCGTCAGAATATCTGCATCTTGATCCTTCGTAGGAATGTAAGAAAGCAACATGATCTTCCGCTGCACACAATCTCTGATATGATGGTACCGAATGTCAATATTTTTAGATCTATCATGAAATACTGGATTAACCGAGAGTTTAATGCAACTCTAATTATCACAATATATCACAGCAAGATCTAAATGAGGCGAACAAAGCTTGTCGAGATGCTCACTCATCCATATAGCATCGCATCGTGCATATTGCCATATAACCTACTTCGCTAGTGCCTTATGAATCTTTATTTCCTCTTTGTACCAAAGCTGTTATAGATCAGTAATGAAATCCTCGGTGTGCACTTTTTGTCCATTTGGGCTTCTGCCCAATGTATTGCAGCCACCTCATCCCGGCTGATTTCATACCTAGATGAGATGCACCATAAGTTTTAATGCTACTACCTTCCAAAACTTGGCAAACCTTGAAAATAAAACTGTAGGCTGGTTAAATACACATAGCTATGTCGGTCTTGTAGTGACTAAATACATGGCAATATAATAGCAATTTCTGGTAATCCATAAACACTTGCGATGTATTATCCTCTTTCCTCAACCCTGGAAGAGGAGTGTTGATGGGCTGCAACCTGCATGAAAACTTCTCTATGCAGTACACATACTGCCAGCATTTCTTTTCATTTGCCATTCCAATTGATAATCCGAAATGGCAGAGGAGATCAAATCCTTCATCTCAAACTTCCTTTGCAAAGGTCTGCCTTATGTGTATCCAAATAATTCATCACCCGTTATCATCTACATAAAACACAATGACCAAAAGCCCTCCACCTAATCTGTATAAGACTGGGTCACGCCTGCCTCTTTAGTGAAACCAAGTCACATTAAGTAAGCTTGTCTATCAATGTGTATTACTAAGCACGGAGTGCTCTTTCAGCTACATACAACTTTTCTTTGAAACTTTTGCACACATATCAATTTGTTCGAATCCTCGGCTTTCACCAATGAAAACAGACACTCCTCCTCAATTGGCGCATTCTCCACAGATAATGCCAACCCTTCACAAACGTAGCTAAGAATTTTGGAAGAATACCTTGCGGCAGTGCAAAGTCTTTCTTCATGGAGTCATTCCGCCATTTTCTTGAAGCCTGCAAATATAGGTGTCTTATACTCTCAATGCTCCCGTGCAGCTTGCTTCACTGTAGATCCATCTGCTTCTACTTCCTTCCCTTCCGGAGACAATACTCCCTTCTGTTTTTGACAATCGAATCATACTCTTTCACCATAATACCCATGCGAGATCACCCCACAAAGCACTCACCGAAATAGGATGGCTCCATCAAGATACACTCATCGGAGCCATGTATCCTATAAATTCGGTCGAATAATATCTCTATGCAACGTTAATGATGTAGGAAGTCCCTACATGCTGCATCAAATTCGGTCGCTTAGCTTGCAGCAGTGCGCTTTTAAACCCTCTGTTTCTTTCACTCTATGAGCCTCCTCTTATGTGATACACATCTTGAATTCATCTTTATGAACAGTAGCTCCTCCTTTACAGCTCTGGCTCTCCTCATGAAATTTTATATCCCATCGCAAATGATCATCGAACTGTCTTACAAATATACACGATAATTATGGGGTGAACTACTATGTACTAAAAATTATCCCAACCTCTACGGTGCAACTCCGTAGTATCCTTCATCACATGAATAAATAGGTGGGCCAAAATCTTCAAATGAAATATCCGAGCTTCTACAGCTACCTCTTCGAATTCACATGCCAGAAATTATGAAGGACAACGATTTTGCTACATAAACACTTGATGTTACACCATTATAAGTGGAAAGGCCCTGATCTCTAACATCGCCCATGCAAACACCCACGATCATTTTGTTCTTAAATCTCCGTATGATTCGAATTATGAGCCACTATAGTTCTCTTCGAATTCACTTCTTTCTACGAAGTCTTTGAATTCGCGAGAGATGTATTCACCACCATTATCACTCCTTAAGAACTTCACTGCTTCAGCTCTGCTCAACGAGGTGCAAAATAAAACACAGTATGTACATAGAAAAAGATCCGAGCACTTCTGAGAAAGTCATCAACAAATATCACATAATGCATGCTTTTCTTTGTTGAAGCAAGCTTGAAAGGTCTGCACGCTCTGAATTCTCTCAAGGGTCGGTATGATAGGTTAATATATTAGTGCAGTGTACATAAAAGATTCATTTTAGATTTATCCACTTTTTTTTTTTTTTTTTTTTTTTACTCCTTTTATACAAAAGAATCTTGTTATATTGTATGTTTATTAAGTACTATGTTTTAATAAAAAATGTTATAAATAAATTCAAATAAAATATTTATAATTTTTTTTTAAATGAGTTATGGTTTTGAACATGTAGTATTGATAAGGATGACGTATATATATATAATCTTATTTATAAGACAATAATATCCCGTAATAAAACATAGGTGAATAATAATCTTGTTATATTTAATAAATATTAATTTTTTATTATTATTTATTAAGATAAATTAAAATATGTTATTAAATAGTTTATTATAATTTATATGAGTAAACAAATGCCCAATCTATAACTCATATATATGTTATATATTTGAATTTTATTTATATATTATATTTACCAATTTTATGAAAATGTTAGTAATTTTATTAATAATAATATAATTATAATTAAAAACTTCATTTAAAATTATTTACTAAAATATTGAAATGTAAAATATTTTAACTCGATATTCAAAATTTTATTTATAAATTTAAAATTTATATTTATTTTAAAATTAATTTTAAATAAATCAATATATCCCATACCCCTAAAGAATTAATATTAATCAGTTATTAAATAACATAATATTAAAATTTTAAATATATTAAATCTATTAACAAAATTAAATGATCTTTCAAAATTTTTAGATACATAAGATTTTTTTAGATCATAAAGTGTATAGCAAATTATTATGACACATGAATCCCGTCTTTTGCATTTCTTCTTGCTATTCTTTTAATCTCACAATCTATGAAACCTTATTTAATTTGACACTAATTTTATAAACCTTAATTTAATAGAGTGATTTTGCATAGACTATCAAATTTACTCATTGAAATTGATTAGAAGTTAGCCCCATAAATTATGAATTTTTACTTTTTATAATGGATGAGTTGAAAGTGTTTGAAGATATTTTAAATTTAAAATAAAGTAAATAGATTTTAGTTATTTTGTTTTGTTAAATTGTTTGTGATTTTTCAAATTTGTCTGATTATTATTTAACCAAAATATACGTGCTGCAATCACCTTTCATGAGTATGCTAGGTCACTAAAGTCTTTACTGGAACAATAAACTTGACCCAATTACCATTTTTAAATTATTTATAAAATTAAAAATAAGCCAATATAAATATCTAAAAACTTTCACTTTCTTGTTTTTATTTCATCGATTAAAACATGCTTTAAAAGCTTTCCTATAGAATTTAAATGATATCATTACGGCAATACAATGAATTGAAGTCACTTTTGATATGTCGAATATTATATTTTATTAAATACAAGATCATTATTCAAATACCTACCTTCTTCTGAAGACTTAAATCCCCACTTAAAGATCCATTGAAACCGCTGTGGAAGTAATGTGTAGTTTGAAATAAAAAATTAATTAAATTCATCAGGTACGCCTGTAGGAAACTCAGGTGCTTAATATAGAATCTAAAATTTGAACAAGTGAAGTTTTCTTTTTAAAGCGGTGACAACGAGATCGAATCCCATGGCAAAAAAGAACGAGGAGGGCTTCCTTGAATTTGCTAAGGATCACGATGGTTGCGAAACTTCTGACAGCGTGAAACGTAAATTCACAAACAAATTTTGATTTGATTTTGTGGGTGGGCGATGAATCTCGGCAACCAACTGTTGCAACCGAATGTTTCCTTGCACCGTCCGGGCGGTCACGGTTATAGAAATAAAATTTTAATATGGCGGGAGTTTCCAATTTGAAATTCAAATGGGTATTGGAAACTGAATGCGTACACGGTATATATTGTATTCGTATATCCCATCATTGCATCGGGAGAGCTAAAGGCGTCGAATTTGAAGGAGGGTCGCCGGAGCACGGCGATCGGAAGCTTGCCCCATGCCCATGCCCATGCCCATGTATGATGAAACGCACATGTAAAAGTGTACTTCAGCCGATATCCATACCAATGGTACTCTTAAGGGGCATTAATGGGTGAATAGCGGCTAAAATAAGGCTTGCCCAGAGCGGAGGGCAACCAGCATATTTTGGCCTTATTCACCATTGAATTCCCCTTAAAATTTGCCATCGATGTATGGATAGTCGGGGCGAAATACGCTCTCCATCTCCGGATCATCATCCATGGGCGTGGGCATGGTATCCCCGTTCAGTACTCCGGCGACCTACTAAACACGACGATTGGACCCTTGTCTCTCACAGATGCAGTGATGGGATATACGAATGCAATATACCGTGTACGCATTCGGTTCAATGCCATTTGAATTTCAAATTTGAAACCCCACCATTAAATTGCGTTTCATTTTACATGGCCATGGCCTTTGAATGATTGCAAAAACATTGGTTAGGCTGAAATATTGGTTGTCGAGATTCATCGTACTTGCCACAAATCAAATCAAAAATTTGTTTTGCAATCTCGTTGAAATAGAAGTTCGCAATATCGTGATTCTTAGCAAATACGAAGTGAAAGCCTCTGCGATTTCTTTTTTTTTATGTTAGCAGGATTCGATCCTACGGTCTAGTGGTGGCGGTCATGGAAGAGGCGAAGGCGATTGCCAAGTTCTCAAGTCGTCAGTGTGGTGGCAACACTGCTTTTGAAATGCAACAAACTTCTCAGGAATTGCGCTCACTGCTTTTGAGATGCAGCTGTGCTCACGGCTAGTGTGTGGGATGATAGCATTTTGTGGTGAATTGACCATACTTACAGGTAAGCGTTACAAGCAAGCAATGGAGAAAACTTATTGTTATTTACCTCTGCCGTCGAAGTGTTTAAGGCCTCGCTCGCACCTTGTGTCGCAGGTTTGTTATTTATTCATTCCTTGAGTTTTAAAAAATTCGCTATAATTTAGAGTGCAATCCTTTTAGATAAATCAATGTGGGTGAATGAGTTTTAAAAAATTCTCTATAATTTAGAGGGCAATCTTTTTATATAAATCAATGTCCGTGAATGTAGCGGTGAGCATGCGATGGATGGAAATTTCTCTGGTGAGAATCAGTTTATGTTCACAGACTTGGTTGAACTCTATGAAAAGAAAGCAATTGGACACAATTGCCGAGGAACACACCAACAAGCTGCTGGTCGACTTTCAGTCTAGTTTTAATAATATCAGTAACCTGCAGGTCATGGATTGTAAAAATGGAACTATTACTCAAAGAGAGCTTTAAATTTTCATTGAATTCTGTTTTTCTGATTTTAGCTTTGTAAATAACTCGAATAACTAGAATCAAAGCAGATTTGCACAAAATATGTGGCCACTACCAAACAATTTGTGTATATATTCGCAATTGTACAATGTATAATGTATTTAATTTTTGGGTTAAAGTTAAAATTTTCAAACGCTGATTTTGTGCTGAAAAAAATTTGGCCATGTTCACGAATTGATGAACTAAGGACTTATTTAGTCCAAACACTTCCAACATGGGTCAACAAGTTTATGGTTGAGTTCTTTTTTCTAAATATTTTTTATTTCCAATGTTATGTTTTAAGTTTAGACTTTAATTATTTTCAAAAGTGATGTTTTAAGTTTCAAATTTATGGTTATTTAATCACTTTTAAGTTTCAAATTTATGGTTATTTATTATTATAGATGGTTTTTAATAGAAATTTTGGATAAATATTTATAATTTTTGAACTAATGATTTTTTAATAGATTTGATTTGATTTATCCAAGTTTTAAAAAAATAAAAAAATTATTTGAATTTCATTAAAATTTTATTTCTATATTTCATAATAAAATCAATATAATAATTTCAATGAGTTAGAAAATTAAAGTTTTAGAAATTAAAATGAAATTTAAAATTGTAAAAGTATATTCTAACAAAACCTGTTAAAATAGTTTACTATATTAAAAACTATTAGCATATTCATGAAATTTTAAAATATTATAATAAACAAAAAACTATCAGCGTATTCATGAAATTTTAAAATATTATAATAAACAAAAAATTAAAACATTGTGACAAAGTTTAGAATTTGGTGAATTTTTAGGTTAAAAGTAAACCAATTTTAAAATAATCAATAAAGATTGTATATTATGATAAAATCAATATAATAATTTCAATGAGTTAGAAAATTAAAGTTTTAGAAATTAAAATGAAATTTAAAATTGTAAAAGTATATTCTAACAAAACCTGTTAAAATAGTTTACTATATTAAAAACTATTAGCATATTCATGAAATTTTAAATATTATAATAAACAAAAACTATTAGCATATTCATGAAATTTTAAAATATTATAATAAACAAAAAATTAAAACATTGTGACAAAGTTTAGAATTTGGTGAATTTTTAGGTTAAAAGTAAACCAATTTTAAAATAATCAATAAGATTGAATATTATGATATCATCTTAGTAAAGGAAACTAAGAAAACCCACATAAAGGGATTACTTGAAAATTCCAAATACCATTAAAAATTCACTTTTCTCTTTTTTAACTATTATTTATTATTTATTTTAGAAAACTAATTTCAGATGTAAAAGGATCTCCTTATTACATAATTAATTAGTGCAAAAAAATGGTTAATGTTTTTCCTATAACTTTTTAATTCCCATGTTTAGAACTCTATATTTGTTATGTTATAAATTTGAAATAATACACCAATACTTGACATACTAATTTCGATGTTCATTGATTTTACTTATTTACCGAAAAAATAAAAGCATCAAGTTCATACTTTTTATTCTCTACATAAATTTAAATTTTTTATGTGGTATAAGCAACATTTAGGTACTAAAATGATGCACAAACACAACCATATAGCCTATACTTTAAAAAATAAAAATCATAGTTGATATAGCTATCACAAATTTCAATAGATAAAAATTATTTAAAGGTTGCACAATTTTGTACATTTTAGTGATTTATTCTATATATAGGTTCATAAGAATTAAAAATCTGTATGCAATTCAAGGGATGTTTCTTTCTTCATATTTCCATTGCATCTAAAATGTTAAAAAAGACAATCATAAAATTGCACTTACCCACTTCTTAAGAAGAGTAATGTGTTTTGGAGAATTTGTTGCTTTCTATCACATGCTTAGGAATAAGTTTACATTCTTTGTTAATGATTACTATTACCATATTCACGCATGCAAATATTTGGTTGTCAACATGACAATACCAAAATAATAGTTGAAATGGAAAATGATTTATTTGGAAAATAAGAGGCAATGGTTGGAGGGGTATTACCAATTGGTATAATAATACAAGCACATATTCCAATGTATGAATGCATGATAAAATTAGCGGAATGTCTGGCAGCAAGGGAGCAGGAACCAGAGATTATGGCATAATGTATGCAAGTACAGAATAGAAAGAATTGATTGGATATACAGATAGTTTGTTGTTCCTACTCGTCCATCAAACCCCGTTCCAATCATTGCTATTGTATGAACAAGGTTTGAGTCTAAATCCAAGATAGCAGTGCCCAACATTATATGACTTATGCCAATCCCTATAAACTTAATTTCCTCCACATCTCCCTAAATCATACGTATGAGTGAGATTTACCTTTTTTTAATGCATAAAACCAAAGCATCTCCAAAGTGATTGCGAATGTACTCAGAATAAAACTACATTGGTTCCTAATATATTTACCAAAGACCGTAAAAATAATCATCAATAAACAATGAATGTGTGACACATACTGTAGGAGAGAAAGCCAGTCCATCAAAGTAACCCTTTTCCTTTGCCATCTTCATGAGGTTCCTGAAGCAATCCATAATAAGGATGAATATGAGCGGGGATAAATCACAACCTTGTCGAAGCCCTCTTTCGGCCAAGAAAAAGTCAGTCGGTAGTCCATTAATGAGAACATCATATCTTACTGAAGTTATGCGTGCCATTATCCATCTAATAGATCGAATAGATAGCCCAATATTTAGGAGAATTAGCCTAATGAAAGACCAATCTGCAGAATCATATGCCTTATGGATGTCGATCTTCATAATTAGAGCCTCAATTTTGTTTTCATGAATGGAGTGTAAAGCCTCCTGTGCTATAGCAATGGCATTGTGTATAGACCTGCCACTTAAAAACCCGAATTGTTACTTAGAAATGTATGTTGATAGGATCCCCCGAATCCTATTTGCAATAATTTTAGAGGTGATTTTGTACATAACATTACATAGTGCAATAGGCGTAAAATCTAAGAACTGTTCAGGATCCGATGACTTAGGAATGATTGTCAAGAAGGTCAAATTCATATCGCCAGGAACAAAACCTAGAATTCTAATTTGTTCCACAACCATAAGCAGCTCGTACTCGAACATATCATACAAGTGTAAATAAAATTCAGCCGTCCATCCATTCAGCCCAGGACTTTTGTCATGTGCAAAATATTTTAATGCAGCTTCTAACTCCTTAGATATCTTCACCTCCATAACATTGTTTGCATCTAGGTCTAACATGGAGGGCATATGTTGTAGTACCCAAGCTTGGCTTTGATGATCAATTTCATGGTCAAATTTATAAAAATCAGTAAAATAATTGAGCGCTTCAACCTGTATGTCCTACGTTTTATGTTTCATAGAGCCATCTGCAGCCTTTATTCTCTAAATTGAATTCATGTTCCGGTGGCGATTTGCAAAGTTATGGAAAAACCTTGTATTCAGATCGCCTTCCTGCAACCATTGAACTCTGCTTTTTAATTTCCATGTAGTTTCCTGTATTTTTAAAATCTTAAGCTTGTGAGGCTCCAACTTCTCAAGAGTGGCATAGGATAGAGAGTCAGGTGGAGCGATCGTCATGTCCATATAAATCTGAGCAATCTTACTGTCGATGTCTCTTAGCTCCGAGACCCCTCTTATATTACCGTATAGAAAAATACCTCCAAAGAATTTATAGGCCTTTAGAATGTACACTAAAGGGTCCCAAGTGGCCAACATTCCACCCGCCCAACCCACTGCATCCACTCCCATTGCATGCCAACTCGAGCGTATGCTTAAAATGGTCTCAATAGCAACAATCCGATTACAAAGAGTTTCCTGGAGAAATACCATTGATGGATTTATTTCTGAGAACATCTGGCAAAGGCGAAGATTTTTAGAGGGTCCGCCCAACCCTCTTACATTAAGAGATACCATAGTCATCATTTAGGTACTTCATTGGGGCTGCCTTCTCTAAGGCCCCGAATATCACCAATTGTAGTAATAGGAACATCATGCAAATCATGCAGATCCCCTTGAAATAATTATTTTGCCCTAAGCCGACCACGAAAATGCCTTGATCCCTTTTTATTAGTCTTCCTGATAGTGATGTTTGAAGCTGACTCAGGAGATATATGAGGAAAGGGTTTTGAAAGTTATTTATCAAAGACAGTAAGTGCAGCCATATCTAGCACTGGGTTTCCTAGAAGCGCATCTAAATCACTACCCACAGTATTCCGCGGGGAATCTGGGTGTTGTGGGGGATCAGATTCATGAGAAGATAATGGAGAAGCCCATTCCAGGGGGGTCATTGATGGTGAAACCACTAGTGGTTTAGAGGGATGTGGACATGGTGATAAGGTAGGATTTCCCGTATAGACAGTTCCTTAGGGGTCATCTATTAGTTTATTAGAGTGTGGCGAGGTTGACTCATGGGAAATTGGAGAGAATTATTGATTGTAGCGAGGGGAACCCATGTTTTTAGGTAAATATGGGGATTTTGCAGTACATATAATTAACAAATGTAAATCCGAAGAGTAAGATCTGACACTATTATTAGAGGGGGGAATTGACTTACCCGAGTCAGACCAAGATGCATGAGCTGACTTATTTCCATGTTGGCGACCAAAAGACATGTCTTTGCGGCGTCCTCTCCTCCATTGTCGCATAGGACAGATTCTTTGCAAGTGACTAGTGTGGTGACATATGAGACAACGGAATGGCACACCCCAGTAGTCTAGTCTCTGTCAGTGTATTCGTTGTCCCAAACTTAAATCAACATCACTCGATAAGCCACCTTGGAATGAAACTTCAACTAGAATCCAAGCAATCTGCTTGTCCGCAGTGCCAATACATCTAGGATCCAAATATTTGGTCGTTCCAATGGAATTTCCAATAGCTTGAAGTGTTTTCAAGGTCCAGAACTTTAGGGGTAAGCCTGGTAATTTGACCCAAATCAGTTTACTCTTCGGGGCATCAATTACAGGATTGAAACCCAAAAACCATGGGAGGAGTTGCATGAAACTCCTGCCCCGGACCCAAGTTCGAGTCATAATCTTCCTACAATCTTCCTCATGCAGAAAATGCACGCTAAACCAGTTCTGCATCATTTTACTTACTTTAGGAATGTATCCCAGAATTGGACACCAGAAAGTTTTTACCCACTCCAGCAGATCAAAAATTAAATCCTCTGGGTACAGCCATCTTCCTATCAGCGCCCGCTTTTGCAAGCTTGCAACTTTGTCCTAGAGGTCGTTATGTTCCAAAATTACTTGTTTGACATTAGATACAGGTTTATAGAAACGGTCCTTGTAATGAATCTTCCTCCTGTATAAACCCGATTGTGATTCAGAGTGTGCCTCATTCCTGTGCGAAGAAAAACCCTGCCTCTTCTCATTCTGGAGCTCGTTGGAAGTATGTTTCGGTAGATGATTCCAGTTATGATCAAAGTCCACCCTTTTTCCATCCTGGAGAGTATTTCGCAACCACTCCTTTTCATCACGTAAGGTGGTGGCAATCAGATCCTCATGAGCGAATGTGTCAGAAGAAAGGATATAGTACACTTGTGGCGAGTGCAATATTGTCAAAATTCCTTTAAGCTTTTCATCAAACATTTCACCAAGGAAAGCCCTATTTTAGATTTATCGAAACCCTATAAATAGTTTTATATATTTGAAAATATTGATCGGGACCACTGTTGAAAACTTGGCTAGGGTAACCAGGTCAGAGTACTGTTGGATTTGCAGTCAACAACTTGGTTCACAAAAAAAGCATTTGGTTGGCCTGCTTATACCTCTTTTCCTTATGTTGTCCTATGAGAGAATTTTCTTGTGGTTTAGTTGCCAGATGAAGTAATTTACTTTGGGTATAGCATTTGGCATCCAGATCTGATTCCATATCCCACTTTTAGGGGGAACCTCTTCCTCAAAGAGGAGATGTGTAGCCTTCACGGTGAGTATCTTGTGTTCTATTTGGTTCCAATTTATGCGGTTTATCTCTTATGGGTGGAGAACATCCTCGAGAAGATTTGAGTTCTTTTTTGCTCATTTATCTCTTGAAAGGTGCGTCTATGTATCCTCCATCTTGGGTTACAATTCTCGAAATTTTATAATGCTCTCTGTCAATATTATCGACCTCTGCCTATCTCTTCTTTTGTTGCTCGACCTCTGCCTATTTCTGCCTCTGCCTCTACTGCTTGACCTCTGCCTGTCTCTGCCTCTGTTGCTCGACCTCTGCCTGTCTCTGCCTCTGCCTCTACTGTTCGACCTTTGCCTTCGCTGTGCCTCTGCTCTTCTGCTCGACCTCTGCCTGTCTCTGCATCTGCTGCCTTCTTTGCCATCAATGACAACATTTCCAACAAGATAATTGTCAAATTTTACCTAAAATTCCTTTCTAATATGAGATAAAGAGGTCCATTGGACCAAAAATGGCTTCAGGAACTGGTTCTTATGTTATGAAACCAACTCACAAAAAAAAAAAAAAAAAAAAAAAAAACAAACAAAAAAACAAACAAACAAACATCAACAACATGAAAAATAACCTCTTCGAGGATATCACAACTATATTGAAATCTAATTCCTAATAATCATTAAGTTGCAGTGTCAAGTCTCGCTAGCACAACCGGTTGAGGATGGACCTCATTAGCAAGGAGACCCAGGATCAAACCTCACCGGGGGGTGGTTTTGCCCTGTGCTATGGGAGGAGACATGGTATAAACTCTAGTCAGTAAAATGGCTAGTGTGGCCTAGGCTGGGTGCGATCCCCGAGTAACTTTGATGGATTAGATGCCCCTGGGTCGCGGCTATTCAAGCCACAGGTCAAGCCTGCTGGAGGATCACAGAAAACTTGAAAGACTAAAAAAATTAATTAAGTTGTAGCAAAACATTTTTCTTAAAAAATTCCTAATCTCATCTCACTTAAAGCAGTTGGTCTGTCATATTTAGATACATGTCAAATAATATATTTTGAGCCTACACATAATTTTATCTGTCATCTTGATGTACACATGTCTCCATTAGAAGTATTCATATACTTCAAAGATATTTTTTCTTTTACAAGTAGAGTAGGAAAGAAAAAAGAAATAAAAAATGGAAAAAGAGAAAAAAATAAAGTGAAAAAAATATCAGGTGAAAACTTCCTTTGAGGTGCTTGAGATTGACCCAATGATTGAAAACCTCCATGAGGGAGTCATTGGGCTGGAAAAAAGAAAAAAAAAAAGATAAATAAAATCGATATGCCTCGAGTGGTTCCTTTGGCATCCAAATCGATCGCTTCAAAACCATTCTAGCGTTGATAAACTATTATCTGAAACTTTTTATTGGATATTTTAGTTTCTCGAAGCATAAAGATAGAGGAGTTTTCCTTTCTCACTCTTTGTTTAAGATATATTTGTTTACCCTGACTGTTGGGTGTGGAGCCTGATTATCTTGTTTACTTTGTATCACAGCATTGGACCCCTGTACCTTAAAAGGGGCGGCAACACCGCCCAAAATTAATCGCTGCTGTGGGGGGTCCAGGGGGGGGCGGCAGCGCTTTTCAGAGCCCCCGAAGCTAAAAACAGATGTAAAATTGCCTTGTAAAAGTATAGTAATTTCTAGTCAATCTGGGCCGTTCATTAGGCAAATGATCTGACGGTAGAAGTTATGTTTAGATTAGGTTTTTTTGCCCTAGAAGGCAACCCCCTTGTATATATGGGGGCATTGTATTATGGCTGTATATTATGTGTGTATTCTCGGAGCGAGAAACAGAGAGGGAGACTGTGAGAGAGAACAGAGGATATTACAGCGGATCTGCTGTAGGTTTTGTCTCTTCATTTTTTGCTGGATAATAGAAAGGAAGGACTGGCTGTTCGGGGTGGACGTAGCCCAAACTGGGTGAACCACGTATATCTGTGTCTCTCTGGTTTTATGTGTTTTGTGTGCTTGTATTTTCTGCATATTTTATGTGTTGCATTGCTCCATAATATATAATTTTCTAACACTGACTAGTGAGGCCACAAATATTCCAGGAATGATATTAATTGACTAACATGTTTGGAGGAATACACCTCTGACTACACTATTACCTTACTAGTATTCAACAAATGTTCCTCGACTTCTTCGATAAAAGCTTGGGTTTACCTTCTTTCCCTGTTCTTGAATTACTTATGAAATATCCCCTTACCCTTGCCATATTGAGAATGAACCCTAATCCCTTTGGTGGATGATTTTAATTATCCATTAGTTGTTGCCATATGGTTTTTCAATGTGAGATATATTTAATTATATTCAGCTTTTTGGAGCTTTGGAATGGTACTCAGATATTTATTTATCCATTCCTTCAATAAATTTAACAATATTTATTCATCATTTCTCAATATCTCAGCTTCCTCCTATAAATACATATCCACTGCATTTGGCACATAGGTCTCCCCCATGGTTGGGGAATTAGGAGGGGTTTATGCAGAATTCTTCTTTGGATGGGATTTGTTATGTGGTTCCTCTTATTTCTATTCTAGATCAATTATATCTTCATGTAGCTCAATATCTTTTTTTGTGTTTCATAGTGCCACATACTTATTTTCATCTAAGGTGGGATTCACCCTCATTAGACTCGATTGATTCTAGGGTTTCTTTTCCTAGCGGATATAGTTTGAAATCCATTTATACTTCCTTTCTGATTTTCCATTTGCATCTTCTCTTGGTGAATCACATAGTCTCTAAATAAATGACCACACTCGTGGCACTTCCAACACCAAAAGGGAACATGTTCATAGTCTAATTGTTGACACGAAAGTTCACCTTAATAGGAAATTTTAATAAATTCTAAAAGAAGACGAGATATATTCATGTAAATGAAAATTCCGCCATATGTGGTATACCATCCATGCTTGGTTACCTTTGAGATATTAACAAAGAAGCCTATAGAGTTTCTAATGCCTTTGAGATATTAACAAACTGACCAAGATTGTGTTCTCTTGATTATTTCCTTTTACTTTTTTAGCATTAGAACCTCTAACATTTGATCGGTTTTCCCCAATCATTTTTTTTTTGTAAAAGTGGCTTGCACTCCTCTCCATATGGGCACTCACTAATTGGATTAGAATCAACTGAAGTGATAATTACTAACTCTGATATGGAATCTAATTAAAGATAGAATCCATTTGCAAATTAAGGATTGCAAAAGTTGTAGAGAACCAAATCCTAAACCTAAAACCAATCATAAGAATCAACTAAATATAACTTTATCTAAAATGAATATATATATATATATATAGAGAGAGAGAGAGAGAGAGAGAGATCCACCCCCACATTATGGCAGAGATTCTTAATCTATAAATAGGCTTTGTCATAATAGCATGAGGAAATACCATGATTTATCAATACCACATGCCTAAAAAATCATAACTCATTTCATGGGACACTTATTCATATAATATTTTTTAATTAATGAATTTAATTAAAAGGATAAAAATGCACAAATACTTTGGAAATAAGTATCCAACTTCATAATTATTGATTATTATATTAAAATTATAGAAACTTACTACAAAATAGACATGTGTATGCATAATTATTTTACTTTTAAATCATTTCATTATATTTAAATCGTAAAACATTAAATTCAATGCTCTAATTTTAATTCCAAGGATTTGTAAAACCCTTAAAGTAAGTGAAATGGTTGAAAATACTGTATATGTCAATATTTATACTTTACTTTAAGAAAATATAGCATAATAAACAAAAGTGGTATGACTGGTGTGTATAAATTATATAACTTATGTGTTATATGTCCAAGATTCTCCTAATCTCACACTATTTTAACTTCATACAAAATACAGAATCTATTCCACCATTGATCGTTTGTGGAAATTAAATCAAGATTGCAATGCACACATGAAACAATAAAAATTCACAAACATTAACATAATTGTTTAACGAGAAAGCCTGAAGTTGAAAACCCCAACTGTCTGTATATAATATATGTCACAAAGATCATGTAACAATCCTCATACAAAGCTTATCATATCAAGCTCTCAGTACAATACAATCTCTACACACTAATCAAGCTCGATCTTGAAAATTCATGCACCGATCTTTGCCACCTGCTATCCTACCTCTACTGTGCAATCCCTGCCGAGGAATGGCTCTGAATGAGTTCAAATTACTCCAGCCTTTCTCATGCAATCCTCATTGGCATCTCCATTGAGTGTTGGATGCAATCAATGCATCACTATAGTCACAACTGATAGTCACACTTTCCCTTTCACCTATCTCTTCGCTGGTCTCCACTGAAACTTCCATGCACTGTAGTTAACTATTGTATTCCTCAGTTGATTAATGAGTTATTATTTGTGAATTAATTAACTAATTAATTCACTCCCCTCTCACTAGTGTATCAATCAGTTATACTAGGTACAACTAGCTCAACTGAGTTTAACTAAGTTAAACTAAATACAACTCCACCAACTACTTCTCCAACTCCACCAAACTCTGTCACATGAGTTCTAACTGAATACCTCCATGCATTAGCTCCAGTAAACCCTTATGAATAGCGTAATTCCTTCTATCAACTGTTGTGCCACATCTGTGCACTTAACTGAAGTGCTCCAAGAGAATAAGATAATGTTTAGAGTCCAAATATTATTAAGAGCTAATAATATTCGACATATCTATTTTTAGACTGGAAGTCTAAAAATAGACTCCACCCAATATGTCTAAAAATAGAAGTCCATCTATTTTTCCAACTTGACCAACCATCCACAAATAGCATCCTGCAACTCATAGAATATGATCGACATGTCTAAAAATAGACATAGTCTAAAAATAGACTTTGCGCCAAAAATAGCCTGTAGGGCCCACTTAGTGAAGGCGACTCTTTTCACTAAGCACATCATCTTGTTGAATCTCAACACTCCCTCTCAACAAGATAGGGATTATCTACTACCCTGATCCTGTCTCTATGGTATTCGAATTTGCTCCTGGTGAGCTCCTTCGTCAGAATATCTGCATCCTGATCTTCCATAGGAATGAAAGAAAGAAACATGATCCTCCGCTGCACACAATCTCTGATATGATGGTACCGAATGTCAATATGTTTAGATATATCATGAAATACTTGATTAACCGAGAGTTTAATGCAACTCTAATTATCACAATATATCAATGCCATGATCTAAATGAGAACCGAACAAACTGATCGTGGATCTTCCTCATCCATATAGCATCGCATGCAAGAAATTGTTGCCATGTACTCACCTCCGCTAAAACAGAGTGCCACTGATCTTTGTTTCCTACCGTACCAAGAAACTCGTTATAGATCCGATACTGAAAATCCCTCCAGATGTGCTCTTTCTGTTCGTTGGGCTTCCTGCTCAATCTGCATCCGTGAAGCCATGCAACTTCACCTCATCCGACTGTCTGTACCACAATCCATATTCAGATGTGCCCCTGAAATACCTCAGGACATGCTTGCCTACCTTCCAAAAGAGCTTGGTAGGCTTAACCATAGCTTGTGAAAGCTGGTTCACAGCATAGCATATGTCCGGTCGTGTATTGACTAAATACATGAGCGAACCAACCAATTGTCGATAAACAGTGGCATCCACTACCTCTGTCGATGTAGCATCCTCTTTCCTCCAACCACCAGGAAGAGGAGTGTCGATAGGCTTGCAGCCTTGCATGTTGAACTTCTCCAGTATCTCCCGGGCATACTTGCCTTGAGACACAAATAGTCCATCCTTCCGCCGCCAAATTTCCAATTGATCCTGTGAAATAATGAAGGAAGGCCCAAGTCCTTCATCTCAAACTCCTTTGCAAGATCTGCCTTGCATGAGTGTATCAATAGTTCATCACCTCGTTAGTATTAAATCATCTACATAAAGCACAATGATCAAAAGCTTACCCTCCACCACAACTAGGTATAGGTTTAATATAGGTTTGGATCTCGCTCACTCTTGGTGAAACCAAGTCCGGTGAAATAATCAGTTTATCCATGTGTACTAAGTACGAGGTGCTTGTTTCTACCTATACAGCGCTCTTTTGAGCCTCGCACAATATGCGACTGCTGAAGATTTCGAATCCTCCAGGCTTCTCAATGTAGACCTCCTCCTCAATGATTCCGTTGAGGAACGCATTCTTCACATCCATCTGGTGAATGTGCCAACCCATCTGCGCTGAGAGAGCAAGGATGGTCCGTATGAAAGAATACCTTGCGACAGGTGCAAAGGTTTCTTCATAGTCGATCCCTTCGATTACTGAGAAGCCCTGAGCAACAAATCTTGTCTTATACTTCTCAATGCTCCCATTAGCAGCTTGCTTCACTTTGTAGATCCATCTCGAAGCTACCACTTATTTCCCTTCCGGGCTTGGGACAATCTCCCATGCACTGTTTTTGACAATCGAATCATACTCTTCCACCATGGCATCTACCCATGCAGGATCCTCCACAGCTTCCTCGAAATAGGATGGCTCCGTCAAGATACACTTTCTCATCAGAGCCATGTATCCTATAAATCGGTCAGGTAACTATCTCTATCTGCGTTGTGATGTAGGAACTCCTACATTTTGTACTGCATCAAGATTCAGTCGCTTAGCTTCTGTAGTGCGCTTTCGCCCTCTGATGTTTGGCACTGCATGAGTGGTTTCTTCCACTCTATGAACCTACTCTTGTGGCTGATCCACATCTTGAGGATCATCTTTATGAACAAGTAGCTCCTCCTTTGCATGCAAGTGTAGCTCCCTCTCAAGCGACAACTTCATGGCTTTCTCCTCATGAAATTTTATATCCCATCGCACAACAGTCATCTGACTGTCTTGCAAATATACACGATAATTGTGGGGTGTTTCTGTGTACCCCAAAAATATCCCAACCTCTACGGTTGGCTCCAGCTTCTTCCTGGTATCCTTCATCACATGAATGTAAATAAGTGAGCCAAAAATCTTCAAATGAGAAATATCAGGCTTCTTACCAGAAAACACCTCTTCGGGTGTACTCATGCCAAGTACTCTATGAGGACAACGGTTTTGCACATAAACCGCAGTGTTGCATGCCTCAGCCCACAAGTGTATGGGAAGGCCCTGATCATGCAACATCGCCCATGCAGCACCCACGATCATTCTGTTCTTCGGCTCTGCTGACCCCATTCGCCGTAGGTTATGAGGTGGCACTATGAGCTCTTAAGAAGCTTCTTTCTGGCGTAAGTCCTTGAATTCGCCAGAGATGAATTCATCACCATTATCGCTCCTAAGAGCCTTCACCTACTTCCCTGAATCTTTCTCAACCAACGCCTTGAACTCACAGAACTTTGAGTATGTCTCGCTCTTCTTCTGCATGAAGAAGATCCAACACTTACGAGAAAAGTCATCAACAAATATCACATAATACCTATGCTTTGTTGTCGAAGCTACTGAGAAAGGTCCACACACGTCTATGTGAATTCTCTCAAGGATCGTCGTGTCGTCGAAGCATGACTATTCTTGATAGAGTTAATATATTGGGTTCCGAATTAATTTATAAAAGATTCATTTTAGATCTATCCACCCGAGGGAAAGGGATCAAATCTCCTTTTACTCTAAAAGAATCTTGTTATATTGTATGTTTATTGTAAGTACTATGTTTTAATATAAAAAATGCTATAAGAATAAATTCAAATAAAATATTTATAATTTTTTTTTAAAAATGAGTTATGGTTTTTAGTATGTGGTATTGATAAGGCATGGTATTGTAAGAAATCTTATTTATAAGACAATAATATCCATGGTAAAACATAGGTGAATATTCATGATTGAAAATCTTGTTATATTGTAAATATTAATTTTTTATGTGCTTATTAGATAAATTAAAATATGTTTATTAAATCGTTATTATAATTTATATGGTAAAACAAATGCCAATCTATAACTCATATATATGTTATATATTTGAATGTTATTTATATATTATGATTTTCTTTTATGTAAAAAATGTTGGTAATTTTATTAATAATAATATAATTATAATTAAAAATTTCATTTTAAAAATTATTTACTAAAATATTGAAATGTAAAATATTTTTAATAATCATCAATATTCAAAATTTTATTTATAAATTTAAAATTTATATTTATTTTAAAACTAATTTTAAATAAATCAATATATTCAGATCCCATAAAATTTACCCCTACAAAAAATTAATATTAATCAGATTATTATATAAATAACATAATATTAAAATTTTAAATATATTAAATCTATTAACAAAATTAAATGATCTTTCAAAATTTTTAGATACATAAAATCTAACAAAAGATTTTTTTTAGATCTATAAAGTGTAATAACAAGATTAGGTATTATGACACATGGATCACGTCTTTCATTTCTTATAATGCTATTCTTTTAATCTCACAATCTATGAAACCTTATTTAATTTGACACTAATTTTATAAACCTTAATCAATAGAGTGATTTTGTAGACTATCAAATTTACTCCATTGAGAATTGATTGGGATTGAGTGTTTTAGGATATATTTATAAATTATGAATTTTTACTTTTATAATGGATTTGAGGTTGAGTGTTTGAAGATATTTTAAATTTAAAATAAAGTAAATAGATTTTAGTTATTTATTTGTTTGTTAAATTGTTTGTGATTTTTCAAATTTGATCTATGGTTGAAGAGTTATTATTTAGTTATGTTTTTTTCTCTCAGTACAGCGCACAATCACCTTTCATGAAATTTAATACTAGGTCACTAAAATTTAATATTAGGTCATCTTACTTACTAGGCCATGGCTAATAAAACTTGACTTAATTACCATTTTTAAATTATACATTTAAATTATTTATAAAATTAAAAATAAGCCAATATAAATATCTAAAAACTTTTCACTTTCCTTGTTCCTTTATTTTATCAATTAAAAACTTTATCTTTTAAACGCTTTTCATATAGAATTTAAATGATATCATTCCGGTAATTAATGTAATCAGATATTATATTTTTATTAAATACAAAGTCATTATTCAAAAGTTAATTAACCTACCTTCACTTTCCTTGAGGCTTAAAAATCCCCACTTAAGGAAGGCATCCATTGAAAACCCTTGTGGAAGTAATGTGTAGTTCTTTTTTAAAGCGGTGACCAGAGATCGAATCCCATAACATAAAAAACTAGTAGAGAGGGCTTTCACTTCAGATTTGCTAAGAATCACGATGGTTGCGAACTTCTATTTGGCGTGAAACGTAGAGATTGCAAACAAATTTTTGATTTGATTTTGTGGCAGTGGGCGATGAATCTCGGCAACCAATATTTCAGCTGCAACCAATGTTTCTTTGCACCGTCCAGGCGGTCACGGTTATAGAAATTAAAATTTTAATGGCGGGGTTTCAAATTTGAAATTCAAATGGGTATTGGAACTGAATGCGTACACGGTATATGTTGTATTCGTATATCCCATCATTGCATCGGGAGAGCTAAGGGGTCCATCGTCGAGCCCGAGAAGGGAGGGGTCGCCGGAGCACGCTGAATGTAAAGTGTACTTCAGCCTGACTATCCATACACCGATGGTACTCTTAAGGGGCATTAATGGGTGAATAGCAGTTAAAATAAGGCTTGCCTTCGGCAGGGGCATTCCGGAAATAAGGTGTGGACATATCTTTTGATAGTTATGACTAGAAGCTCTAAATTGTAGTTTCTAATTGTATATCATTGTAAACATTTAAATATGGGCTTTTCATAGATATAGATGTAGATGTTTAGATATTTAATTGTGATATTTTAATAGGACTTTTCATAGATATAGAAGTAGATGTTTAAATATTTAAATATTTAATTGTGATATTTTAATAAAATAAAAAAATCAGATAAATAATAATAATAACAATAAAATGTAATATTCACTTAATTAAAAAAATAAAAATATAATATATATGTGTATGATGATGGTTAATAAAAATATAATTAAAATAACATTATTTTTAAATATATATAATATAAATTATCAAATATATAAACAAAAGTAATAATTCATTAGTAATTCATTAGTAATTGTAACATACCTACTCAATATATTTACACATGGTAACTAAATATTATTTAAGTGTCTTTTTAACTGTTTTATCAAGAATCGGTGCGTATTGAAGAGGGTGGTCGAGAGACTAAGGAGAGAATCTCTAGTATTTCAGAAAGAGTGGGTTCTGCAAATTAAAGAGACTCTTGATAGAGATGATGATAATTCCCTGCCAAAGGTGGATAGGTTTCTGGGCATGGCGAGGTTTCTGCTACACGAGAACCAGTCAGACAACACACTCTTCTATGTAGATGAAGAGAACCAGAACCAGAGGGTTTCAATCCATTATTTGGCCGCCGAAGATGTAATCGTTTTCTCTGGTGAAATGCACCCAATGGTTGTGAGACATTCCATTGCAGCCACCATTATGCGCGAAAAAAAAACAAACGAAGTTTTACTATTAACCGTGAATAGTCACCAACTCGAAATCTTGGCACCTCTATTTAATAAGCATATTAAGCATAAGTTCAAGATATGTATCTTTATCTATTAAAAATAATTTTAAAGTTTATGTTTTCTATAGGAAATATGATAAAGTTACATAAGTTAGGGAGTTTTTTAGGAAAATAATTCTTGAAATTTTCTGTATATGGATAATTTATCTAGTTTTCTTAATAAAGAAAATATTTCATGGGAAGGTATAATAAGTTGGGATTTCTCTTCTTAAGGTGAAAATGTGTAATTTGTGGTTAAAGGTAATATTTTAGGGAGTTACCTTCTAAATATAATTAACATAAGTCATAGGATTTTCTTTGGGAAGAATATCTTTATCATGTGAGTGAAAGATAAGTCCATTGTGTTAATTCCTTTGCAAGAGTTTGCAAAAATTACATGTTCTGGTGGGTAAAAGAGCAAGTTATTATTGTATTGTATATTGGGTATTTTGACTTAATTACATGGTTTTCTGTATAAAAGGTTAAGCTTGTTATTATTTTAAAAATGTCTTCTTAGTTCTTATGCACAAAATAAGGGTTAATTATGGTACTTTCTTGAAAAGGGAAACCTCTTGAAAAGATTGAGTTCTTGACTTAGGTGTATAAAAGGTTAAGTTAACCTTGTTATGGTTTCCTAGTTTTGTGCATAAAATATGGTTATCTATCATAATTTCGGGAAAGGGAAGCATCAGAAACTTCATAAAGAAAACTAAGTTATATTAAATTCATTTTGAGAAATAATTATGTATATATTTACATTGAAAGAATAGTTAATGATGTGTAATTCCAAGAAGTGAATTGAAATAGTGAGTTATAATGTTTCTTAGGAAAAATTATATGTGAGTATTTTATACTGTCATAACTATTACGTT
The DNA here is from genome assembly GCA_034641835.2 of Pinus albicaulis. Taxonomy (NCBI): domain Eukaryota; kingdom Viridiplantae; phylum Streptophyta; class Pinopsida; order Pinales; family Pinaceae; genus Pinus; species Pinus albicaulis. The sequence goes on along the minus strand of CM076583.1, from coordinate 1,030,451,707 downwards.
AGTTTCTGCGTATGGATGCAATATTTGTATTAGCTTTCGTTAGAAAGAATATACATATTTGTATGTGGGAAAAGATAGCATGTTGTGTTAGACTACATCGGAAAAGATCATTAGTATAATATTTGAAAAAGAAGACATGTATTTGTATGCTTTATTACATTACTGTTATGCGTTTGCATGCTATCTTGTGTTAAGCAACATGCGTTTGCATGCTCTCTTGTGTTAAGTATTCGTTTGGGAAGACTCTTTTGGAAGCTATGTGCTCTGTTATGTAAGCATTCCTTTGAGAAGACTCTTTTGGAATCTATATGTATTTTCATGCATGGGAGCAACATTTGTTATGTTAGCTTTCCTTCCATGCACCAAAAGATATAGTTTAAGGGTTAGTTATTTTGATTATATTTATGTAAATTGCATGCATGAATATCGTAACTGATGTATCAATTTATTTTAAAGAAAATCTTGGGAGATGTAGCTATTGTCTTGCAGGAATGTGTGCTTATGCGAGGGAAACATTAGTTAATATGATGACTTATAACTAACACATATTCATTATGTGTTGTTAAAGGGAGAATGTCAAGGTATTTTACTTTCATGTCATGAATATACATGAGTAGATGGAGAAGCTTCTCTAGTATAGAATTTATGAAATGGTTGATTAATACTTTATGAATCTTGACATCAATGTATGTTCAAGGCATCATTAGCAGGAAATGATGGTGATATGTAAAAAGGAAATATTATGCTTAACCTGGTGGCAGGTAAACGATTATGGTTTATGCAGATGAGTGCGAGCTGCAGGATGATTCAATGTACGATGGTCCATTGTAGGTACATCCATGCCACCAAGATATGAAGATTAGTATAACAACTTACTATTATTATACTAAAGTTACACTATGAACTAGTGGACATTCTATCTAATGACGAGTAAGGAATATTTAATAGTGATTTGGATAGTTACCGGGGGTAACTGGTATAAAAAAAAAATTAACTCCTTGAATTTCCCTGTGAAGTTATCGGTATATGTTACAAGTGGTATCAGAGCTAAAGGTTGCAGCATTGACGCCTTTGGGATTTGTTAAGCGAAAATAAATTGAGGTATGCTACCAATGGACATCAGCTAAGGTATGATCCTAGCAATCTACATATTGATTGATATATGCAGTAGTCTAATTTTGACATGAGATGTGAGATTCATGTTTATAACTACATTGAAGATTAATAAGTAATAAATACTGCTGCAAAACGGTTTTCATAACACTGAAATCATGTTGAGGATAAAAGACAATAAAATTGTTGTACTTATGAACAACCTGAGTACTTACTAGTGAAAGTGAGAAGACAATAAAACCTTTGTTGTACTTATGAACAACCTGAGTACTCACTAGGGAAAGTGAGAGTTGACTATTAACATTTGCAATATTACTGATATATTTAATGAACATAACTAAAGTTACCATGCATTACTTGAAAAAGATGAATGTGTATAGTGATGGTGTGTGAAACTAATGCATGAATGCAAAAGATGAGAAAGGTCCTTGTATAATATGATAGAGTGTTTTAAAATTAAATTTAATGAAGCCTTTTAGATGTTAAAAATACTTAATGGGTCAAGTTGTGAGACTTGACTATAATGACTAGTTGATTGACTAGTTTTTGAATGAGTCGTCATGGATGCATTAAGATTATTAGTGGCATTGAATGCCTATTTTTTGAATGAGTTGTGTCATGGGTGCATTAATATTATTAATAATATTGATTACTTATGAATGCCTAATTAATGAAAGTTATATGCACGAATTGATTTTGACTAAATCTATTTGAAAGTTGTGAAAAAGTAGTTACTTCACATGTCTGTCCGTTGGTAACAAAACATTGTGGAATTGGAAATGTTGGATTGTTACCCCAATCGTTATTGACACATATGTATTAATGAATATTTATATATACTTTTAAGCATGAAACTAAAATTAAATTGAAAGTATTTTTTTTTTGTTTTTTTAACAATGCATATTTATGATTAGTGCCCTTGATGAGATTAAGCATGGTTAGGTTAATGGGAACAAGAAAACCTGTCAAAGTAAAATAGTGCCATGGAAAAATTGCAATGGTAATTGATAAAGTATCATGTTATAATGTGCATGATTTTTATATTCGAGAAATAATAATTTATAACATATGGTATCATGTTATAATGTACATGATTGTGTTATTTGGGAAATAATAGTGTATAACACATGTATGTTATTCATGTTTCCTGTTAATATAGATATCATTGGACCCATGTGGAGGGCCAAGTATGATGTATTATGTACATAAAGTTTCTTTTTTTTTACGTATAATGTGCATATAGTTCATTATGTAATTTACTATGGGAAAAAATGCTAAAAGAGAAATTTAATATGCCAGACAGTTGTCAACAATTGTAAAAAGGCTAGAAGGCCTTGGGTTAATGGTGGTTGCCTACCTGGAGGGGTTGATGGTGCTTACCTGCCTAGATTTCCTCTCCCTAGAGATATATGATCTCATTAAGGGAAAAGAGTTCGCCAAGATGGTGAAGAGGGGAAAACCTGAGGCAACTTTACTGATTTTGGACCCTGTTGGAGGAGGTCCAAAATTCCTCATAGACGGGACGCTGTCATAGGAATAGGCATGATGTTGCCAAGAGGAATCCATACTGGACCTGGAATGGTATTTTGTCAAATAACTGTCTGGATGTGTAAATTACTCGATTTGGTTGTGGAAACCAACTCCCATGGGTTGGGAGGAGCATTTTGTTTACCATTGGGGTTCTCATAGCAGAACAGGTTAAGTAATAAGTTATGTGTTATATTAAAATGAATTTTTATATGATTGTGTAAATATCCTATGTAGATATTAAGAGAAAAGGAGCTTAGCGCTTGGAAAATAAATTACTGAATGTATACGTTCATTTATTTTATTACTAAATTGTTTGAATGTCTTAGCAGAGGCTAGGATATGCCCATGGTGCATTGATTGACCATTGGTACGATTAGAGAGCTAGATGATCTCTGAGTACTTTTTGAAGTACTGTGTGGATGTCTTTAGCAGGAGCTAAGACATTGTGCACGTGATGAATTGATTAGAGGGTTGGTGCTCTCTGAGTACTTGTGGAAGTACTCTAATTAAAACATCTCTTGATATTGCATGAATGTTTGATAGTTGCAAGTATTTCATTTGATTGAAACTATATGACTAATGTGATTGAATTTGTTAGTCATACATTACAGGCTCTTTCCAAGGAGTGTTGATGGGTGTTCAACCCTTTTCAGAGAGCTTGTGTAAAAGCCATCATTACTTCCAATAGTAATTGGTATGTAATGGTAAGTTGATATATAGATTTTTCTATATTTTTATGATATTGAATAATGGATAAGTGGTTAAAAATGGAAGTGAATTATTTTTTTGAGCTATACATGTTTATGACTATGGATAAAAACATTATTGTTTCAATCAATGACATTTAGGGAAACGAAAGTGTTTTCATTGTTAAGGGGAAGGACCCCCTTTGGGTTGTTTATATTATTATATCATGAGTATAAGTTTAAATTTCAGTGAGAGAAGCACACCGAGGATGGTGTTCTCTTAAGGGGGGAGTATGTAACATACCTACTCAACCCTATGTATTTACACATGGTAAGTAAATATTAATTTACTGTCTTTTTAACTGTTTTATTAAGAATCAGTTGAAAAATAAATTCTTGAATCGGTTGAAAATGAATATGTGTTGCGTATTGAAGAGGTTGATCGAGAGACTGAGGAGAGAGTCTCCAGTATTTCGGAAAGAGTGGGTTCTATAATTTAAAGAGATGCTTGATAGAGATGACGATAATTCCCTGCCAAAGGTGGATAGGTTTTTGTGCATGGCGAGGTTTCTACTACAAGAGAACCAGTTAGACAACTCACTCTTCTATTTAGATGAAGAGAACGAGAACCATAGGGTTTCAATCCATGATTTGTTCACCGAGGATGTAATTGTTTTCTTTGGTGAAATGCAGCCAACAGTTGTGAGACATTCCATTGTAGCCACCATTATGCGCGAAAAAAAAATGAACGAAGTTTTACTATTAACTGTGAATAGTCACCAACTCAAAATCTTGGCACCTTTATTTAATAAAGAGAAGTTCAAACAGAAGTTCAAGATGCAAGGGTTTATCGACTATTGACAGATAATTATCTTTTTACTATTAATGGTGAATAATAACCAACCCGGAATCTTGGAACCTCTATTTAATAAGCATAATAAGCATAAGTTTCAGATATGTATCTTTATTTATTAAAAATAATTTCAAAGTTTATGTATTCGATAGGAAATATGATAAAGTTACATAAGTTAAGGAGTTTTCTAGGAAAAGAATTCTTGAAATTTTATGCATATGGATAACTTATGCTAGTCTTCTTAGTAGAGAAAATATTTCATGGGAAGATACAATAAGTTGGGATTTCCCTTCTTAAGGTGAAAATGTGTAATTTTTGGTTAAAAGTAATATCTTAGGGAATCACATTCTAAAAATTATATGCATAATTAACATAATTCATAGGATTTTCTTTGGGAAGACTATCTTTATCTTGTGAGTGAAAGATAAGTTCATTGTGTTAATTCCCTTGCAAGAGTTTGCAAAATTTACATGTTCTGGTGGGTAAAAGAGAAAGTTATTATTTTATTGTATATTGGGGATTTTGATTTAATTACATGGTTTTCTGTATAAAAGGTTAACCTTGTTATTATTTTAAAAAGGTCTTCTTAGTTCTTATGCACAAAATAAGGGTTAATTATGGTACTTTCTTGAAAAGGTTAACCTCTTGAAAAGATTACATGGCTAGTTCTTGACTTAGGTGTATAAAAGGTTAAGTTAACCTTGTTATGGTTTCCTAGTTTTGTGCATAAAAGATGGTTATCTATCACAATTTCGGGAAAGGGAAGCATGAGAAACTTCATAAAGAAAACTAAGTTATATTAAAATCATTTTGAGAAATAATTATGTATATATTTACATGAAAATATTAGTTAATGATGTGTAATTACAAAAAGGGAATTGGTGTTACGTACATTAAGAAGAGCTATTGTGATAAGCTCTTGCTTGTGCGAATAATAGCCATTTTGTTATAGAGATATGTTATTTGTATGGATAGAAGAAATAGTGAGTTATAATGTTTCTTAAGAAAAATTATATGTGAGTACTTTATGCTATCATAACTATTACGTTAGTTTCTGCATATGCATGCAATATTTTTATTAGATTTTGTTAGAAAGAATATACATATTTGTATGTGGGAAGAGATAGCATGTTGTGTTAGACTACATTGGAAAAGATCGTTAGTATAATCTTTGAAAAAGAAGACATGTATTTGTATGCTTTATTACATTAGTGTTATGCGTTTGCATGCTATCTTGTGTTAAGTAACATGTGTTTTCATGCTCTCTTGTGTTAAGTATTCCTTTGGAAAGACTCTTTTGGAAGCCATGTTCTCTGTTATGTAAGAATTCCTTTGGGAAGACTCTTTTGGAAGCTATGTGCTCTGTTATGTAAGCATTCCTTTGGGATGGCTCTTTTGGAATGTATATGCATTTTCATGCATGGGAGCAGCATTTTTTATGTTAGCTTTCCTTCCATGCACCAAAATAAATAGCTTAAGGGTTAGTTATTTTGATTAAATTTATGTAAATCACATGCAAAAATATCGTAACTGGTGTATCAGTTTCTTTTAAATAAGATCTTGGGATATGTAGCTATTTTCTTACAGGAATGTGTGATTATGCGAGGGAAACATTAGTTAATATGATGACTTATAACTAGTACATTCAATATGTGTTGTTAAAGGGAGAATGTCAAGGTATTTTACTTTCATGTCATGAATATACATGAGTAGATGGAGAAGCTTCTCTAGTATAGAATTTATGAAATGGTTTATTAATACTTTATGAATCTTGACATCAATGTATGTTGAAGTCATCATTGGCAGGAAATGATGGCGACATGTACAAAGGAAATATTAAGCTTAACCTGGTGGCAGGTAAATGATTATGGTTCATGAATATGAGTGTGAGCTGCAGGATGATTCAATGTACGATGGTCCATTGTAGGTACATCCATGCCACAAAGATATGAAGATATGAATATTAGTGGGTAAATGCTATCATATTTATTTTAATGGCTTTAAGCTAGATATTTGTATATCTCCTTGTAAGATTTATAACGATGGTTAAGGGATGGTATCCCTTTTAAGCCATTGAGTGAGGGCTGAACACCCTCACGAGCATTTAATAATAAAATTAAACATTGGATGGTTTTCACCCTACGGGGTTTCTAGGGTATATTGGTTTTCAATGATGTGATTGATTATTGTGTCAAATTGATGATGTCGATTCCTTTCTTATTGTGATGTTCATAATGTCAAGTGTGTGATGACTACATGAATAATGAAATGAATGCAAGGTTACATCATATGATTTTATGTTAATGTACTGCAATAGAGATTGTTAATGGTTAAGAAACTTACTATTCTTATACTAAGGTTACAGTATGAACCGGTGAACATTCTATCGAATGATTAGTAAGGTATATTTAATAATGATTTAGATAGTTACCCGTGGGTAATTTGTATAAAAAGAAATTAACTCCTTGTATTTCCATGTGAGGTTATTGATGTATGTTGCAGTAATGGTTATATTTAAAAATTTAGATTTAAAGTTAATTAATAGATAAATAGAAATTCAATATTTATAATTTTCGTTTAAAGTTATTTATCTATCTATTTATATTATCAACACAATTTGTGTCACACTATAGAATTAAACAATAAAAATTATAAAAAATTCCAATAAAAAAATTTAGGATAATGTTAATAGAATTTTAATATAATTAAAAGTAAGAATATATATATATATGTTAAGTTTAAATTTACTAAAGGTCTAGATCAATAAAATTTATTGTGGTGTCATTATTTTTTCATGTTTTATTAAAGGTAAATATTTCTTCAAGATTTTCACTATAAAAAAGTTAGCATTTTGAAAAATTTAATCTTATATAGACTTGATAAACCTAGATAAATCTATAATAATATATAAATTAATCATAAATAACCCAACACTATTTTATAATATAAACACATATTATAAATGCTAATTATTTTATAATATAAACACATATTATAAATGCTAATTTTAATTTAATTGTATTTTAGGTATTACTCATAGTTTGATTTTATTGCACTTGAGTTCTAACAATTTTCAAGGATAAATAGAAGCTCAAATTTTCATATAAATATTTGATTTTTAAAATGTAAATGTTACTAATTAAATTTATGGTAATTGCAACTTTAAATGTTCAATAGGCATGGAGAAAAATAAATAGTGTTAATAATTTCTTTTACTCCTCAAAATAAATCTAACATGTACATAAAAATAAGTGTACAACACTGATTTTTATAATCTATAGCATAGGAAATTCAAAGAAATAAGGAATTAATGGAAACATGTGAGAATTCAACTATGATATCTCTTTCATATAAAAAGAAGCATGTGAGATTTAAACAGAAAAGAAATAAATGAACTCATAAATGAGAATTCAATTATAATGTCTCTAGGTTATCAAACAATAACAATAATAATGTGGTAGATGAAGTGATCTTAGAGATGGTCTTACTCTACCCTCTCAATTTAAGTAGAGATATATTTGATGACAAAAATTTACCCTAACAAACATCTAATTATCAATTGCTAATTGATTTCATTACAAGGCTACATAGAGGATATTTTTCACTTATGATAATTAGAATTGGAATTGACACTTATTTTAACTTCATTGTATTTTTTAAGGTTTTATATCATTGGGCTTATGTTTAGTATTAAACTTATGTTTAGTATTAGAGGGGACTATTTTGGTTTGAAAAAGTTATAAATATAGAATGTAGGCTATAAACACAGTGTTATTTAATATTAAAATTGTTAATTTTTTATCATCTATTTTATTAGATATATGTATATATAATAAATAAATAAAATTTTAGTCTAAAATTTCACCCCAAAATTTTCCTTTTATTAAATAATCACCCTCCAAATTACCAAAAATTTATAGTTAAGTCTACAACAATAATTATGCCATAATTATGCTGTAAGGCATTCCTATTTTAATCACCCTCCAAATTACCAAAAATTTATAGTTAAGTCTACAACAATAATTATGCCATAATTATGCTGTAAGGCATTCCTATTTGAAAACAACTCCCCTAGCCGCCATTGTGTCCATGTCCGAGCCATTGGATCAAATGTTAGACGATTGAAATGTTTTAGGCCATTATATCCACAAGTAAATAGTTATATGTATATTTTTTATAATTTTTTTTTTCTTTTTAATAAGTTAGATTGAGTTTAGGTTTTGGTGACTTTTAAGTTAAAATGTTGTTATTAAAAAATTGTTATATTTTTATATGTAAATGTAAATAGTTTTATATATGTTTTAATAAGCTAAATTGAATTTAGGTAATAAAATAAAATAATACTAAACTATAAAAACAGCCCATGGTATTGACCCATGGTATTGATGTGGAATATAATTTATTTAAAGGGGGGAATTAAGATGGCAAAGACCAATCTTAACTCTGGATCTACCAAGAGCCAAGAGGGATCAAATGTCTTGATATAAAAACCTCTTTTAGAGTGAAAAGAGAATTGATCTCTCTGATAAATAATATATATCTAAATTAACTATTTAATAAAATTATTTTTTATTGTTTATAACAATTATTCTTTTAAATTTATACTTAGTAAAATGTATCTAAAGTTTCATAAATCCAAATATACAAAGTTTTTCTTGTTCTATATTATTTTTGTTACAATTATTTTTGCATTCAAATGTTAACGTGTCTGTATTATGAATTTTAATGGGACTGGGCTGCAAATCCTCTAGGGTTATCGGTGTCTAGTTCTTCTTTATTTTGACGCTTTTGAGGCTCACAGTCGTGACGCATCGAGGCGTGTGTGGCGCATAGGATTGCCCTCTGTGAGCGCTTAGGTCGTCATGGTGCTCTGGGTCGGCTACGTGTCGCTTAGGCGGGTCTTTCTACGCTCGAATATTTCTTCTGAGGTTCTGCGGCTCTGGGTTCACGCATGGGGGCTCTCACTGGCGGCTAGCGATGTCACGTTTGGACCTCCTCTATTGTGTAAGGCCCCGTCTTCGGCTATGGAACTTGGAGGTGGTTAAGTCCCCAGCCTCCTAAACTTGGGCGTTCGGATCCCTCATTGCGGCGGTGGGATACGCCGAGTCTATCTGAGTCTCGACTTAAGTTCGTAAAAGATTGGATAACATCCCCACGGTGTCTCTATAGGTGGAAGAAACCTGTAGAAAATGATAAATCTCGCCAGAAAGAGGCCTTATTGGCTGAGTTCACGGGGTTATGGCCATCCCCGAAAGCAGTCGAAGAATGGGTTAAACGAAACTAGATACCTTTGGTCAAGGAAGGAATAAAAATCCATTTCATTGGCAAAGGATTCTTTGTTTTTGTGTTCGATAACGCGGAAGATAGAAGTCTGATCTTCAGAAACAGGCCATATTTCATGGGCCCTCAAGGACTCTATTTGAATAAATGGTCCCCTGACTTTGATCCATCTCAAGACGTGCCCACGGCAGTGCCTATATGGGTGCGCCTTCCACATCTCCCCCTTCACTGCTGGAGTCAGAGCTCACTGCAATCCATAGGAAATGCTCTAGGCAGATATATAGATCAGGCGCCGAGGAAGGATCAATTCTCCTATGCTCGAATCTGCGTTGAGGTAAACCTTGAAATAGGTTTACCTAAAGCCATCAAACTCTCGGTGGCGGACTGGACTCACATCGAAGAGCTCGACTATGGGCAGCTTCCCTTCAAATTTCGACACTGTCACGAATACGGGCACTTCGCTAGATATTGCAAGAGAAAAAAATGAGGAAACAACAGAGAAAGAAAAAGGAGAGCAATGGAAACAAGTAAAGAAAACAGCAAATAACAAGCAGAACAACAAAAACAAAGGCAAAGAGACAGGGAAAAAATCAGGGCAAGAAAGTGCAAGCATTCAAAATGCTGGAAGCAAGGAAACAATCAGCATAGTGGAGGACCAAAATCCCTTTGAATCTCTCATTTCACCCCCAGATCCTCGAGAGGCAGAACGGGAAGACCCTCCCTAGTTAAACAACATCGACTCTCTAGATCCAGGTAACTCTTCAATCCCGACTCCATGTAATACTTCTTCTCCTTCATATGTTGATATAATCAAACAAAAGAAGAAGAATACAGAAAATGTGGGCTCTTTGGATGATGAGACCCTCGAAAGGCCTTCAAAGAGGGTCAGAAGGAGATCAAATAAGGAAACCAAGGAAGAAGAATTAGAAAGACAAAAAACCCTTGGAAGTCAAGCCACCATTGAGATGACTCTTGGGAGGAAAACTAGACCAAGGGCTCCCAAGGGAGGTGGACCCACCCCAACATGTTGTAAATGATGCAGTTGGTCTCTTGGAACTGTAGGGGTTTTGGGAATCCCACTAAGGCAGAGGCTGTCAAAGATTTAATGAAAATGGAATCCACAGACATACTCATGCTCCAAGAGCCAAAAATAGAAGGGGAGATCCTTCTAAACACTAGAAATACAAGATGGAAATTTGATTCAGGAAAGGTAGTCAGTGCTAGAGGCTCGGCTGGAGGAATAGGCACATTCTGGTCTAAAAACACCTTCTCTTTAGAAAGATCCTTTGAGACCCAACATTGGATATTTACAGAATTGCACCATATAGCAAGCAACCTTAAATTAGCCCTATTTAATATGTATGTCCCTGTGCATTATGATGAAAATAAAGAGTGTTGGAAGACATTCTCAGATTATTTAGAGCTACTCAATCCTACGAATATAGTCATAGGAGGAGACCTGAACATAATTTTAGACCCCAAATAAAAGAGAGGTGGGACCTCTTTAAGGGATCCCCTCCTCTACATAGTGGAAAACCTCATCCATCAGTGGGATTTAGTAGACTTCAAGCCAGTGAAAGGAGAATACACCTGGACCAATAAAAGAACAGGGGAAAATCACATTTCTGCAAGGCTGGACAGATTCCTCACCAGCAACTCTATCATGATGGACAAAAGAATTGTTTTTTCCAAGATTCTTCCTAAACTAACCTCAGATCACAAACCGATCCTATTGTGCTTAAAGGAAGAAGAAGATCTAGGCCCTCTTCCTTTCTGCTTCAGTCCTCTCTGGGCTGAAAAGGAAGGGTTCCTTGAAACAGTTCAAATAGCATGGAGAATAAATGTTCCAGGCTCCCCAAACTTTGTGTGGGAACAAAAAATGAAAAATACTAAGAAGGCATTAAAAGAATGGATACAGAAAGCCATAAATTCCCCCACCAGCCAGAGGAAAGAAGCAGTCAACCAGTTGGAAGAACTCAAATTTGAACTGGAAGAGAAAGATATCTCATCAGTGGATTTAGATAAAGAAAAAACTGCTCAAAGGAAAACATACAACTCCTTTAGAAGTGAGGAAGAATATTGGCGTTTAAAGTCTCGCAGCTTGTGGCTCAAAGCTGGGGATAGAAACACTACATATTTCCATAGACAATACAGGGCTAGTCTTTCGCGAAATCACATTGCAGAAATCACTACAACTAGTGGACAGGTATGCAGAGGATTTGAACAAATTAAGGAAGCCGCTGTGAAACACTTCCAAAACCTCCTTAGCGCTGAAAAGACGGGAGTGAGGAGGATATAGCAGAATTCCTTACAAACATTCCTCATCTAGTCAGCATTGACGATAATGATACACTTTTGAGCCCAGTCACGGAAGAAGAGATTTCAAACATTGTTTGGTCCATGGAGCCAGAAAAAGACCCTGGACCTGATGGATTTTCAATCCACTTCTACAGAAAATGCTGGGAGATAATCAAACTTGATCTTCTTAGAATGGTACAAGGTTTCATGAGGAAGGAAAAGGTTGGAGGCGGTATAAATTCCACCTTTCTCGCCTTAATTCCTAAGGAAGCAAGCCCAGGTTCATTCGATAGATACAGGCCAATCTCACTGTGTAATTCGTCCTATAAGATTGTGGCCAAACTTCTGGCGAATAGAATCAAACCTCTTCTGAAAAAAATAATTTCTCCTGCCCAAGGGGGATTTGTGAAGTAAGACACATTCTGGACAATGTCATTCAAGTCCAGGAAGCTCTGCATTCCATCCATTCTCGCAAAGAACAAGGTATGCTCATTAAACTGGATATGTGCAATGCTTTTGACAGAGTTAACCGCTCTTTCTTGTACAGGGTTCTGTCATCCTTTGGTTTCAGCCAAGACTTCATGAATCTAATCAAAGCATGTCTGGAGAGGATATGGATTGCGCCCATTATAAATGGAAGACCTGCTAGCTTCTTTTTAGCCACCAGGGGATTGAGGCAGGGTTGTCCTCTTTCACCATTTCTCTACATTCTGATGGCAGATTCCTTGAGCAGAAAGTTGACTTTGGAAAAACAAAATGGTAGTATACCAGGGATCTGAATTGTGAAAGGTATTGATCCATTGAATCATGCACTTTTCGCTGACGATTCTCTTTTGCTTGGAGGGGCCTCTTCAAGAATAGAAAATTCCTTCAGAACCATACTTCAGAAATTTTGCAGCATCTCGGGAGCACTCATAAGTGAGAGGAAAAGCGCTGTGTATGGATGGAATACAGAGCAACACACAATTGAGAAAATTGCAAACGATCTGGGATTTACAGGTCATGCAGAATGGGACAAAATAAAATATTTGGGTCTGCCTATAACGCTGGGCTCCAACAGAAATCATCTGTGGGAGGAAGTAATCTCGAAATTCAAAAAGAAGATCGCTGCGTGGGGAGGCTTTTGGCTAACCACATGAGGCAAACTTACGCTCATCAAATCAGTCCTCTCGGCTTTGCCCACATATCAAGCTTCTCTCATGATGGCCCCAAAACTAATCTCAGATCAAATCTCCAGACTCATGCGCAATTTTTTGTGGAACGGAGGGAGAGGAAACACCAACAGATTTCATTTAATAAGTTGGGACATAGTGAAATGACCACTTGTGGAAGGAGGACTACAAATCCGTGATTCTGTGCATGCAAACTCAGCATTGGGCTGCAAGTTATTATGGCAGCTCTACGCTGAGCCTAATCACCGAGTCAGTCAGATTTTCAAACTGAAATATCTCAAAAACCAGTCAATAAAATCCTTCAATACAGAGAAATTCCCAAAAGGAACGCAGGCCTGGAAACTGTGTAACAGAGGTATTGAATTTTTTAGATCCTACTTGTACCGAATTCCAGGGAATGGAAAAAATACGATGCTATGGAGAGACAGTGTCATGGGACACCCCCCTCTAGTAGAAAATAATGAAATCTCTGAGATAAGAGACTGGTTACATACAAAAGGTATCAGGAAAATTAAGGACATTTCAGGTTGGGACAGCAATGGAAACTGGCAGCATTGGATTTTCCCCAGAATCCCAGTGCATCTAAACACTCAGTTAGATGCCCTTAAAGACGCAATCTCTGACTTTGCTCCGGTGCATACAGATGATGAAGATGCTTGGGGCTGGGGTAAGACCGGAGTGTATACGACAAGACAAGGGTATCTTCATATGCAAAGTAAAAAGGATTCGCCTCACCCGGAATCCATGTGGAAGCAGATCTGGGATAGCTTCAGTATCCCCAAAATCATTTTCTTCTTCTGGACCTTGTTCCACAATAAAATTTTGACTGGAGAAAATTTGTGCAAAAGGAACATAGCAGGACCACATCAATGCGTCTTCTGCAAAAGAGCTTTGGAAACTGCAGATCATCTGTTTATAGCTGACGAGTTTGCGAAGGAGGTCTGGACCATTTTCCTTACCGGGCTGACTGTGTGTCCTCCATCTCAAAGCACGATAGACATCATGTTCTCCTCTTGGAAAGCCAGCTATCCCCACAGTATTGTCAGCAAATATATATGGTACAAGGTGTGGATAGCTACACCAAAGTATGTCTGCTGGAAACTTTGGTTAGCCCGGAATGAAATCATTTTCAATAACACAGAACTGCTTGCAACAAAAGTGGCGGAACAGGCAAAGAATCTACTTTTAGAAACTCTGAATCACTCCTTAGTCAAAGATGACAACTCTCTTCGAATCGAAGAAAGGGTGTGGTTGGATGATTATACAGGAAAGGCCAGACTCCCAGCTTACACCTGTCCAATGCATAAGGAAAAATGGCAGATTCGAGAATCAGAGGACAACTTCCAACAGTGGTGGAAATCCCAGGGCAAGTGCACTATTTTCTTCGATGGTGCCTCAAAAGGCAACCCAGGGAGGTCAGGAGCAGGAGGGACGATCTTCTTTTAGAATGGGAAAAAAGACGATTTCAGTTGGGGTCTTGGAATGAAAACCAACAATCAAGCTGAAATTCTCAGCCTTTTGAAAGCCTGTCAAATGGCCAGAAAAACAAATCCAAACGAAATTCTAATCTTTGGTGACTCAGAATTGCTGATAAAAACAATGGTAAACAAGAAAGGGCTCAAGGATCCGGTGCTAAACAAACAACTATCAAGAGTGAACAGAATTCTGAAAGATTTCCCCTCGGTTCAAATCTTCCACATTCTCAGAGGATTAAACAAGGAAGCGGACAGATTGGCAAATATTGGATGCACTTTACAAGATGGAATGATCAGCATAAAAGCAGAAACACCGATCAAGGTAACCATTCCCTAAGTGGAAAGAGCGCTTAAGTCAAATTTGAAAATTGTAATGGTTGTTTAGGCTTTGCCCAACCTATTTTCTATCAATAAAACAAAACCGTTTCAGTTAAAAAAAAAATTATTTTTGTTACAACTATTTTATTATTCCAAAAATACATAATTTTTTTCGTTATATATTATTTATGTTACAATTGTTTTATTATTCATGAGTAGTATTTCTTAATATATAAAAAATTAAATTAATAATGAAATTTTTTAAAATATGTGATATTTTTTTAAATTTCCAAATTATTTCACAGGACATGATTTATCTTGAGCAATAATGATGAATGTTCATAATTCTAATTTCTTATTTAACACTAAATTTACCATTAATTACTTAATTGTAATAGTTTGCAGCTACATAACAATTTGTAACTAAATACATACTCTTTCGATTTTTTTTTTGCTAATGACTATCAAATTTCTTCTGTTAAAAAAAAAACTATATACATATCTTTTATTACCTAATTGTGGCTAAAAAACATACATGATTTTTACTTTATAATCATAAAGTTATTTCACATTATATGATGTCAAGCTTACTCAACTTTTTATTCTGAAATTTTAAACAAAGTTTTTCACTACATAATTTTAGCTTTTATAATTTTTTATTTTTCAATTCCAAAAAAAACTTACAAAATAAAAAACCCACTCAATCCTTAATGTAGATTACAGTTTTAAAAAATTGATACTATGTGATTAACAATAGAGTAAGTTGAGACAACCCTAAAGGGTTTTTTTGTACAAGTTTTATCATAACATTTCCCTCCATCCAATATATATTGTAGAGTCTTCTGAAGAGAGAGTGTATTCTAGTTTATAACCTGATCCACAATCAAAGAAAATGGCTAGGGATTTCACAAGTTATTAGTGTGTAACATGTTCCACAATCAAAGAAAATGGCTAGGGATTTCACAAGTTACTAGTTTGTAACATGATCCACAATCAAAGAAAATGGCTATGGATATCACAATTTATCATTCACACAATGATTTATTAAAGTTCTTAGCTGATATGGATCCTATTAGATGCGTGGTGGCCAAAGACACTAAAAAATTCAAAATAGATATTGAAGTTCTCAATTTAAATAGTTCATATTAGATGCATGGTGGCTAGAAACAATAAAAATTTAAAATAGATATCTGTTATGACATCCGTATTGTCTACAAACCATCTAAATTTCCCATCTTATACAACAATTTATAACAATAACCGCTCAATTTACTCTCCAATTTTATTGTGGATATCTGTTATGACATCCATATTGTCTACAAACCATCAAAATTTCCCATCTTATACAACAATTTATAGCAATAACCGTTAAATTTACTCTCCAATTTTTGAAACCCCCACCCATGCCGGGGAGATCACAGTGTAAAATGAAATGTTCCTGTGGTCTTTTTAAAAGGTTCATGAATGAAACAGACAATGAGAAAATCAATATTGTGGTATAATAATTGATTTTTAAATCATTGTAACAAAAAAAACATCACATTAGCTCACAAAATATATCTAATGCTATAAGATCTGAGGTGATAACAAAATTTTGAATCATGATAACTACGTGAAACCAAAACTAAGTTTTAGCTACAAGAAAAAATCGCAACAACTCATAAAATAAATTGATATTGCAAATTAAATGATGTTTTTGACACATCTGTAGGTGTTTCCATTCATAAATTTCTTACTCATTCTAACTTGATAAGGTTTCCTACATATATTGGCCCAACATGCAAGTTCATCATTCTCATGTTACTGAATCCTAATTTTTTAATGCCTCCATAAAATTTTTCTTAATGTTTTATACATTATTGTTTTCATTGACATCAACCGATTTGATGTAGTTCTCTTTCCAATGACACATATCAATAATTCTCTACTAGTACTTATGCCATATTGAGATTGATATTTTGCAATTTTTCCAGGGGCTAATGTCATATTTCTTGATACTAACTCATTTACCTTCACCTCTTTGGAATTTATAATGCCCAATAATTGAACTATATTTCTTAGATATTTGTGCTTTCAAAATATATTTAAGAGTTAAGCTTGTGCTATGATAGATATACCTTGAAAAAGATTTTTGATCACCTAATTTACTTTATCTTCAAATATTCATTCATGAATTAGTGGCCTCATTTATTTAATTTTAGTTGATTCTTTATTATCTAGAAAATTATCATCAAAGACAATTTATTGCAACTTCTTATTAATCTCCATGTTTTTCTACATGTGAGCAATATTCTCATTGACAGCTCCTTCACATCTCTCATTTCCTCATCATTTAGGTACATCCACATCTATTTCAAGTTCTATGTTTTAATTCCATACAACTTCTTCATGCTCTCTATTTTGTAAAATTTCCACATTCCTTTAGGCTCGCTATTTCTCTCTTTGATGCTCTTCTCCGTTTTCTAGTAGATCATCATTTTTTCTTCATTTAAAATAAATACATTTTATAATATATTGTTTCACTAGTATATATATATATATATATATATATATATATATATATATATATATATATATATATATATATATATATATATATATATATATATAGTAATGACTAAATTTTGAACTAAAAATTCTAAGTAGGTGCAAGGCTTTTTATATTGATGCATCACAATATACTACATTTGGAGGTAAGGAACACTAGTGCCCCTTCACTTAATGTGCCCTAATTTGTTAAATCTCTATGCAATTCACCAAATTCATTTAGTTCCAACTTAGTCTTATTTTCCAAAAAAAAATATTATTATCATCTAATATATATCTTAAAAATATACAATTATAAAATAATATTTTTAAAAATTAAGCTAGAAATTTGATTGTGAAAGTGGTCCTTTTTAATGATATAACTAGTAAATCTATTATCCATTTTTATTTATTTAATGATTCAATTAAGATTAACATTTGTATGTTGTCATGAGGATATTATTTATTTTTCATGTTAATTACCTTTTATAACTCTAGGAGGTTCTTAATATTGCGATTTTTTAATGAATGAAACTCAATTATAGATTTAAAAAGATGATTAGGAAAGAGAATTTTAGGATTGTAAGTTTTTTTTAAGTTGACAATGTGAATGCTTATTTACCTAAACTTGGCTCCCATGTTCAATACCTCCCCACGGGGTTTGAAGATAAGAGGTAATGGAAATCGAATGACATATAAAACAAATAATTTATGCGTCAAAAAATATTATAGTAGTTATCGCTTGAGTAATATTTCAATTTGACATTCAATTCTTTATTAATAAATTTGTTTTACTTGGTAGGGAGTACAATAATTTTGTAATCAAATAATAGGATAAAACATATTCACAATATAATTTATTTGAATGAATAGATGTGTGTAAAATATTTTAATAAGAAATTGGATTTGTAATTATAAAATATAAAATTATAACTTAAATTTGTGAAATTACTTTGTATTTTTTTTCCTTATGTATATAGAGAAAGACTAAACCAAGTTTGGTGTTTAGAAAATAGACCATAACATGAATAACAATATCTCCTTCCAAAAATGTCTCCATATTAAAATGACATTCAATTTCTTATATATCAAGACTATTGTTCTTCATATGAACTTGGAGTAAACTCTATTTCTGTTAATAAAAATTCACTTTATTTACTTCCATGCTAGATAGATTGTACTTGAAAGTATTTAAAATATCTTATTTGAATTACATGCTTCTTTCGGAGGATTATTAATCACCAAAGGATTTTTACCCCAATTTCCTATTTCAATATCTATAACAGTTTTTTTTGGTTGATAACTCTTATAATCAATATCTTTAAAACCTCCACTACCTGCTTCCATGGAAGAAAAATTTTCCTTTCATTCCTTCATGATGGCTCCTTCTCTGCAACAACTTATTTCATTATGTTGGTTTACATATATGTTTTCAACCACAATTTCCTATTTCAATATCTATAATAAAATTTTCTGGTTGATAACTATTATAATCAATATCTTTGAAACCTCCACAACCTGCTTCCTTGTAAGCAAAATTTTCCTTTCATTCCCTCACGATGGTTCCTTCTCTGCAACAACTTATTTCTTCTAGGCTACTCTTTCCTATGCTATTGCCTTACGGCATTTCTTTTGCAACATATGGTGCAGTTTCTAGTTTAACTATCATATAATTTAACTATCATAAACTATCGTATAAATAAAATTGGTTTCATGATAAACTGTTTGTCTAGTAGTGGTATAATTTAACTCTCAAATAAATGGAGATGATTTCATATTTCATTTACCAGACAATGCTACTCTCCACAGAACAGGTCAAGTACTTGGACAATAACCTCCATTTTACATCAATTTATTTTACATCATCATCAAAACAATTCGTCATACGAAATTCCATGTCAAATAGCACTTTACCCTCTATATGAGATTATGAATGTGGGAACGAACAACTATTTGGTCGTCCGTATGAGATTTCTTTCACCCTTATATAATGATTATTTATAAGAATATTTTGTGTTTTTATTTAACCATGTTAAGTTTAAGTGAATATTAGTTTTAAAGTTTGATGGAAGAAGTATTTAAGTTGAATTTAATTTTAATGTTGGATGGGAACAGTTATTTATGGAATGGACTTCTGCACGCATATGTGGAGAAATTTTCTTCAACGCCAAATTCCCAGCTGAAGTAATCCTAACAAGCAAAGTCTATGTGTGGAACCAGAAACTCGACTATGAAAGTGTCCTCTTTAGATTTCGATCCTGGTTTGAGACAGGCCATCTAGCCAAAAATTTCCCAAAAGTCTCCTAGAAAAATTCTGCTAGAAAGAATCACCATAAGTCTACATGGTGGGAAGGAGCACAAAAAGAACATTACACTATCATCAAGGAAGAATAATCTCTAGAAAAATTTGAATCTTAAGAAATCTAGCAAGAAAGAAATAACCCTCAGGACAAGTAGGGGGAAAGCCCCGCCAAACAACAAAAAAATGAACTCGACAACCCCTCAAGCATCAACAATTATGAGGATTCGAATACCGCGAAAAAAAAATCTTCATTTGGCAGGAAAGCAGATCTCCCAGATCCCGAAGATAAGATACCAGGGTCCCAAGAACCAGAAGAGATGAAGGAGTTGCAAGATAAAGGAAGTTGGAATACCGTAGAGAAGAAAAATAAAGCTACAACACCAATCTTGCCAAGAAAGAAGAGAAGCTAGAAAATTAAGAACTAAGAAAATTATAGGTCCAATAGACCAAAATTTGGTCTCAGAGGACGTTAACCATCATCATCATTATCATCATCATCATCATTTAATTTGAGCCCACCTTCGAAGTGCACATAATTTGTTTTGCATTAAGACTAGCGACAACTAATAATTCAAATGCGGATAATTGTGTGTATTAAGACTAGCTGTAGATTATAATTCAAGTGCACATAATTGTTTCAAAGATTAAAATTTGAAATATGATGAGCCATTTTGAAACTTAATGCGCACATTATCGCTCAAAGGATTAAGATGTTAGCTTATGTGTCAATATTTTGTTAAAATATTAAGATTTTGGATTGAGAGGTTAGGATTTGACATTCACGCCTAAGTGTTTGATGGGAAGATTAAGATTTTAGATTCCCTTGTAAATTATAGATTAACATTAAGTTAAGAGATTATCCCATATAACACTCCAACTTTTTATGACAAGACTTGGAGAACTTATTCGTCGGTGCTCTGTACTCTCGACCTAGTATATATGATAATGCGACAAGGCATGTTTCTTTACTGGTGTACGCTTCTTTGTTTATATGCCTAGGTACATGCTCAAATACATTATTTATATGTGCATTAGGGGAAATTTTAGGTCTAAAATGGGCCTCCTAAGGAAATAATAAAATAATAGCTAAACCAATAAAATAATATTTATGAATTTTCGATTCACTTTTTGCACCAAAATCAATGTAACCATGGTTAAATTTAATTCAAAAGTTGTACCAAAATAAAAATAATAAAAAAGTTGTATTGATGTGACTATAAATAAAAATGAGATTTTCAAGAAAAAATCATTATCATTGCACAACTAATGCATTTGTCCTTTGTACTTAACTAACTTCAAATAAAATATAAATATAACTTCATAAATTCTTAATTATGGAATATACCATTAATTAAAATTTATATTATTTAAATGATATGATAACATGTAATTAATATACTATATAAAAATAATATAATATAATATATTGTTTTATGTATGAATTTTATATTATATATTGAATTGATTTGATTTATAAATAAATATTTGAAAATATACAAATATAATATTTATTTAAAAGTGTGTAAATACATGAAGATTGTGTAGGGATATGCATTGTTTCTTTCAAAAAATATGAAATGACAATAATAATATTTTATTCAAAAAGTGTGAAATGACATTTATTATGAGTACTTTACTTTATGACTTTAAAAGTACTTAGAGCACTACCATGGTTAACCATCAGTTTTTATCCACCATTGAGAATGTGACAAGTGAGTACCTTTAACTCAAGCAATGCCACCTCAACCATTAGGGATGATTGGATCCCCTAAAATGTGATTGGTTCTCATAAAGTGAATTTTGATTGTACATTTTCCTTAGGAGGCCCATTTTAGACCTCAAAATTCCCCTAATGGATACTATGATACTTTATATATAGATTTATTTTACACATTATCAACGGTGCAGGACATATCATTACAAGGGGATGTAGTATTTGGATTTAATTTATAGAGTATATGTTATGTTATATTTTAATATAATAATAGATTATATGTTAATTTGTGATGATATTTATATGTATTAATGTTTTTTTAATAGTGATAAAACTAATCAAAATTTAGTTGTCAGACAAGTAGTGAGAGTTATCTCTTGATGCTATCCATGAATGCATGTTCACTTAAAGAAAACCATTGACTCATTGGTGGTTAGGTTTTCGCTCTCAGTAGATGCTTGTTTCCTTAAGTTGAAAAAAGACAAACTCTTAGCCATACAACAATAATTTTAGAGCATAATCTAGACCAAAATGTATGTTATTATTTGATTTGATTTTAATCATATATATTTATTTTAATTAAAATAAATTAAAATAAACATTAGCGTCAACACAGACACATATCCTCACAAATGAACATATAATTTATTATTATATTAAAAATTAATATAACTTATAATATATAAAATAGATCCAAATAAATCATCTGCTGTAATGATATGTACATTTCCTGATTATATATGACACACACATATACGTTATAAATTAACACATAATTTATTATTATATTAAAATTTAATATAACTTATTCTCTTTAAAATAAATCCAAATCTTACATTCCCTGTAATGATATGTGTCACGGCCCGAGTTGGCACTAAGGCCAACGAGCGCCCATGACGGGCCATGCTCACTTGGAGTGGCGAAAAACTGACTTGGAGGGAGTGCGACGAGTGCCCAAGTGCAACAGTGCGCTCCCACATGGAGGGTGCCCAAGTCAACACAAGGGGTAGTGTACACAGATAAAGTGCACACCCTAGGCGTGCACACGAGGACGGGGCAGGGCGCTATTTAGATGGAGATGGAGTGGGAAAAACACGAGAGAAAATGATGCTCACATGACATAGTATGAAGGGTGCATGAGGGAGGTGCTCCCCATAGCAAGGAGAGCATGTAATAGTGGCCAGACATGTCACAATGTAGCAATAACCTAGCTCGTGGACTTGTGTCCATGGTACGCACCCACACCAAGGAGGGCGCTTGGATCACAACGGAGTAGGATATAGTAGCCAAGGGAAGTGTGACATGGTGGGCGGGACCTAGCGATTGAGGAAGCACATAGTCTGAGTGAAATTAGTTTGGAAGAGCGAAATATTTTTCGGTGTCGTCTGATCTTATGGTATATAGTAGCCATAACATTGGGTAAGTAATGGATGGTATTAGAGCCCATTTTGAAGAAAGTGAGGCTTTGATAGAAAGTTATTGCTGCCTATCAACATTTTGGGTAGATGGTATGAGGACCTACTTTGCAAAGGTAGAACTTAGATAAGTTTGGAAGAATATCTATCCAAGGTTGTGACTTGGCACAAAGGCCAATGGGTGTCCCTTAGGGGCCATGCTCAGTTGGAGGGGTGAAAAACCAAGTTGGAGGTGCGACGAGAGTGCCCAAGTGCGACGAGCATGCCCACATGCAGAGGTGCCCAAGCCGACACGAGGGGCAACATGCACGAGTTAAGGGGCACATTCCGTGGGCATGCTCACACGAGGGCAAGACGTTAGGTGACGTTTCAGGTGAGATGTAGTGGCCACAACACGAGGGCGCATGAGCCCACACGACATAGTATAGTGAAGGGCACATGAGGGAGATAACTCGCCCATAACAGAGAGTGTGTAAGGGATAACACACACATCGCAATGTAGCAATAGCCTAACTCAATGGACATGTGCCCACAGGCATGCCCACACCAATGAGGAGCGCTCGGGTGCCACGAAGGGCAAGATATAGTAGCTGTAAAAGGTTTGACACGACGGGCATGGTGTAGTGGCTGAGGGAAGTGCATAGTCTGGGTGAAAGTAGTTTAGGAAGAAGAAAAATCTCATGAGTGTCACACAATGCCTATGGTGGTTGTAAGGCACCACAACGTGGGGCCATGACAGATGGTATTATAGCCCATTTTGAAGAAATTTGGCTTTGATACAAGTTGGTAATAGATATTCTCACTCGGTGAGTAGATGGTATTAAGACCTACTTTGCGAAGGTGGGTACTTGGAGAAGTTTGGAAGAATTGTGATCAAGGTTGTGAACCTATTAAGGGTTTTGTAGTATGATGACAGGTTTGGAAGAGGGTCATGATAGACTTATGCAGCTCATGGAAAGGTTGGGTCACATGAAGGAAGAGAGGCCATGATTGCAAGATGAACTTCACGTTTTGGAAGACAATGTTAGAAGGGGGCTTATTCAAATTGATTGGGTGGAGGAGCATGTTAGAGTTGTTGTTCATGGTTATGAAGAATAAATTGTGACATAAGATGAGGAAGTTGGTCTAATCATCAAGCACGATGTAAGTGTTGTGAACATGGTGCCGAAAGAGGAGCAGTTGGGTGGGATGATGCCTACCAATGCTGAACCACATTTGGGCATGTCACAAGAATTGAAGGAACAATTTGACTATGGGGATGAATATGAAGAAACAAGGCTTGTGAATTTGCCGATGAAAGAGGAGGAACTTGGTGCGATTGACCTTGCCGAAGCTGGACTAGATTTTTGGATATCACAACCATGAAATAATTTCACATGGAGGGTTGAGTTATGTTTTCATTTAGTTATGCGATGAATGATTTTGATGTTTGGAAAAATTGTTTGGGTAGTATGTGACCTTAGAGAAGAAGGTGTGAATGCTCGATACAAGGGTGGAATGTGATGAGATTATACGATGAATGAGTCATGCTTAGCCGAATGGAGACTTGGAAAAGTGCCCATCATGTCTCAATGAAAGAAGAAGGAAGGGCACACCATAGAGAAATACGACATGGTGCATACTTGAGTGGGTGGAATTGATCATTGGAGCTTTGTTTGGGCCAAGGAGAAGTGTAACACCACCTCCCATATCTACCCAATTTCACTGGAATGTTGGGGTAAACATGGGATGAGGGATACTATAACATGAATCAAGCTCCTATATCACCTTAAGGATATGGAGTTTACAAACGAAGACTTTACTAACTTCCCTCAGGTTCTACATGACCCCTAAGAGCTAAACCACCCTTCCAGGTGCCCAAACCATGAGTTAAATTTCTTTTTCACTGATCTCGACTCCCAAACACTGGCATAAAATTGTCTAAATTTGATTCTACCCCTCTAGTCACATGCAGAAGCCTGCAAGGGAGCGACTACAATATTTTTCACCCAGTTATGTGCCAGTGACCACAGATCTAAGCCACTTTTTCAAGGCTAGTCTCCAGACCACTACCCAAAACTTGATAGAACTCTCCATAATGATAAATGATACAAGGAAAAATCCTCTAACAAAAAACTTAATTAAGGAATTGACCTAACTAGGTCTAACCATGAAAGAAATTTCATCAAACACATGGTGAATATGAAATATACAGGTCATGCATGCATATATAAACATAGAGATATGAAAATTATATGAGAAACATTAAGAAGGTCTAATTCCCTCTCATAATATTTGCAATAACAATATTAGGTCATGCATTCATTAACCTGCCATTTACAAGTAAAAACATGATAAGGGACATATCTTGAATCTATCATAAAACCATGCTTATAATGAGCTTATAACTAGATGAGTAACAATCATAGCAAAACCATTAAATACACATAATAAAAAGTATAATTACTCATGAATTATGAGGGATAAAAGCTCTTATAAATCATATGAAAAAGCCAACCAAGTTAGGGACTTCCATGTAGCTACCGACCATATATTAGGTTGACCCAGATATTTCTTTTAGCCAATCACCCCCATGCCATATTCCAAGCATGAATGTGGGATCCTATGGGATAAATCGATTCATAAAAAACCAAGGGAAGATGGAGGTTAAATCACGTCCACCCTGAACTACTGCAATCTTTCCAAAATTGGTAAAGAGATTACAAAACCAAAAGAAAATTGGATGCCTCGGAATTCCTTCACCATCCCTTTAGTAATTTTATTGTCTCCACCCACCTGTTGAGGGCTTCCTAGAGAAAACCATCTCCACCCCCAACCCTTACTCGGATCCAAAAACCTTTCGGCAATCGAACGCTCAACCAAGAATGAATCCCATCACACCATGGCTATCCATAAATGGAAAGGAAAGGGCGAAACCAATGCCAGACTAGGAAAATCCCATGCCAAATACAACAAATTAACCAAACATGCACATACATATACCATTAATGCTAAAACCAACTACGAAATCATACATGCTACATACAAGTATTCCCACTGAAGTCTCTTCATCCAACCTTTCCTTTATTGATCCTTGCTTTCCTTGTCCTTCCTTTGTTTTCTTGCTTGATTTCTCCTATTCGTGATCTTCTCCTCTCTGAAACCAATTCCAAAAATAAAATAAAATAAAAGACCCCAAATTGATGGTCTGATACCTTTTTATTATTTATGCCTCTAATTTCTTCATTTCCCCTCTATTTCCCCTTCAATTTCATCCTCGCATGCAACCTATAATCTTTCATCTCACTCTTCTCCTAATTTCCTTTATTTTCATAAATGAAATTCCAATAAATGCCTATTTGTCTTTCCAAATAATTTTCCAATGGCTTTGCTAATTTCCTTATCCATAATAAACAATAAGTGATTCTCACTAGGATTGTTTTCCCAACATCCAGCTTGGAATACATGTCCCTTGACCTTGGTATTATTTTTTATTTATTAACTTTATTACATGAAATTTTAACCTGGGGTTTGTACAGACCCATCCCCCTTAGGGGAACACCTATAACCAACAAGCCTACTGAAAACTAAAACATATTTTACATGGAGCTTTATAACCCAGCTTGATGCAATATTTATAATGAAAAACCTATTCAAAATAAAAACCTTCATGATAAACATGACAACATGATAACCGTACCACTTATTGGAGCTTTATAACAGAACTCATTGCGGTATTTACAATAACCACCATACAGAAATATGTACATATACCAAAAAATAATTTTCCTCCACCAGCAAATAATGAAGGATACATAGCCCACATATGATTAGCCATATCCCATGTAGCTTCATTGGGCCCAAAGTGCTTCCACTACACTTTAAATTTCTCAATTTCTCAATTTCGTAGCATGATATTTTTCCATTTTAATATGCATTGTGGTTTCGGCTATAATTCTGCTTCTCATTACACTTGCAATATAGACGAATAAAGCACATGATCAAGATCCTTTACATATGTTTTAAGAAATGAAACATTTCAAACATCATGTACTTTCATTGTCAGAGGTAATGCAAGTTTGTAGGCCACTTATCCAATCCTCTCAAGGATCTCAAAAGGTCCACAATATCGAGGTTCCAAATTTGCACATGACCCAATAATCAAGGAGCTCTTCTTGGGATTGATGTGAAAGTACACATTTTCCCCAAGCTAAATCTCCTTGAATGCCTTGTGTTGATCTGAAAATATCTTATGTCTATCTTGGGTTTCCTTTATATTCCTCTTGATGACCTGCATTTCTTATTGCATCTCTGCGAACATGATCGGTCCTATCGGTACCTTGTTCACTAGATCACTTTAGCTGATGGGAGTGTTATAACTCCACCCATAGAGTAACTCAAATAGACTCATCCTCAGTGACTCCTGATACTCATTTCTATAAGCAAACTCTACCAGTGAAATATATTCCTCCCATCTCCACTGCTTTTGTATAAGATACATCCTCAGGATATCCTCTAGTATCTTGTTTAACCTATTTGTATGTCCATCTGTTTGCGGATGATAAGTTTTAGTGAAGGCCAACTATATACCCAAACCTACAAATAAATCCTTCTAAAACCTGGAAGTGAACTTAACATCTCTGTATGAAACAATCCTCTTCATAACACTATGCAACAACACTATATCTTTGATGAATACTTGTGCTACCTCAATAGCTGAATAAGTAGACTTAACCACGATGAAGTGAGCTACCTTTGTCAACTTGTCAACCACAACCATGATGGAATCATTTTTATTTGATGTCCTAGGTAAAATTGTAAGGAAATCCATGGGAATGACCTCGCATTTCCACTCCGGAATCAGAATAGGATGTAACAAACTAGCTGGTTTCTTACAATTAGCTTTCACTTGCGGATAGTCCATACATCTAGCAACGAACTCTACCACTTTCTTCTTCAAATTCAACCAATAGTAGAAATTATTCACAACTATCAACGTTATCTAATATCATAGGTGACCTGAATATGGATTGACATGAAACTCCCTCAATATAAGCTTCTTTAGATCACTGCCATATGGAACCTAGATGTAGTCCCTAAATCTCACCAATTAATCTGTTGTAATATGATAAAACACATATTTTTCACATGTACCCTGATGCTGTAAATTGTCCCATAAGAGCTCATAATTGCAACATGGTTTACCTGCACTCTCCTACTAAGAGCATCTGCAACTTTGTTCTTTCCTTTAATATACCTAATCACAAAGTCAAACTCAATAAGGGTATCCAACCCTCTAGCTTGCCTGACATTCAAATCAGGTTGGTAAAATAGATACCTCAATCCACTTGGATCACTCATCAACACAAGCATTCTACCAAGAAGATAGTGCCTCCACATCTTCAAAGAATGAATTATCATTGCCAACCCAAAATCATGTGTCACGTATTTCTTCTCATGCTCATTTAGTTCATTGACTCATAACATACTACTCATCCTTCCTGCACTAAAACTCCACCGAGTCCTCTTTTTCAAGAATATGTACATACCACAAACTCTTTATCCAAATCTACAATATTGAGAACTCTAGAATTTGTCAAAAATTATTACAACTACTAAAAACTTATTGCACATTCCTTTGTCCATTTAAATTTATTTCCTTTCCTTTACAATGATGTAATATGATAGGAAATCCATGAGAAGTTCACGATGAACCTCCTGTAGTAACTTGCTAACCCCATGAATGATCTAGCCTCATCCACACTCCTAGGAGTTTCCCATTCCATGATAAATCTTATCATTTCTGGATCCACTGTTATGCATTCCTTGGAGACAACATTCCCTATGTAATGTAACTATGTCTGAAAGAAGTTGCATTTACTAAGATTGGAATACAACTTATGCTTTTTCAACAACCTTGACATTGTTGCCAAGTTTTCTACATGCTCTTCCTCATTTTTAGAGTATATCAATATGACATCAAAGGATACAATCATAAACTTGTCCAAATAAGGATGCAACACGTTTTTCATCAAGCACATGAAAATAGCTGGAGCATTATTCAAACTGAAAGGAACCACAAGAAACTCATAATTCTTATACCTAGTCTAGAAAGTAGTCTTGTATATATCCTCTTCTTTGATGTGCACTTGATGATATATTGAAATCAAGGCAATATTTGAGAACACTGCTACTCCCTTCAACTAATCAAATAAGGTATCGATCCTCTGCAATGGATACTTGTTCTTGATAATCACCTTGTTCACCTTCATGTAATCAATGAAAAATCTAATAGTACCATCCTTCTTGTTCACAAATAATATTGTTGCACCTCAAGGTGATAAATTTGGCCTAATGTATCCCTTATAAAAAATTTCCATCAACTACAACTTCAATTCTACTAACTCTATAGTGCTCATCCTGTAAGGTGCCTTTGATTTTGGTGTTTCTCCTAGTACCAACTCAATAGAAAAGTCCATTTCCCTATGGGGAGGAAACTCCGCATATCAGCTGAGAATAGATCCTAAAATTTCTACAAGACAGGGTACCTCTTGAGTACTTCAACATCCTTAACATCCTTACATTTTCACTGGAAATATGAAATGAAAATAAATACACACCCTTTCCTGCAAGTTCTCTTAGCTTGCATAGTTGTAACGATCCTCACTGTTTTAGGATTCTTCTTTCCCTGCAAGATTCTCTTTTGCCCGTTATCATCTAGGAAATCAATAGCCTTGTCATAAAAATCTATTTTGGTCCTATGGAGGTACAACCAATCTATACCCAATATCATACTATATGATCCCAATGGAATCACATTTAGATGTGCTAATGTAGGCATACCATTTATCTCAAATGAAAACACCCTTACGCAATGATGTAATCTCTTCTTAGTACATGTCGCTAACTACACCAACCAATACTATGCATGCACTTATTTTCTCAAGCCAAACTCATCCACTAGGTGAGGATTAACATAACTATAATTAGATCGAGGATCAATCAAAATAGAAAAAACTCAACTACAGAGCTTACCTTCCAAAATTTCATGAATGAAAAATAGTATGTAGGTCTCTTTGTTGTGAAAGAGACATGTGTGGATTAAAAATAGTGGAAGAAATCACAATTGCAGGTGATATATGGTTGCTTCTAATGGTTCAAATAACAAGATTAGAGGTGACATATGATTTTTTTTCACCTAAAACTTCTCCATCTACTCTTATCAGCTTTGCTTTGCACCTTTTGATACAATTGCTAGTTTTAATAAGTTAAAAGATTATAAAAGTGAGCGTTATGACAATGATTTTGACATTAAATCACAATGAAGGGAAAAATGTATATATCCCATTAGTAGGGAAAAACATCTCTTTGTCTTTCCTTTTTAATGAACTATCTCATTTTTGGAAACCTTCACCTTCACATGTTTGTTTTGACATTTTTTTCCCTTCTCTACCTACTTTCAAACCTATAGTTATAGTTTTTCTCTATACCTACCTTCAAACCCGGAGTTATAGTTTTTCTTTATACCTACTTTCAAACATCCAGTTATAGTTTTGCTCTATACTTACTTTCAAAATTGCAGTTATAGTTTTTCTCTATCCCCACATTTAGGGAAAATCCAAGTCATTCAAACCCTGTTTATGTAGTTATAGTTTTGTTCGAATCTTATTTATGTAGTTGCAATATTTCTCTAATCCCACTTATTAGGAAATTCATCACACATTGTTACTCAATATCTTGGTAGAAGTCGTGGTTTGGCCTCTGTAGTTTAGATTTCTACTTACTGAACTATTTTCCTATATTAATATCAAATTCAGTGATGTTTTTGTCGAATGCCATTTCGAAGTGAAATTCTTATTTAATTGAGTGAAATTAACTGTAAATATTTTTGGTGGGTTCTTTGACTATAGATGATTTGTGAACAAGAAAGTTGGAGATGCAACTTGCAACAAGATTTATTTGCTAATAATCGACATATTTCTATTTTTTATCTCCATATTTTTTTGGGAAATTTTTATAAATGCACTGCAACAATTTTTTTCTGTAAATTTCTGTGGATATATTTTTTTATTCAAACAAATTTTGACATATAGTTGGAAAAAACACAATTAAATTAGAAAATGCATACGTTGGTAACCTACATATATCCAAGGTTGTTTCCACATTAAATTTCACTTAGGGCTATTTAATTAAGATAAGATATTAATTTCTGCCTCTAACAGGCCTCATGCTAACATTTATTCTAAGCCTTGGACACTATTTATTGAAATACATCTTAAGATATTCTTGCCATTTGGATTCCATCAAAATTTTAATGGTAATATTTGTATCCAATTGGAGCTACCAAAAGTTTGAACGAAAGGCAATGATATGGGAGGAAAATTCCTTCATTCTATCGTTCGAGCCATTAAGGAAATGAGTGTGGGTTGGGTAAATGAGTACAAGGGATGAGCTCTAGTCACAATAGCTTGAGATTCCTCAATTCCGGGAGAACAAGTTTCTTTTTTTCTTCATTGTTTCAAAGACAAGGAGAAAGGTGGTATGATTACTCTTCTGTAGAGGCATATTCCTATACATTTCGTTGCTAGGCCAAAGAATTTTTCAAAGGGTCATGCTTCATTGCTAAAGGTTAGAGGAGTTATTATATCAAACCTAGGACGAGATATTTTTATTTATTCTGACTATGTGTGGCCCTTGTTGAGGACGTGGTGACTATAGAACATTCCTATTGAGAATCCATCCTAATTACAGTAATTAACTAGGAGGAAAAATCACAGTGAATATCAATTCTTCCCTCCATATAGCTAAGAATAAGGATTACTGGTGCAAGTTATGCTTGAATGAGGAGGATTTGAAGGGGAAATACTACTACTAAATGAAACAAATGTGAGTTAATGTTAACACCAGAAAATAATACACTCTAAAAGACACCTAAGGTTGTCCAAAAAAACATGCAGATAAATATTTTCCTGTTGAAGACATTATGGAAGTTCTAAAAATTTAATTTCTCCTAAGGTTGCCTATGAAAAATTTGGATCGCACACCATATAGGAAGGCCAAAAGCGCGGCCGCGCGATTTTTTTTTCCAAAGTCGCATGGTCGAGGAAAAGTGCGACTCAACAAATTCGGGACCACTTCACATACTTGGAGGATGATTCCCTGACATGTGCCAGTCAAGGACAACCGAAGTCGAGTCGCCCTAAGGATGGGCATTCCTCAATGGAATCATCTTGTCCTACTCTTTACCAACTCTCATTTATGAATGAAGAGAGGGAAGATGGATTTGAAAAGTTCTATATAAATAAGCCATGGGAGAAACAAAACATGAGACAATTTTACGCTGGGAAAGTTTCTATTAGGGAAACACCACATTTCATTGTTGAAGTATAAGAAGTAAGAGAAATACAATGTTGGCCATATTTCTTCTAGTAAATCCATCATCCTAGTGAGAGAATATTCCACCATTGAGAGAGTCTCCATACTTCTTTTTAGAGAGAGGAAAAGTTTGCAAAGAGATTGAGGAAAGGGACCTCCTTTCTGAGGATTTTTTTAGCATCATAACTCAAATAATTCTATTCAAGTGTTTAATATTTATCTATTTTTTTCATCTTCTACCACCAATAGTTAATAAAGGGAGCTTTATCCACTATGTTGTTGACTTTTTTTATTCATTAAGCATTTTTTTTTGTGTTCATCTCTTTGTTTATTTGATCTTTGTAGATGCATTGTTTTCACCGTTTGAAATGATTCGTTTATCTAACCATGTCCACTAACAAAACCAGATCTTTTTGTGATCATTTGTAATGAAAAACCAATTTTTCAGGAGGTGTTATTTGGCACTCCATTGCCACAAAAACACTAACACATAATTGGAGACTCTACTGGTTTCTTTTATTTACTCTAATGATTGTATTTGCAAGACCTTGTCTCTGCATAACCACCTTACAAGGTGCCCAACATCTCTTTGGAATTTTTGCAGGACCTCTTGGACATTTTCTGAGCCCAAAAGCTTGGTGTTTCACTTTTTATTGTAATATCCCAAAATTGGGACAACTCATGAATCATGCACTAAAAATGCATTTCCAACAACATATGCAATAAAACAGTGAAATGGAGTCTTGGATCAATATGCAATCTAAATCCAAGAATAGAGCTGAAACAAATCAAACTAGGTGGGTTAAACAGACCTCCCACACTAGTGTAGCTGAAAATAACCGAAAAACCCAAATACTGCAACACAAAGATTTCTGCATAAAAGTGACTGTGTAGTCTAAATACGGTTTTAACTTAGAAAATCAGAGAAAAGTAGCTCCACTCATATATTGATTAGAAATGCTAAAGAACAGAGATCTAATCTCCTCATACAAAATACAAGAGAACTCGACAAGGGTTTCTCATCAAACACTCTGCATACAAAATGTGATATTCAAAATTTACTGAATCACCACTACAACATTGAAGCATAAGAGTGTAGAAGGCTTAAATATGTATTATCTTATGTAGATCTCTCAGGGGCTTCCTCCCATGAAAGGATGAACCTCTCAATCACAAGAAAACACTGCAACGGAGCCACTAGACCATGCACTGAATGATGCCTGCAAAATAATGCATTCTCTAGCTGAAATAACGCTGGGAATGTATGGGAGATGTGTGGGATGATACCACAGATCTGAAATAGGATTTTAATCTCTCCAAATAGGTCCCTCGAGTGAAGGAGACCTTCCTTCAATGAGAAACTATCTCAAAAACTGGGATTCCAATCCCTTCCACTGCAGCACCCAGCAACACTGCACAATCTCCAGAAAAAACTCTGCTGATGAATTTGGTTGAAGCTTGGCCTGAAAACCTAATGTGGAATGATGAATTAAAACTCTCCCAATGAGGATCCTCAAGGAGAGTGGTGGGATTCCCGCTCGGGAACATCCGGTGCTAAACAGTACTGCTACCCTGCTAAATAGCAAGAGGAAGTAAAAGACCGAGTAGACAAGAATAATGATCTAAAACATGAAGAATAATGATGCCATCCTCTTCCTTAAATAAAACATGAGTTTTCTTGCCCTCGGCCCCACTCAATTAGGTCATCTCTATCCAAAGATACATCTCCCTCCAAAACTGTGTTATTCCTTCTTGGATTCTTCCTCCTCCAAAACTGCGCTGTTGAATTAGTCAAAGTGGACTAAATAAACTTGATTTTATCCCTGTTCACACATGGATGTGTTTTATTAAGCTAGAAAGAGTGTCCCCTTTCACATTTGGAGTGTTTTTATCCCTCCTTAGGAGACTTATGGGCTTTTCTACCCCTTTATTCACCGACTAGAGATGTTGCTAACTCTAATATTCCATTTATCTTTGAGGCTAAAATTTGGGAACATTGCATTTATGCTCGACTATGCGGATTTTTCTCATACAAACGCACGATCGCATCTACGCATAGCTAAAATTACGTGGTTTCCAAAAAGCTAAAAGTACCTTGTATTTTTTCTTATTATGTGATCGACAGCCTTTAACAAATTTCCTTCACCTTTGCATTTGTTTTACAATATGTTTAGTTTTCCTAGTTTCTTTACTAACCACTATTAGTAGAGAAATTTGACTATTTTTCATTTGTATTTTCAATATACACATAGCTTAATTAGGGAGAAGAGTAAGCGACCAAATTCCACATATGTTTTTCAAACTGTTTTGCTATGTTTTTTGTAAATAATATAGCTTAATTAGTAAAGGAGTATGTGGCCCATCATCCACAAATATTGTTACTAAAACAAAGAAATATTTTTCCATTTCATTAGTTTTGGGACTAGGGCGAAGTGT
This sequence comes from Pinus albicaulis, assembly GCA_034641835.2. Taxonomy (NCBI): domain Eukaryota; kingdom Viridiplantae; phylum Streptophyta; class Pinopsida; order Pinales; family Pinaceae; genus Pinus; species Pinus albicaulis. The sequence goes on along the minus strand of CM076583.1, from coordinate 1,030,417,235 downwards.
TAGTACAGAAAGCAAGTAATCTCTACCTCCCTTGCGTCTTTTAGGTGAATCTCGACTTGCATGTGAACACTTTCTTAAAGAATTATAGCGTAATAGGAAAAATAGTAAGTGACCCATTATTCGTGCATCGTTTCTTTTTCATGAAAGGAAAAATAAAAACTTATTTTAATTATGGGGATATTGTAAAGGCTCATCGTATATCTGCATCTTATCACACTTTGTATGTTCACTTCACCACACACTAAGCATTTGTAATCCTCATATAAGAAGGCATCCATTTTACAAAGTTATTTGTACTTTTATTACTTTTTCTTAACATATCACACCCTCAAAAAATTAAGATTCCTAAAAGAAACCATAACTTGGACCAACTAAATCTACCCACAGGGGCCACAAAAAAATTTATAGTTCCTGTTAGGACCATTGGGGGTAGGCATCCCATAAGACTCCATGGTCATGTTACATCTATGAAACATAGAAGTTCAATTTTTGGCTGCTTAAAATCCTTCAATCATCCCATGGAAAAGAATACTCGAGAATATCAGAGACCCAAATTAGAGAGGGATCAAATTACTTCCAGTGCATGTGGTACTATTTGGGGCTACCCGACCCATTGAGTACTTAGTATTGGTAACTGACTACCAAGAAGATAAATATTCGAATTGTCACGTGCGATAAAGGTACTTTAGTGGCCAAAATATAGGGCATACTTTCCCTATAGGTGGAGGTGTGGGAAGCACTAAAGCCTCATCCATTACCTTAGTCGATTTTTCGACTGTTGGACATCGTCTCTAGTTCTTTTGGGACGTTGCCCCAGAACCCATTAGAAAATATCTTCGCGAGGCTCAATTACATTGAGAGGAAAGTAATATTAGGCCTTCTTAGGAATTTTTATCATATGCAACAAATGACAACCATTCTTTTTTGATTGATCACATAGATTAAATGTAAAAGGAAGGTAAGTATTTTATTTTCACTTTGTTTTATGTATGCAATTTTTTTGTATTGATATTTATCCCCTTCCCTCACCCACACAATGTAACACGCATGATACTCAACACCATAGGGGATCCCATGACTCCCCTTCAATCTAGTCATTTTTTAAACCCCCCCCCCCCCCGCATTACTGGGAGGTGTGTCAATCCTCCCTCCATTTATGCATAGAGGACATCACACAGTCACCGTTATAGGATATTCCTTTAGAGTGAAACTTTTCGCGAGACCCCTCCCCATTAAAGCACACCTTTCACAACCCCACAAGGGTCCTCACACACTACCACTTTTGGTATCCCATATACCACTCCTCTAGAAACTCCATGAGACACCCATCAAGGTAGTTCTCCTCACACATCCCCACAGAGGACCCCTTTGCATATATATGTTCAAAATCGTTTTGCAATGAGGAACAAGTTTTAGGTCACATTTTTAGCTTCCTTAGATATACATGATTTAATATAGTTAACTAATGACCCTACAACACATGGCCCCAATTGGCCACCCATACCTACCAAATTACGTTGAAATGTTCCAAAATTCAAAGGAAAATAAGGAGAATTTCTTGGAAATCATGTCATGACCTTTCACCTATGGTGTTCCTCTAAAAACATCATTGAGGATACTATTCGTATAAATTTGTTTGAACGCACCATCACAGGGGCTACGGTGAAATGGTACATAGGCCAACCATCCAGGACGCATAGAAAATTTGGTTTCATAGACATCGCTTTCCTCACATTATTCTAGCTCCTAGTCAGACATGACTCAGGCCTGTAACTTCTTACTCACTTTAAATTTACACATGCTATACACATATCAGACCATATCCATGAATTTCCAAAATTTCGAAGCTTGTGTAAAGGTAATCTAGAGGGAAAAATCCTCCTCAATCTCTTACTTCAGAAATATATAAATAATGGCTAATTCAAACCCAAAAAACAAGGAAGAAGTGATAAATAAAGCTCAATAATTAGAGCTTATATACACTCAGATTGGATACCTCTATCACGTCCTTCTAGAATCACCCTACCTAAAAACCTTTAAACAAGAGACACATGCACATCCAATGTTGTTGATGGATTGATAGGGTCCATAACAAAAAAAAAACCCAGAAACACCTACCATTCTCTTGGATACTTGTTTAGTAACCCAACATTTGACGCTATGCAAACTGCACCACCATGATATTATTCTAGTCACCCGATACTGATGTTGAACATGATTAATAGGGTTAACCAATATCAGCCCTTGTATGGAGGATAACATCTTCTCTTGCAAGAAAACCAATACTCCTCTAGAAATATGGATGTAGTGTCCTCTTCCTAGAATCCATATGCCAATAAGGGGCAAGGAAATCAATATTATCCTTTCCCCACACAACAACAAAGTAACCCAACAGTGAAAAATGACATAGAGGTTAATCTAGTGCAACCCTCATATTCACAATAGCAACCATCATTTGAGCACGGGAATACAAAAAATACACCTAATGTTGCTGAGAGGGAAAATCTGACCAAGGGGGCAGCAATCAGCAACGACCCATGCAGATATTGGTTGGAGACAACCCCAACTCGAATTAAAACTAGGAACAAACCAAAAATAATTTACAAAGGAAAAAAAATAACACAAGTCTAAGGACAAATGATTCTTGCACCATATGTGAGGACTATGGTCATTATACCCACCATTTTCCTCAACTCCTTGAGTTGAAAAGGATTAAAGATAATAGGGGACAAGGAGGGAAAAACCATTAAAACTGCAGTAATGTAGAATCCTTCCCCCCATCGGGGAGTGGTAAATACTCAACAACAAAAACCGTCCCAATCAAATCCTCCTGTAGGGAACCCCCATAATAAATCTAATTTTGACATTTACATGGAAGGGGAAGATACTCTCCTACAGACGTAAAATATAAATTATGAAACTCCCCCAGAAACCAACCCATCCACCTCGACTACGAAAAATCTTGTAGCATCATTAACCATTCCTCACATTCCTATAAAACCTATGCTGAAAATGGTCAAAGGTCATTTACGACGAACAAGACATAACTCGAAGGTTTTTCATAACTACAACATAGTCAATGACTTAACTCAGCCTCCTTCAGCTATGTCAGCATTATAAGTCCTACAATCATTCCCATCCAAATGGAAAGCCCTACTTTCCACATTAGGTGCAATCGACCCTTCTAATTATATCTTAATGGTTTTTGATCCGGATAAGGTTCGTGCATGACTCCCCTTGCTAGTCGCCTTCCAAATCCCAGTCTCAATACAAAACATCACCATTCATCATTGAATTGTTGATGAAGGATCATCCATGTGTATCAAGTCCAAAATATTTTGGCAGAAACTAGGGTCTTCAGAACTCAAACCATTTGACATTATCCTCAAAGCATATGATGAGCATCCTTCAGCCCCCATAGGTTTATATCAAGACGTACCTGTACATCTCACCAGATTTATATGTATGAAATTACTGTAGTCACATCCTCCATATTTAGAGTAATGATGTTCCCCCATGAAGGGAAATTTGTTACAGTTTACCACATCACGTATTACGAGAAGAAGACAGTAATCACCCTTGATGGCATCCTACCATATGTAGGATCCTATCCACAGTTGATTACAATTTATACTAAGTTCAATCCCAGATAGTTAAAATCATCCACTCTCCTCGGTACATACCCTCGAGAACCCCCGTTTTTTTGGAAGATATTCTAGCAACCATATGAGTCATGATGTGGATGATGAGTTCATTAAACACCCAAATGACTAAGGAGCCAATATCTGACACCCCAAATTTCACTGCTACTAAGTCAATATTCCTCCCATATGCAATCACCCAAACCCCCTTCTTATACCGTCCAACTGGTTTTGTTTCGCACCAAGTCATGGAAACACTCACGTTTCCAAATATGGCTCTCACAATACCGATCTGGTATATATCCCCTTCGACCATGTTGGCACTCTTAGGTATCACCTCTGCAGACGTCATTACTATAACCCCTTAAGACGACATCATAAATTAGGAAGAAGTTATATCAAAACTAGTTGGTGCCACCAAGAAGGATAAGAGGAAAGGGAAGAAAATGGATGCCCCAAATTATTCCAATGTGCTTCCACCCTGTGCTTTTTGTGGAGCGGTTGGCCACCCTACCAGCATCTGGCCTGAGTTAGGAGAGTTAAAAACTTGTCTGCATGCCCCAAAAATGACCATGACCCCAAATTTACCAATTAGAGAAAAGGTTGCAATGGTACACAACAAGGCATTACACAATAACCATGCATGCGCTATCTGTGTGGAATACAGGCATTACAATCAACATTTCCTCGAAATCACTCGATTCCAAGATGTATTATGTGAAATTCTGCAAACCAATTCTAAGGCTCCATCAGTAGGATCCAAGCAACTAGTTAATGATGCCAATCCAAAAAAATCCTTTATGTACAATAAGAACCAGCTTCATGCTCCTACCCCTCTCACACAACCCCCTAGAATACAACGAGGCAAACAAAGTCCACACCTCCTACCCCAGCATGCGATGGACCAAACCATTTGATCACCCAGCGCCCTGAATTATTGGCATTCAACCGATGGTATCCGGTTGACCAATTTTACCAAAGAACCATATCCAGGTGCGGATGTCATAGTTTCCATATTTATGCAGGAACCCATCATGTGTGACACTTCCCTCATATTTCCAAATTTTGTGCTATGTTAGACTTCATGCATTGATTCATCGTTGAAAACTCTGAATTAGTCGGATCAGACACCAAATCTTCGGACAACACCACACCACAAAGGGATGAAACATTTAGGTTCATATGATGTGTGTTTTAGGAAAAAATACCATCCGTATTCCAACTAGTCCCTTCTCACTATCACCAATCCAGATCAGGAAAAAATACTAAACACCCTCAATCTGCCTGGTTGAAACCACCCCTCGCATGCACTCTATGCAATAAAACCAACCACCTGGTGAATAAATGTCAGGATTTACATAACTTTAATGTCATATTTCGCTTCGTGGCTCTAATTCCTAAAATCCATCTCTCTATTCAAGAGATAATCACACAGTGTGGTTGTCACATATGATGTCAATAAGAGCACACGAGGAACTGTCAATACCTTCCATGTTTTATAGAAGTAAGAGCAGTGTTAAGATAAACCTGTGATAGGAAGTCACACCACACTAATACACACCATATCACAACCCTAACTATGCATCATCATCTTATACTATGTGCAGTACTGACCCACACACTATCTACTAGGTTAGTACCAGCTCTATGTGTATAATTTGCACCAATAATTATCATAGTGTAGACACATGTCATATTTTAGAAAAATTTCGATATATTAGGATTCATCGTCAAGCTCCAATTGCAGAAGAAAAATTTATTCCTTGTACAACAGAAAGGTCACAAGAACCCCCTCCCACTCACTATAAACCAGCCATTACAAAAATTCTTCCACCAACTAATGCTGACGACATAAAACATTACATACGATTCATCTTCTCATCCGTAGGAAACATGATTCATGTTGTCTGCTCATCATTTTCTGGTGTCGAGTCTTCTAAACCTACCACACGATTGGTAACACCACCAACAGTGCTAACCCATCCCATATGCACATTGTCAACTTTGCTTGGTTCCACGACATCAACCACCGAATCATATTCTTGCTTGTCAACAAGCACTGCTAGGTCGAAACTCCCTCCTTATGGACTCACACAATCCAATTGAACTTTAGATAATATTTTTCACTCATATGAATATATTCTAGAGGCCATGATGGAACCTGAATTTCCATGGGATTCCATGCACCATCGTTCGTTTTTCCTACTTGAAAAAGTATTTGTGCCTACCAACACACTAACACATGATAGTTTAACCATAGAATATAAAGACTTCCTACCCTCGGGAAGATTATATTGGATCAAAAATCCAATACCATTACCTAATGAGTTTGAGGAAGGGAGCATGTCAAATATTTCACCTATCATTAAGGAAAATATTTCAAATAAACCTGGCAAGGTCAAATAGATCTCCCTATGGGCAACATGCTCTATAGAAGATGTAACCTCATACACAACCTTGTTCCAAGAATATAAGTATATTTTTCAATGGGATTACTCGAAGATGTCAGGAATCATTCCCGCCACTATGGAGCACCATATTGACACATGGTCTCACACCCATCCTTTTCGGGAAAAAAAACATGAGTTACATCCGTCTAATGAATATTCTATCAAATAGGAAATAGATAAAATCCACAAAGCTGGATTTATATATTCGATCACTTGCATGTATTAGGTTTCTAACCTTGTATCTGTCATGAAAAATAGGGCATCATTCAAATATGTACTGATTTCCAAGATTTGAACAAATCTTGTCCCAAAGATAATTACCCTATGCCACTCATTAATTAAGTCAATGATGGTTGTGTTGGTCATGAGTCCCTATCCTTCATGGACAGGTTCTATGGATATAATCATATCCATATTTTCCATACATATTAGTACAATATTGCATTCATCACCCCTTCGGTTACAGTCACATACCAATTTATGCCTTTCAGTCTTAAAAATGCCAATGACACCTTCCAGCGGAACATGAATTACATCTTCCACGACTTGTCACATTTATAGGATTTCCATTATTCTTTGTACTTAGTTATCTTAGTGGGTATGGGTATGCCTCCCCCACCTCATTTGAGATCATGTACTCCAAAATAAAAGGAGACTTGTACCATTTTAGTAGGTCTCGCCCCCTCCATTCTTGTGCTTATTTGCATTGCTTCAGTCATCTCTCTCTCTCTCTGACTCCCTTTGGTGTCTTGTGGAAGTGTAACATACAATGTATTTCGGTCATCAGATTTGATCCTAATGCTCGTACATTGGGGGGAAATCTGTTATCACCAAAAAATTATCACCTAGCTATTTCTAACTAGGTGGATCGAAATACACCATGTTAGTTTAATTTTACCATAGTCAAATCACTTTCACTCTAAGAAATAATTTAATAAACAAATTTTATTAAGTTATTTTCGAGTGAAACCCCGAGAATAATTAAATAAACTATTATTTATTTAATTTTCTCTAGGAATGATTTTTAAATAATTTTTTCATAATTATTCCTTGTCACATTTCACTAGATCACCTAGGAATAATTAGATAAATCATAATATTTTTTCGTTAACTCCATCCTTGGAATAATTGTTAAATCATTATTTAATAATTACTCTATTTCACACATTTCTTAGTATTCACAAAATAATTAATAAATCATTTTATTTGTTAATTATTTCTATATAAAGATATTTAACCAATTTAAATATCTTTTCCCTCTCCAAAAATATAATAAAGTATTCCTCGTGATTAGATCTAGATTTTGGTCAATAATATTTTATTATTCTCCATTTTCGAGATCAACCCAACACTTCGATATAAATAATATGGGTTTGCATTCATTTATCACCATGATCATTATCATTGTCACCATTATCATCACATGCCATTCAAGCTCCCATTTTTAAGTTCTACATTGTTTGGGTTTTCACACATTTGACAGAGGAAGATCTGAATATTGAATTGAAGAGGACATCAAAGGACCCATTCCATTGAGGGGGACTTATGACTCTTTGTAAATATCTTTCGTCGGGTGTCATTAATAAAATATTTTTCTTTCAAAGATTTTCCAAGATTGGGTTATTACATGGATTTCTTTCTGCTAGTTGTTCTTTTCGGTTGTATACATCTATATTTCTGCAAGTTTTTCTCACATATTTGTTGCAGATCTAAATGATAAGTAGTGAAAATTATTGCTAGGGTCGCTAGTCACTCATGACTTAAGTGAGATACTTTTGGTACTACTTCCAAGAAATTTCACGGTAACACATGCAATTTGAATTTCCTAGTGAAGTTGGAGAGAAAATACATAACATAATCATTATTGTATACTAGTGAGTGTAAAATGTTTGCATGTACTAGGTGAGCTAATTTCCTCAGGAATTATGTAACGAAATTAGAGCTTAATTATTCTTTAGGAGCATGAAGTTCACAAGGAAATAGGAGGAAGGAGGAGGCCTATTTTTCCCAAGTATTGGGCATATTGGACTGAGGATAAGGATATTAGTATTGCAGTGCAGGTTGAGCTTCAAGGGTTTAAGTTTTCATTATAATATATCAAAGTTTTCATCTAATATAATACAAACACAGGAGGGTTTTTTCCTAGTTGGTTTCCCCATTAGAAAAATAAATTATTTTCATTGTGATTGAATGATTGCATGTGCTTCTATTGTATGTTTTCCCTTCCGCAGTTTGAGTTGAAGAAATTCTTGTCTATTTTTTTCAGTTTGAATTCATTAGCAACTGCAGTTTTTGATTTATTTCTAGAGTTTGTCTAAATATATACAAATATGAACGCATTCTCATGCGGGAAGAAGAATTCATAATACATGGGCTCTCCATTGCGAATATTTTCCTTCTTATGCCGCCTTCGTTTAGGTTACCTTGCTTCTTCTCTTTTTTTCATCCTCATTTTAGTTTTCACAAATTTCAAGTATTAGTTTTTAAACTTATTTGTGACTCTAACCAATAAAATAACCATACATTAAAATGATATTTTCATAAATGGTAAATTATATATATAACATTCAAATATTTTACTGAATACTCATATTGAAATATTTTATTTACAAACTATATCATCCACATTAAAATGTTTTTTTTAAATAATTCTTGATTTGAACCACTTTAAATTATTATTATTATTATTATTATTATTATTATTATTATTATTATTATTATTATTATTATTATTATTATTATTATTATTATTACTAATATGTTAAGAATTAAAAAACTTACACATCCCCCTCTTATTACTTTTATTAGGAAGTGAATAATTTTTTTAATTTCAATTTTTTTAATCTCTAAGCATTAAAATATTTTAATGTGGTCAAAATTAAAATAACTTTTTTTTTACTCTCTTTATATACATATAAGTGAAATTGATATTAATACAAATTAGTCAACTTGGATATTAAAATATTTTATTTAAATACATTTTCCTTGGACTTTAAAGTTAAAATATCAGATTTTTTTCTCTCATTTTATTATTATTATTTTCTCTCTATTATTATTGTTAAAGTTGATATAAAATTATGTTACTTTACATGTATATCAGAATATTTTATTTATTCCTAAGAGTGATTATGAAATATTCTTACTAAATATCCTTTGTACTAGGTTATATAGCAATTATATTGAAAACTAGCCATGTATATATTTTTGTTTTATTAACAATTTATTATTATTATTATTATTTAATTTAGAAAATATTTTATTCTATTTTGAAATAAACAAGTGCTAGTTCTAGGTTGACCATGGAAGAAATCTCACCTTTCCCTTATATTGGGTTGTAGATAGAAGGAATCACACATTTCCCTTATATTGGGTTGTAGAATGCAGAATTATATATCCCCCTCATATACTTTATATAATGTAAAAATAATTTCTTAATCTATATATAATATAGTATTCATATTAGATTAAAATATTTATATTTATGAACGTTTCCATGATAAAATAAATTTTTTATTGGTTTCTTTTTAAATACATGTCTATATTACTTGATTCACGCATATTGAATATTTTATTTATGTCTTATATTGATTTTTTTATTATCATTAATATATTTTAAATGCTACATATTGATATTATATTAAGAATTTAAATAAATATACGTATTTATGTTATTAAGTCCAAATTTAATTTTTTTACTTCCAATTACTTGTTTTCTTCACCAATTGAAATATCTGATTTTTTTTGTTATTTTTAAGTTGAGATAAAACTCTATTATTTAGAATGAACATCTAAATATTTTATTTATGCCTTAGTGAAAATTAATATTTTTTACCACATTTGAATTAACTAACCAAATATGTATATTCAATTTTTGTTTCTTTAATTATAGTTGACATTGTAGAATATTTATTTTTTATTTTGAATGGAACATATTTCAATTGGATGTTGAACCCAAAAGAAATTATATATCTCTCTCATATTTCCTATTAAATTTCCCATCCATTGTCTACGCGCGGCATTTGCATAGACCGCAAGACATTTTAGAGCTCGACCGAATGTTTGAATAGCTTGATCTAAAGCATTGGGGCCCGATTAAGCAATTAGAGCATGACAAGTTCCAACCAATCTTTCCAATCACCCCGTCAATATCCCAAAGTCTCAAATCAAGGTATATATTCTATCTTTTTTGTCTTTTTTTTTTTGTAAAATTAAACAAATTAATTTGAAAAAAAACTAGCACATAAAAGCCATAAAAGACACAAAAGAAGTCTTCAAAACATCTTAGAAAACCAAAAAATCAACCTAGAAAACCACAAAACCCTTTAAAACAAGTTATAAAACCAAAAAAAATAACTTAGGAAACACTTCTAAACCATCAAAAAAATTATAATTTAGGTTTTAATTTTTTTTACTTGCAATGTTTTGTTTATTTAACGCATATTTTCTGATTTTGAATTGTAAAAATGCTATTTTCTAATTATTATAGGTTTTAAACTTTTTCTTTAGGATTTTTGTGAAATAAATTTATTTTATTTTTTTGTTATTCAAAATTCATTTTTAAATTTCCAACAAATTTGACTGAAGATATACCCCAAAAAAATCCAAATCATTTTTAAATTTTCTAACTTTGAATTGTAAAAACACAATATTCTAATTATTATAGGTTTTAATTTTTTTCCTTAGGATTTTTGTGAAATAATTTTTTTTTTTTTTTGTTATTTAAAATTCATGTTTAAGTTTCTAACAAATTTGACCTAAAATATACCCCAAAAACCTCAAAATCATGTTGAACTCTTATTTAAAAAAATAAGAAATTTTGTTTTATTTTATTATTATAAATTTAAATTAATTTATATTTTAAATATTTTTTCAATAATAAATATACTATGATTAGTATTAATTTTTGTAGTTAAAATTTAAAATTAAATATATATATATATATATATATATATATATATATAGTCACTATATATAACCAAACAATTAACTTAGTTATATATAATATTTAACTATATATAATAATAACATAACACAACTACATTTAATTATAGCATCGCATATATATATATGCTAAGTTGTAACATGCTATTCTATAATATATTTATGTGTGTTAAATAATTTTATATTATGTTAAATAGTTATAAAATTACATTATATATATATGTGTGTGTGTGTGTGTGTATATATATATATATATATATAATTCTATAACTATTTAACATAATATAAAATTATTTAACACACATAAATATATTATAGTATAGCATGTTACAACTTAATCATAACTATATATGTATATGTATATGCATATGTATATAGCATAATATTGTTCTATAACTATTTAATTCATAATATAAAGTTATTTAATACACACGCATATATAACATGTAACATAATTGTAGCTATATAATTATAAATATAATTGTATAAATTTAAGTAGAATAAAGTTATAAAGTGTATATATATATATCATAAAGTTTATGTTGTTGATGTTTTTCCAGCTTATGTGGTTGTTAATTGAAGAAACACAATTCAGATTATCCACAGTATCAACAAAACTTGTTCGACGTTATGAATCCTAATGGGGATCCATCTACAGGACATATTGTGAATGAGAACTTGAGAGGAGAACAAACTAGAGATAAATAGTGAAAAAACCTAATTAGACTAACACAAGTGACTATTCAAATAATTTTATTTATATATAATTTTTAATTAATTGATTAAATTTTACAAATACATACATACATACATACATATATGATTATATTAATAAGTTTTTACAAATTAATTATTTGTAATTTATTTTAATACTAGTAACCATTATTATTAATATTAAAATTTTTAATTACTATATGAGAAAATTTTTCTTTCTCTTAATAGTATTAATATATATTTCTAAAATAAAATAAATATTAATATCTGAAATAAATCATTGTAAATTTTTATTGATTATATATATATATATTTGCAAAATAAAATTTATATTCATATCTAAAATAATTTGTTCTAAATTTGTATTGATTATAGTGTTATGAAATATTACTAATAATTAATAATTTAATATTACTAAGTTTAACAATAACTACTATTGATAATAATGTTCATTATAAATTAATTAATAATTTCAATCATTTTTACTAACTTAATTTTATTTAATTTTGTTTTTATTAAAAAAAATATATTATTAATTAATTAACTTTTAAATAGATATTTAAAAAATATTATTACTTTTAGCCAATAATGATTACTGGTTAAAATTAATATCTAATATTATTATTAACATTTATTTATGAAAAACCATTACGCACTCTGAGTTTCCCACTCCTCGGAAATCCGAGCGTCTCCTAGTTCACGAGCTTACGAAGGAGGATAGGGACGCATGGATGATGGATTCGGATGGAGTTTTTACTAGAGTTTTAGATGTTGAGTACCCAGTTGCTCTTATCATCTGCGCAACACCCCAAATCCCCACTGCGGGCCCACTACTGAGGAGAAGGAAATTGAACAAGAATATGGTTGCCGCATCGAGGAGGAGGACCCTGTTATAGACGATGATGAAGGAACATCATGAATGTGTGGTTGCTCGTTTCTTTTCTGTTTTTTTTCATTTCATCATATACTACATATATTTTTTTTTAGTAAGTGTTACAGATCACCCTATACATAATAACTGTTTTATGCTATTAAGGGGCTAGTTTCCTCCTAGGAGGAAACCCCAAATATGCACTATTCTGAAAGATTCTAGGGTTGGGATAGGCTAAGCACTGCTTACCATCTCAGCCCAATGCCCATGTAAAGTTTCTTTTTAATCTAATATAGCTTAGCCTAACATAGAAAAAAAAAACATTTATTTATAAATGATATTTAGGCTATTAATAATTAGAAATAATATTGTTAGTCCTTAATGTACATTTTTTATTCTTTATACTTAATATTATCTTAATTATTGATTAAACCCTAATAAAAAGGGAAAGGAATTGTACTTGAGATACTGTACTTGGGAAGACGGGATGGAGGAGAAAATTTGTCTAATGAGAGGTAGCCAACTATCACTGATTTCATTCCCTTGATCCCTATTGAGATTATGATGATGCTTCATAATCTCAAGAACTTCTCTATTTTTTCTTCTCTGGTATTGTCCTTCTCTAGCAATGATTTTGGCCTCTTCTAAAGACAAGTGAAGCTTCATTTTTGAAGAGTGTTCTTGGTGTTGTTAGTATATTTATATATATCGTATCTTGGCGGTGACACCTAGGAGACAATTGCAGAGCATGCAAATGTTATTGGTCAGTCTGTGCGTTGCAGTGGATGGAGAGATTAAGAGACCACCAACATTTCCCCATCACTCTCCAGTTCCTTTATATGATACTTCATTTCTCACAAGTTTACCAGTTGACAAATGTTTTACATATGCCTATATGTATTGTGATGCCATTCGTGAAACTTGGAAGGTGCATGACCCCTGTGACACATAACATGTATATATATATATATATATATATATATATATATATATATATATATATATATACAAAACATTTGAATCTTATTGTCAAATTATGTAGAATTATTTTTATTAATGTCTAGTTCGTATTAGATTGCATTTATATTAATAAATTCATAATAATGTGTAGACAAAACTCAACCATATGGATGAGATTATGAGGTCATATGAGGGGGAAATTGATCAGACCCCCATCCTATCTTACTTGCATTTGGACTCAACTGAGGTTAGTAGATTCATGTAAATGTAATTAAAAATTTGGTACAAAATCATTTATTTCCATATTGTTTATGTTTGAAAAATAGTAATCTAACTAATTTGAATTTGAACGTGTTATATTGTAGTACAAGCTTATGGACACTTACTTTGCGCATAAGAAGTTATGGTAGTACTTAGAGTGGATAGTTTTTATATTTTCAGGCTCATCCCATAGGGCACATCCACATGCGTTATGGAATTTTTATATTTTCATACACGGACAATTTATGGATGTGCATGAACATTATTTTAGTTTATGGATGCTAATTATTTCCATTTATTGATGTTCAGGTAGTATCTTTAATTTGTATATATTTTCTTATGGGTTTTTTTTATACATTCACTCTTTCAGTTTATGTATTTTTATTAATCTTGTTTATGGATGTTCATTAATTTTTGAAGTTTATGCATTTGTTAAAATTATTTTTCTAGTTTAAAATTTTTCCTATGTACTATAACTTTCATTAGTAAAATATAACAATTTTGATTTCTAATTTCATAAACTATGAAAATAAGTACATTATTAATTTATGATGCAAGTAACTTTGATACTTACAATGAAATAAAATATATCATACATGTATCAATTTAATATTGAACATGGAAAGAATTACAATCGTGCTTCATATTGGCTTGTAGAATGTGTCTTTTAGTGGAATCAACATGTATGCTAGTACAATTCAATTTTTAAGATAAATTATTTGAATTATAAAGTCATCCCTCTATATATATATCTCTCTCTCTTTCTCTCTCTCTCTCTCTCTCTATATATATATATATATATATGAAAATTTTGTAACCCACCCATATACCATTGCATGGAAAACTTTTTAAAGTATTGAAATAAATTTATTCAATTTTAAAATATGCCATGTAAACACCAAATATGTTTTATTTAATATTATCTATCTTGATATTATCTAAAAATGATAAGTCATAACATGCTATAAGTCGATGATATTGAAATTTATTATATAGGTAAAAAAGATATATGACAACATTTCTATAATTTTATATAATGTTATCAAGTTTTCTAAATTTACAAGTTGTTATCCAAGTGTTTCAATAAATTCCTTCTGATTGAAATAAGTTCTATTCAATTTTTTAAAAATCAAATATGATTGAAATAAGTTATATTTAATTTTAAAATATGTGGAAATGTAAAAGTTACAAATAAAAGTTTTATTCAATTTGATTTTGTTTGAGGCTATATACAAAATCTTAGTCATAATGCATGTCGTCAATAATTTTTTTGTGCTTACACTGAAGTAAATGAACAATCTCAAACTAATTACCTCAAAACTAATGTAAACTATACATCTAGTTAAATCTAATCAGAAATCAACATCTTCACTAAAATCAATGCAACTATTGTAAACAATCAAATAGTGTGAGAAACCAACATGTACACTAAAATAAATGAATCTAATGTAAATAATCAAATAGTATTAGAAATCAAAATCTACATTGAAATCAATGCATATAATGTTGCAAGAAATAGAATAGGATCATAAATCAGCATCTACATTGAAATCAATGCATCTAATGCTACCAATCAAATAGGATTAGGAATCAACATATTTTGTGAAATCAATGCATATAATTCAATCTCAATCAGAGAATATTATAAATTAACCTCTTTAATGAAATTAATGTATCTAATGCAAGAAATGAAATAGCATTAGAAATCAAAATCTACATATAAATGAATTCATCTAATGCAAGAAATAAAACACAATTAGAAATTAGCATTTGTACACTAAAAACAATGCATCTAGTGCAACCAATAGTATTCCCTTTCTCTCCCCGCTATATCTATATCGATATCTCCCTCCATCCCTCCTTCTTTGTCTCTCTATCTCACCCCCTGAGACATACACACTCTCTCTCTTAATATATATCTCTCCCTCTCTCTCTTTATCTCTTTCTTCTTCCCTCTCTCCCCTTTCCATCTATATCTCTATCTACCTTTGTCTCTCCTTCTTTATCTCTTTATATCACCCTGCAAACATACACATTGTTTCTCCATATCTATTTATATCTCCCTCCATATCCCTTCTCTCTCTCTCTCCCCCCTTCTATCTCTCTTCCCTCCTACTTTCCTCTCTCCCTCTCTCCATCTTCCTAGTTACTCCTTCTCTCTCTCAATACATTTCTCTCTCTATATGTCTTTCTTATTACCTCCCTCTCTCTCCCCCTCCAACTCCATATGTCTCTCTCTCCCTTACTCTCAAGTCCCCTCTCTCTTCCTTTCTCTCCCACCTCCCTTTGTCTCTCCCCCTCGTTCCTCTCTCTCTCTCTCTCTCTCTCTCTCTCTCTCTCTCTCTCTCTAGAATTCGTCTAACTACTTTTTTGACTATATCCCTCCCTATTTATTTCTCTCTCCCCCTTCTCTCCATATATTCTTCTTTTTATTTCTATATAACCCAAAAATATACACTCTCTCTCCCCAAATCTCCCTTGTCACTTCCCCTCTCTCTCTCTCTCCACCTTTCTCTCTCTATATGTCTTGAGCTTCTTCCTTCCCTATATTTTCCTCCAACTCCACCTCTCAAATTCCCTCTCTTTATACTCCAATATCTCCTCCTCTCCCTTTCTCCATATTTTCGTCCCCCTCTCTCTCTCTCTTACCCTTCTATCCCGCTCTCTCTCCTCTATATTTCAACTTTTACGATTAAAAAATTATGTTTAAATAATTTTATTTTATTTTAATGTCGTAGAACAATTTAAGTTTTTTTATATAATCCATATTTAAAATGAAATATTTCAAATGTGTGTTTTACATTCACCTGGAGGGAAAATGATAATTTTCCATGTAAATATATCATCTAAAATTTTACAAAATATTAATGTCCTAGTTACCTCTATAAAAGATACATAAAGCACTTCATGTATTCCAATTGAAACTGTTTAGGTTTATTTCTCTAGGTAGCTTTAGGTTATGATTACTTCGGAATTTTAAAAATACTATATATTTTATTATTTTTTATTTCTAAAAAAAATAGCTTAAATATAATTAACATATTAATTAAGCTTGTATGACTTTTGTTGATGCCTATGGTGTATATCAACCACATTTATTAATGTGGTTGTGCTAGTATATATAATAATATACCAAATTTTATATTATATTAAACTTAATAATATTATATTAATACAAAATTAATAAATTTAATATTAACATTAAAATATATTAATACTAATTTTTTATTCTACTATCAGATTTCATAATTTAATTTAATAATAAAAATAATACTTTTTAAATATTAATACTAAATTTAATAAGGTTTATACATGACATGACAACAAAAATTATAATAATATTTTCAATTTTAAAATGTGGTAAAGCATAAATTTTAGATCTTTATTGATTCTAAAATATAAATTATGTGATTCACAATTTTTTTATAGAGGGTTAATTGAGCTATCAATCGAGTCCTTGTTGACCATGTAAATGTATCAATCAACAATTTATGAAACCCTCATTCAATGTATATGAATTTGAAATTTAAATGCTCTATAGAGTGTTTTAAGTGCTCTATCAAACGTATGAAGTCCTAAAATCTACAATTTCAACACCCCTTCTACAAAATTTTCCTCCACACCATTTTGTACCCTATCGCACTTAGGGAAAAATTTGTCCTTAGGTGACATAGTCGGTCATATTAGATTCATGAATGGATCCTCTATCCAATGGAATATACATTTTCCATTTTCGAATTCATATGATATTTTTCATCTAATTTATTTTAAACATAATCTTTAGAATTTTTTAAAATAGTTTTAAGGAGGTTGAATGGAAATAAATATCATAAAATACACATAATGAAAAAGTTTAAAAAAATATTGCTATCTTCGGTTATGAGTCCTCTCAAAAGGGTACTCTTGGTTTTTCAATTTATTTAAATAGATGAAAGAAAACTTACGCAACCATGTTTTTTCAAAATGAAGTTGAAATATCTCTTCATGAACTTCGAAAAATAATAAAATAGTATAATGAAAAAAAAAATATGAAAAACTTGGTTCTCTCCATGTAGATCATGCTCATATATATATATATATATATATATATATATATATATATATATATATATATATATATATATATATATATATATATATATATATATATATATATATATATATATATATATATATATATATAATTACACATTCTAGACTAAGCTATGCTACGTGAACACATGCACACCTCTTAATATGTGTGAAAATTTGCAAGGACAAACATTTCATTTAATATAAATTGACATATTATATGACACTAATTTTTTTTGCAAAAAATATCACACGACAACAACATAATTCACCACAATTTGTCTTTTTACTCTGAATCAAAATTCACAATGCTTATATGAATTTTGAGGGATTCAATTTGATAAAAGAGGAAAAACTTGAAATTTCATCACCACATTTAATTCATAAATGTAATCCATCTTCATGCATTCACCCTATTATTATTATTATTACTATTTTTATTTTTTTTCTAAAATAAAAAAATTAATAATTTAAATATACCTTAAACACAGCTTTTTTCTTTTCACTTAAATTGAAAAACACTGACTTAAAATTAAGTATTAACTTATTAGTCCCTTCCGTCATGGCATAGGACTCTAGCAATCAGTTGGTGTCTCCAGAATTAGTTTTTTTGAAGTTATTAGTATTTTTTTTAGTTTATGTCATCAATTGAGAATGTCGAGTATAGGTTTAACTTAAATGTGTGGTTCTGGCCTCCTCTCGAGGTATAATATAGTTTAAATTACCTTTTTTCATTACATTTTCCACATTTTTTCACCGTTGCAGAGTAATGCTAGCATTACTCCGGTAGTATAAAATGTTAGTAAATTTTGAAGTCAATTTTGGAATAGGAGGAATGCTATTTTGTTCAAAGATATGTACAACGCGGTACAACAACCATGTGCCATATGCTTCTCCTCTGGTATTTTCATGTTAGATGAAACATATTCATATTTGCATGTAAGATGACACATGTCTCACCAGGCCAATATAGCTATATCCCAGTTTCTTTTGATCAGTCACCAAGGGTGATCTATGCTGGTTTTTTGAAAGACTTTCTGAAATCTAAAAGTGGATTCCGAAGCTTGCTTGTAGGTGCTAAATAGAGCTACATCTCTTACATAGATGGCAATAGAGCTACATCTCTTACATAGACGGAAATAGAGCTACATCTCCTGCAAAGACTCAGAGATTGCAGTAGAGCTACATCTCTTGCAGAGATAGTGAGAAAGTAATAGAATGTGCCTGCAGCTCTAGGTATGTATATAGCTCTACGCAAAACACCTTGAATTTATGTTCCCCGTGATTGAACGCATTGCAATACTATAATTTCTTGATTTAATGGTCGTAGGTACTGCCTCATCAATTGAAGTTTAAAGTATCTTTTTGCATTTGACAATCAATTGAGAAAAGGGGTCAGTAAAATTGAAAGAGTGAAAAATAATCAAGGGCGAGTAACATGGCATTCATTCACCGTATCCAAGCGTTATTCGCCACTGTCCATATACTACCTTAAATAAAAAAACATGCAAATCCCGCCCTACTCTATTTTCTATAGAGATAAATAAACATTCCAGATCCGCAATCTCTCTCTACTAATAATAAGGGCCTGCAGTTCACAGAAGCGAACATTCAAACTGTGAACATTCTGAAATATGGAGGTGGGTGTCCCATAAAACGAACATTCAAGAAGGTCTCTGAAGGTTGTTGGTTTTCTAAAATACAACAATTCTGGATTTTTAGAACATACAACAATTATGGATTTTTAGAACTTGCGTATTTCTGCTTGTGCCAAATGGCACTATCATAATTATGTCCAAGATTTGGCACTATCATAATTATGTCGAATATTTTATTGTTAGACCAATATTAAATTTTAGTTTAAAGTTATATGTTGTAACTTTTAATGCAATAAAACTATGAAATTGCAAATTCTGAAATAGATAAATAATGAAATTGCAAATTCTTCATACTAGCTAGAGAATTATATGAAGACTGCACATTACTTATGCTACTAAATAGGAGCTGAACAACAATATATAATGACTGCACATCAGTTATGCTACTAAATAGCTATGCTACTAAACAGTTGAACATAAACCTATATAAATACTGCACATCACTTATGGTACTAAACATCTATGCTACTAAACAGCTGAACAAAAACTTATTTCAAGTATTTTTTGACTAACAACCAAAATACAGTGGCTTCACGCTAATAAATGTTGCATATTAGGCGAAATACACAGTGAAAAACTTATAGTTCACTACAATCACCAATCCACTGTATTAAAACTTATCATTGCCGAATGGGTAAGTAGTAAGGCTTTGGGTAAATAAAAATTATCTTTGTAGAACAGGTAAATAGTAAGGCTTTAGGTAAATAAATCTATGTTAGTTCTGGAAAATACATAGGTAACTACCCAGGTAATAAAGTTAAAGCCCTTTTTCTTGACTTCTGCTACTAAATCACTATACTAAATCCAATATTTATGGTTGCACATTCTTAGACAAAATAACCATGTGAATCTCACCTATAGTCATAATGTTATAGGGGTAAAACGAGTGAAATAATTGATATCTCTAATTTAGTCCTTTATTTGAAATGTAACTAGTATCAACAGTAAAGCAAGTAGGCTATGTACTATTCAAATGAGCTCTATACTATTCAAGTAAGCTGTGTACAACATGTTTGGTGTTTGGTCACTTCTGGCTCACATCACACATCTGGTTCTGGCTCAAGGCAGGGACTAGCTGCCTTGCAGCCATCCTTGTTTATATATTGACATTTAAATTTATGTATAAATTCCACATCCTATACCACATTTAAATACTTAACATTGAAATATTATTCTTTGATGCTTTATACACTTAAACTAGTATATGTGATAATTTTAATATAACCATGATTATATGTAATAATGTAAAACGACAAATTCTTCTTTATGTGGTGTAAGTCTATTTATTTGTATATTTGGGTGGGAAATATTTTGTGGGACCTAGTAGTATGTCACTTTATTTAGGTGGGGTATACTTTACCTAGTTTGTATCATGTTATACTTATTTTATATAAACGTAAATATACAGTTTAATATGGTAATAAATTATATGTTAATTTGCAATGATATAGATATATATCTACATAAACAATTGTTCGACTATGATATTTAACCATTTATGTATGTAACTGATTTTGAAAAAATATTATGGTATTTGAGGATTTTGGATATAAATAATATTAATGGGAAATGATATAACTTGTTTACTTTAACACACACACACACACACACACACACACACACAAACACAGATATATATATATATATATATATATATATATATATATATATATATATATATATATATATATATATATATATATATATATATATATATATATATTCCCCGATAAGGGTGGTATTAAGGCTCAATACGACTCAGTAAACGACTCACAACTCCCCTCCCACGTGTCATTAATTTTTATCAGGTTAACTGAGGATGCTTCACATGGAAAAATCCAAACGAAAGTTCTAAAGAACCTCAAATTTTTAATTGCCACTAGTCTAGCATGTGGTTTGTTTTGAGGTTTTGGGAGTTGAGGGGTAAGTTTATGGAGGGTGGAATTTCTTCAGGTGAGCAGGGTGGCTTCTAGCCCGAGCCATTCTTCACCCTTTGTTTGAAGATTGAAAATTTTTGTTCTACATATAGGAATAATGATGTTTCTTTGGATCCATTAGTGTCGTAGCATGTAGCCATTATGGATTCGAGGTCATTGTGTCACAACGTCAAGAAACAATTCATTTTGGTTAGTGTGGGAAGGATATTTTCCACTAAGGCACAAACTCATACTAGCTCTCGGAACCTCCAAATTCATTAGCTCACAAGTACATTCGTCTATTTTTTCCTTTCCAAATGTTCTTTTAGGTATATTTTTGTAGTTTTGTCTTATTCTCCTCATCGGAGTTGATGGGTGAAGGGTATTCATTGTGGTGATTACAAAATTTTGTCGCAACCCCCATGAGACAGTTGGTAGCCTAAAAGGGTGTAATTTTCCCTTAGGACCTTAGTTCTGAGGGTGGCGATGTGGCATACGGTGGTGGATCTATGTTGTAAGGTATGGGAATTTCACAATGACTAGGGTGGCCAAGTATTTATCATGTCAAGGGTTTCATTGGTATCATTGGATGTTTGTGGTATTGTCTTACAGGTTTTGGGTTTAGACTGACACTATTGTTCTCAATTCGCGGTCTGCTTTGTGGGAGTCACTATCTATTCTATGTGAGGGGACAGGTTGGTTGGTGATGCAACACCAAAAATGATGTGCCCATAGGGGTGTTGGGCCTTGAGGAATTAGTGCAATAGATCCTATGAAACACTGAGATATTAGGGAGGAGGTTGACCAACAGCTTACTAACTCTTTAGGAAGATTTTATCTACCACCTCCATTCCACTCTTTTCAAGCTCAGTTCTATCAGGTAACACTGTTGGTGGAGAAATTAGCTCGAGATCATCACGATGATCACAACAAGGTCATAGCCTTTATGAATTATTTAAAACATAAACAGTGGCACACAATGGATAGGATTGTTTCTCTCTGATGAGGGAAGAAATGGATTCAAGATAATAGGAATTATTCAAGGGACAGTTGGCTCATATGGAATCATATGTGCATGAATCTTTTTGTCCTCCTCTGCCACCTATAAATTTACTCAGAGCTCCTGATATTAATAATGCTTCTAACTAATGATGGTTTTTTTTTAGGTTTTGGGTCTCTTCTAGTTAATGTGGGTAGTCTTTATGGCTCCCTCTAGCTTTCTCTTGTTTTTATTTTATGTTTTTCCCAGTATCTCCTTGCCAAAAAATCTAGTAGGAATGCGGCCAGGAGAATTTTTTCCAACAACTTGTCATGATGTATTATTTTGAAGAATATATATATATATATATATATATATATATATATATATATATGTGTGTGTGTGTGTGTGTGTGTGTGTGTGTATATATATATATATGGGGTGATTATTGTATTACTTTCTAAACTGGAATTTACATGGACATGTTAGATATGCTACATTTGTCTTTCACTCAGGAAACCACAACATAGACACAAGTGCACTCTTCATAGAGAGGCATAGGAAATCATGATTAACAAAAAGTATATATATATATATATATATATATGAAAATATGGGTCACATTGGTCAAGATAATGAAGTAGATAATCATAATACAAAACAAACTAGAGCATAACAAGACTAAGGTAAGGGATCAAAGCTGGCAGAAACAACCTAAATAGGGTTTTTCGTGTTGCTTGGGTTGATTGCTTCCAAGGGATGAATTCCAAGATGCCAATGTTATTAGAAAAAAATTCCTTATCAAACAAGAAAATGACCTATAAAGCAAGAATTGGTTAGAACTAGACCATAACCGATTAAAAACTAGACCTGTGAAGACTCAACTTTGATATTCTGAATAAACTAAATTTATAATTTTATTTAAACACGACAAGAAGGACACTATCATATTTGTAGCTCAACATTTATTTGATGACAATGTTCAAGTAAAATTTATTTTATAACATATTAAACAAGTAAGAAATTTCATTGGAGCAATTTACATAAGTAATCAACAAATGGAAGAATACATGTATCAATAGCTTGGTTGGGATTCTCCTGACTCTGTTGAGATGATCCTCCTCGGCTACCTAACTGAATTTAACTCCCAACCAGCTAGGAATTATTTCCTAGCCCAAGGAACCTCGATAGGTTCCCTAGCCCTCTCATCCCAATTCCAACCAGATGTAGTGTGCTCAAAGTTAAAACCAACACTATCCAATAGATCCAAGTTAATTCCACTGCTTGAACCTTCGAATTTTCCCTTAAATATGATGTGATGGATGGTGGATGATATCCATAAAGTGCCATAAATGGGGTCATTTTTGTTGCAGTATGGAAGGAAGTGTTATACCACCATTGAGCGAGAGGTAACCACTTGACCCATTGTGTTTGTTTATTAGATACAAAACAAAAAAGATATCCTTCCAAACATTTATTTACTATCTCAGTTTGACCATCAGATTGAGGATGATAAGATGAGCTATGAGCTAATTGAGTACCCAAACAAGAAAATAACTTCGTCCAAACATTTCCAGTAAAAATGGGATCTCTGTCGCTCACAATAACCCTTGGGCTTCCATGTAGCTTTTGAATTTTGTCCATAAATGTAGTAGCAACTGTACTTGCTTTAAATGGATGAAATAATGCACAAAAGTGTGCATACTTGGTAAGTCTATCAACTACCACCATGATGACACTCTTTCCTTCGGACTTAGGTAAACCTGTGATAAAATCCATTGAAATCTCCTCCCAACGTTGACTTGGAATGGATAAAGGTTGTAGAAGACCCGGGGTCTTAATTATCTCAACTTTATTCTGCTGGCAAACCAAACATTCCGCCACAAAATTTTGAATATCAGATTTAAGGCCATCCCAAAAAATTATTTCTTCACCCTGTGGTAAGTTTTTAAAAATCCTGAGTGTCCTCCTAAAGGAGAAGTGTGCAATTCCAGAAGAATCTTTTGTTTTAGTTGGGAATTCTTACAAAGATATAAGCGATCTTTGTACCATAAGGAATCATTTTTCCAAGTAAATGTATCAGATGTACTAGGATCTTGGTGCAACTTTTGAATGAGTGTCCATACATCTTTGTCCTTCTTCCATTCATCTCTTGCTTCAGTTATCCAATCTGGTTGGATAATAGAAATGGCACAAAGCAATGCTTCCACCTCTTCATTCTTTCTTGAGAGTGCATCTGCAACAACATTAAGCTTTCCTTTTTGTATATTATTTCAAAGTCATAACCCAACATCTTTGTGACCCATTTTTGCTGCTCTTCTGAAGATAGTCTTTGTTCCAAAAAGTGTTTAAGACTATCATGATCAGTTTTTACCTTGAAGTGTCTTCCCATTAGGTAAGTTCGCCATTTCTTTAGTGCATGTAGTATTGCTAACATTTTCTTCTCATAAATAGGTTTTTGTAAATACTTTCCTTTGATTGGACGACTTTCAAAAGCAATGGGTCTTCCTTCCTGCATTAAAACTGCACCAATTCCATTTCCTGAGGCATCACATTCAACAATAAAGGTTTTTGTGAAGTCTGGCGTAGCTAAGACCGGTGCTAGGCACATTGCCTCTTTAAGATGTTCAAAGGCCTTAGTTACTTCAGGAGTCCATGAAAATGCATCTTTCTTCAATAATGTTGTTAGAGGTGCTGCTATTCTCCCATAATTCTTAACAAACTTGCGATAATACCCTGTTAACCCGAGAAATCCTCGCAACTGCTTTATGGTTGTGGGGACTTTCCATTCCTTAATGGCTTTAATTTTGTTAGTGTCTACCTTAACACCCTCGTGAGATACAATATGACCCACATATTCCACCTCTTGTACTCCAAAGAAACATTTGGATGTTTTTGCATATAATTGTTTCTCCTACAATAGTTTAAGCACCCTGTCAACATGTTCAACATGATCCTTCCAAGACCTGTTATAGATTAGTATATCATTAAAAAATACTAGCACAAATTTTCTAAGGAAGGGTTTGAAAATGGAATTCATCAACCCTTGAAATGTAGAAGGTGCATTGGTAAGGCCAAAAGGCATGACCAAAAATTCATAATGACCCTCATGAGTTCGAAATGTTTTTTTTGGAATATCTTCTGTCTTCATTCTAATTTGATGATATCCTGAACGAAGATCCAACTTGGTAAAATAAATTGCTCCATGTAATTCATCCAATAATTCATCAATTACAGGAATGGGAAATTTATCTTTAATGGTGAGCTTATTGAGCTCCCTATAATCCGGACACATTCGCCATGATCCATCCTTCTTGTGTACCAATACTACAAGAGCAGAGAAAGAGCTTTGACTAGGTTGAATTATACCTGCCTCTAACATTTCTGCAATCATACGTTCAATTTTGCTCTTTTGGAAGTAAGGATATCTATAAGGCCTGATGTTTGGAGGAACACTTCCTGGAATCAAATGAATAGCATGATCATTATCACGAATAGGTGGGAGTCCTTTGGGAGTTTCAAACACCTTGGAATGATTGTCCAAGACTTGTTGGAGATATACAGAAATAGATGATTTTGATGTCGGAACTTCTAGTGAGCATAATTTTGCAATTACGCCTCGTTGTTATTTCTTTGGAAGCTTTGTCGTGACATTAGAGCTTATTATCCTTCCCGGCTTCCCTTCAATACCCCGTAATTCGACTTCCTTTCCTTCTGAAAAAAATTTCAAGAAAAGTTCTTGAAAATTAAAAGCTACCGTCCCCAAAGATTGTAACCATTGTACTCCTAGTACAACATCAGCACTTCCCATAGGAATGGCAAGCATTGGACTAGTCAATACATATTCCCCCATGGTTAGCTTGATATTATGGCATTTTCCAGAGCAATTTATAGTTCCTCCATTTGCAACCATCACTTGACATTCTGGTGCTGGTATAGGAAACAATTTAATTCCTTGGCTACCTTACAATGAATAAAATTATGGGTGCTACCTGAATCAATCAACACTATTACCTTTTTCTTCTTGATTTGTCCTTGTATCTCGAGAGTTTGAGGAGTGGTAATTCCTGCCAGTGCATTACACGATATGGTCGGATTCATTTCTTCCTCTTCTAGGGTTGGTTCCTGGTGTATATCCTCTTCTTTTTCATTTTATTCTTCCTCTTCACAATCTATGTAAAATAATTTCTTCTCAGCACACTTATGACCTTTAGTGTATTTTCTATCACAACTGTAGCAAAGCCCTTTTGCTCTTTTTTATTCCAATTGTTGTGGTGTCAACCTTGTAGGTTGTGGAAATCTAGGCATAGCAACACTTCCTTCTTTATAGAAGTGAGTGGTAGGCTTCCTTGTCGCCATATTTTTACATTCAATTTTTCTTGCCAACTTGAATGCCTTCTCCAATAAATCAAGTTCCAAAACGTGAACTTCATGTTGGATGTTATCCTTTAAAGTGCCTATGAAGAGATCAATCCTGTGTTCCTCTGGAATATCAGTTACCCTTATATTCAATTTTTGGAAGTACTAAAAGTGCTCCCCCACTAAACCCTTTTGTTTGAGATTTATCAATTGGCTAAAGAAAGTGTTGCTCTTTGTATCCTCATAGTGTGCTATCATTTCCTCTGTAAAAATTGACCAAGTGACAATTTTTTTTATGGGAGCAAAGCCATCGCTACAATACAAATATATTTTGTTGTAAATGTAAAGTTGCAATGCGTACCTTTTGTGTGTTTTGCACATTATGGAGATCAAAATATTGCTCCATCTGTAGTATGCATGTTATAAGATACTTTCCATCAAACTTCCTCATATCCATTTTTGGAATATGGTGGTTCTTCCTTCCAACATTAGAGTTTATGAAATCACGATTAACATTTATTTTGTTCCTATCATGACTTTCCTCTACTATATTTTCACCATTAGGAAACATTTCTTGTATCAACTTTGTCAAACCTTCCATGTTTGCTTTTAGATCATTCTTCATGTTTTCCATTTTAGCTTCCATGTCATCCATCTTAGATTCCATGCCAGCTTCCATGCCATCTATCTTAGATTCCACGACTTTCTTCAAACCATCCATATTATCCTTCAAACCATCCATACTATCCTTCACACCATCCATCTTTGATTCCATGCCTTTCTTCAAAACATCCATTTCATTTTTTGCTGCTCTTTGCGAGAGTAAAATTTGGTGCACTTGCTCTTGTAATTTTGATAGATCATGTTGCAATTCTTCATCTTCATGATTCATAGTAGAGCCTTCTGAAGGCTTAATGGGTGTTGAATTATTTTTACGGGGAATTTTTTAGAACCTAATACTGATATCTATTCTACAATATGCCCTTGGAATCAATTCAAATTGATTCTTCAAACAAGAATTATGCAATTCGGAAAAAAAAAAAAAAAATACACACCTTTTTCTTGCTTTTGAGGAGCTCAATATTGAAATTGGATTATCTTTGTGATTGCGGCTCTTCAATATCTAAAATTCAGCATTGAATTAGCCCTCTGAATTCTATTTTGAATGCCATAGGTTTGACCTGATTTGGATTCTCCAAGAGAAATTTATGTCCAATCTTCCACAATGACCTAATTATGGACTGGTTCAGTAGAGCGAATTTTTACGACTTTCCATGTGTCACTGTTTCATCCTTCGGCTCTAAAATTGATAGCCAAGAAAATAACGTTGGTTTACTTGTGACTAATTTTTACGGTGCTCCAATCCGATGTTCAGAGAGAGAGTTATGAAACGTTTCCCACGATCACCACTTTGAGATGAAATTCAGAAGTGTGAAAAAGCACTACATTCCACAGATCATATCTCCAAAAATATTATGAACCAAGCTCTAAAATTTTTTTATGAGTTTCCTCAGGATTGTGGCTTCACACCCTATAAATTTTAGATTCTGAACCTTCATAGAAAAAAAGTTATAACGAAAATTCCACGATGACTTGTTTAGAGCAGTGAAACCCTAGAATCCAAAGCTCTGAAACCAAATGTTGTGTAACCAGCTCCAAAAATAGAACAAAAGAGATATCAACACCTTATAAATAAGCCACTTTGAGGGGGAAACCTTCAATACATTACATAAATGAACAATTCTTGGATGATACAATTTACAAAACCTCCATTCTATATATAGGAATCCATGGGGCCATAATTTAATCCTAGCTGACCTAACAATAATAATTTAAGGGCACAATAATAACAATATGGGGGTTACAAGGGTACAATAATAACAATAATGGGGTTACACTAACAATAATAAGGGACTAGTAATATAGAGACCTAACACTAACTCTCAAATAAATAAATCTTGAAAAGTAGAGCTAGTTCCAATGCGAGTATTGCAGTTGTATCTATTTACACATTCACATATTATATTGACACTTTCAGAGATGGCCACTAGTTTAAGAACTTGAGTGTTTTCCTAATAAGTAAACACTATATGAAAAAAAAACTAGATACTGTGAAGTGAAGCACTATTGAACATTGAAAAATGAGAAATCTTAGCCACGAACCTATAATATTATGCAGAGAAAATTTAGAGACTCAATGAATTTCCGTTAAACAAGTAAAAAAAATTTAATATTGTTAAAGAATACCCTTTGTAATGATTTTGAAGTTGACTATAATTAGAGATTAATATGCGAACAAATGTGAAAATAATATGCATGAACTTACATCATTAGAAGAGTTTGTGAATTCTCTTTCTTAATATTTTAAATTTTGGGTTTTATAGGGTTTCCATTTCCATTTACATTCCATAAATAATTTGCATGGATTATTAATCATTTGCATTGATGGCTGCTATTAGGCCCCTATATTACTAGTATAGTCCCTTATTGTTGTTATTATAACCCCCTTATTGTTATTTTTGTACCCTTGTAACCCCCATATTGTTATTATTGTGCCCTTAAATTATTATTATTAGGTTGGCTAGGATTACATTGTGGCCCCATGGACTCCTATATATAGAAAGGAGGTTTTGTCATTTGTATCAACCAGTAATTGTTCATTTTATATAATGTATTAGAGGTTTCCCCCTCGAAGTGGCTTATTTCTAAGGTGTTGATCTCTCTTTTCTTCTATTTTTGGCACTGGTTTCACAAAATTTGGTATCAGAGCTTTGGATTCTAGGGTTTCGCTGCTCCAAACAGGTCATTATGGAATTTTTGCTATAACATTTTTTCTATGAAGGTTCAGAAGCTGAAATTTATATGGCATGAAGCCGAAATCATGAGGAATATATTCACAAAATTTCAGAGCTTTATTTGCAATAGTTTTGGAGATATGGTCTGTGGAAGTTAGAGATTTTTCAGGCTCCCGAAATTCATCTCAAAGAGGTGATCGTGGGAAAATATTCATAACTCTCTCTCTAAGCATCAAATTCGAATTCTGTAAAAAGTAGCCATTATCACATAGACTTTAGTTTCTTTTCTATCAATTTCAGAGCCGAAGGAGGAAACAGTGAGACTTGGCAAGCCGTACAATTTTTCTCTACTGAACAAGTCCATAATTAAGTCATTCTGGGAGATTGGACATAACTTTGCCTTGAAGAATCCAAATCAGGTCAGATCTATGGTATTCAAAAGAGGATTCATAGGGCTACCCCAGGGCCAAAATTCACATATTGAAGATCCGAAATCACATAGATAATTCAGTTTCAATATCGAGCTCCTCAAAAGTAAGAAAAAGGTGTGTATTTTTTTTCCGAACTACGTAAGTCTTGTGTAAAAAATCAGTTTGAAGTGATTCCAAGGGCCTATTGAGCATATATTTATGAATTGGGCTCTAAAATTCCTCCTAAAAATAATTCAACACCCATTAATCCCTCAGAATACTCTACTATGACTCATGAAGATGAAGAATTGGAACATGATCTATCAAAATTACAAGAGCAAGTGGACCAAATTTTGCTCTCGCAAAGAGAAACAAAAAATGAAATGGAAGTTGTGAAGAAAGGCATGGAAGTGAAGAAGGATGGTTTGAAGAAAGGTGTGGAAGCTAATATGGATGACGTGGAAGCTTAGATGGAGGACATGGAAGAAAAAATGAAATACAACATGGAAAACATGAAGAATGATCTAAACACAAAAATGGAAGGTTTGAAAAAGTTGATACAAGAAATGGTTCCTAATGGAAAAAATATAGTAGAGGAAAATCCTGATGAGAACAAAATAAATTTTAATCGTGATTTCATAAACTCTAATGTTTGATTGAAGAACCACTATATTCCAAATATGGATATGAAGAAGTGTGATGACAAGGATCTCGTAACATGGATACTACAGATGGAGCAATATTTTGATCTCAATAATGTGAAAAACACACAAAAGGTATGCATTACAACCTTACATTTAAAAAAAATACATTTGTATGGTATCGATGGCTTTTCTCCCATAAAAAAATGTCACGTGGTCAATTTTTTTGGAGGAAATGATAGCACATTATGAGGATACAAAGAGCAACACCTTCTTTAGCCAATTGATAAATCTCAAGCAAAAGGGTTTAGTGGCGAAGCACATTGAGGACTTCCAAAAATTGAATATAAGGGTAACTGATATTGTAGAGGAAAATAGGATTTATATCTTCATAGGGACTTTAAAGGATAACGTCCAACATGAAGTTCACATTTGGGAACCTAATTCATTGGAGAAGGCATTCAGGTTGGCAAGAAAAATTGAATGTAAAATTATGGTGACAAGGAAGACTACCACTCACATCTATAAAGATGGAAGTGTTGCTACTCCTATAATTCCACAACCTAGAAGGTTTACACCACAACAATTGGAAGAAAAAAGAGAAAAAGGGCTTTGCTATAGTTGTGATAGAAAATACACTAAAGGTCATAAGTGCGCTGAGAAGAAATTATTTTACATATATTGTGAAGAGGAGGAATAAAATGAAGAAGAAACTTCAAAAGTAGAGGACATACACTAGGAAGAAACCCTAGAAGAAGAAGAAATGAGTCCGACCATATCATGTAATGCATTGGCAGGAATTACCACTCCTCAAACTCTCAATATAGAAGAACATATCAAGAAGAAAAAGGTAATAGTGTTGATTGATTCAGGTAGTACCCATAATTTTATTCATTGTAAGGTATCCAAGGAATTGAATTGTTTCCTATACCCAACACCAGAATGTCAAGTGATGGTTGCAAATGGAGGACCTATAAATTTCTCTGGAAAATGTCATAATATCAAGCTCGTCATGGGGGAATATTTATTGAATATTCTAATGCTTTCCATCGTAATGGGAGGTGCTGATGTTGTACTAGGAGTACAATGGTTACAATATTTGGGGACGATAGCTTTTAACTTTCAAGATCTTTTCTTGAACTTTTTTTCGGAAGGAAAGGAAATAAAATTACAGGGTATCGTAGGGAAGCCAAGAAAGATAATAAGCTCTAATGTCATGACAAAGATTCTGAAGAAATAACAACGGGGCGTAATTGCACAATTATGCTCACTAGAAGTTCCAACATAAAAATCATCTATTTCTCTAGATCTCAAAAAAGTCTTGGACAATCATTCCAAGGTGTTTGATACTCCCAAAGGACTCCCACCTATTCGTGATCATGATCATGCTATACATTTTATTCTAGGAATTTTCCCTCCAAACATCAGGCCTTAAAGATATCCTTATGTCGAAAAGAGAAAAATTGAACGTGTGATTGCAGAAATGTTAGAGGATGGTATAATTCAACCTAGTCCAAGTTCTTTCTCTGCTCTAGTAGTATTGGTGCACAAGAAATATGGATCATGGAGCATGTGTCCAAATTATAGGGAGCTCAATAATCTCACTATTAAATATAAATTTCCCATTCCTGTGATTGATCAATTACATGGAGAAATTTATTTTACCAAGTTGGATCTTCATTCAGGATATCATCAAATTAGAATGAAGAGTGAAGATATTCCCAAAACATCATTTCAAACTCATGAGGGTCATTATGAATTTTTGTTCATGCCTTTTGGCCTTACCAATGCACCTTCTATATTTCAAGGGTTGATGAATTCCATTTTCAAACCCTTCCTTAGGATATTTGTTATAGTATTTTTTGATGATATACTAATCTAAAATGGGTCTTGGAAGGATCATGTTCAACATTTTGACAGGGTGCTCAAACTATTGGAGGAGAAACAATTATATGAAAAAGCATCCAAATGTTTCTTTGGAGTACAAGAGGTGGAATATCTAGGTCATATTGTATCTCACGAGGGTGTTAAGGTAGACCCTAACAAAATTAATTTCAAAATAGTAATTTCCAACACTCTCAATTGATCATCATAACTTATCACTCCATCAAACTTGAAGATCTACTTCCATATTTTTTTTAAACTTAACATTGCCAGCTCTAGGCATTTTAACATTGTTTTACAATCTTTCTTGCTAAAATGTAATTCATGAATTAATGCAATTTCAACCATGTGTTTATCGCTGCTAAAACGTGATTTCTCAAAGATTCCACTAAAATATATGTACATAGAATTAACATAGAATGAAAGCATGATTCTTCCACTTGCTACTAAGAATGATCAGGAATTTTGTTTTTCTCTGACTTGCCTCTAAATAGTGATTGTTAACTCAACAAACACAACCACTCTGGTGCAATAAAAAACCTTTTTCTAAACTTTTCTTATGATATGTATTAGTTTCATAAATACCTTTTTCACAACCATATCTTATGGACAACCCAATATGTAAATATGCATGTAACACACTTAGTTTCCTTTTGAAATAATTTTTTGTGTAATATATATATGAGTATCTTGAACATCCAATAATGTTTATAGGAATGGAAATCAAGTAGCCACTAAACACACATGACTTATAAATAACATAACAAAATAACATTGTGTAACTGAAATAACAAATTAAATAGTAATAACACTTAGCTTACTCAAGACTATCAATAATAGTTGTTTGAATTGGAGTTATTCCACACTTAGCCATAGTTTTCCAACATAAGCACCATCTCACAGTGAGGTTATGAAATGAGAAGGGTGAAGGGTGAAGTGTGTAATCAAGTGGATAACTTATGTCTATCATCCCTTGCCATGACTTACTTTTTCTTCCCCCTTGCTAACCATTTACTACTGATATCAAGTAAATTCCACACAATATTATAGATTGATTGTGGCATCACATTTTATAAATTAAATTATTTATCTTATAGTATTTTTTTTATTTGATTCCATTAGCCCTCTTTTTTTCATTTCATTTGTTGTATTTCCCCTCATCAGTGTCACCTTGAAAAGATCATCATTTTATATTGTAATTCATGTTTTCTTTTAGAGACTTTATAGTCCACCAGTGAAATTATGATCATATATCCAATCTTTTCTCATAAATAGTCGATCTCTAGTCCATTTTATTACTATTTATTTTTGGTTCTCATTTTCTAGAAATGCTACCCACCTTCCTATACTTAAACAGCATAATCCTTATTAGGATCACACATGGTTTTTTCAATCTTATTTAATAAATGGCATAGAACAAAATTTTTATTTACATTTAACTAAGTTTCAACACTTTGTTCATGATCCTCATTCTTATTCATACAAATTGTCATCTCTTTT
Organism: Pinus albicaulis; assembly: GCA_034641835.2. Classification (NCBI taxonomy): domain Eukaryota; kingdom Viridiplantae; phylum Streptophyta; class Pinopsida; order Pinales; family Pinaceae; genus Pinus; species Pinus albicaulis. The sequence continues at coordinate 1,030,383,184 of CM076583.1, read as the reverse complement.
ATTTTGTCTCTTTAGTACACTTTATTACAATTCCTTTCTTATATATAGTGATTATGACTATCCTATAATGTGACACATCATTTTAGCATTGATGAATACTATTATAATATGTTAATAGTAATCTTGAAAATTTTGTATGTTTTAAGGATATTATCTATCCCAGATTTCACCTCATGGCCAAAGAAATGCTATACATCTTGTATGAAGACTTATGTAAACCAACCTTCCAACCTAATAATTGTTTTTTTTTCTATCCACAACTTCATATTCATTGATGATATGAGTACATCGTTTTTCTAATATCTCTAATAAGTCATGAATTTCATTCTCTTAGAGAATTTCTAAGTTAACCAATTTTTAAATCAAGCGGAAATTTTCATCCAATCATCAATGAATAATTTTATTCCTTGATAAACCATATGAGGTTTACTCCCCAACTCTTTTGTTCTAACAGAAATTATCCTTGGAAATTTATTTTGCTCATTGTGTCTATAATATAAGTTTCCACCACCCCAAGAATGTATAAATTAATAGATCGTATTAGTTTTCCATAAGTTCCTATATCCCTATCAATGCCCTACTATCCACTAGGGCAAAACAAAGATAATGTAAATTCATTTATTCATACTATTCTAACACCTATGTTGAATGGGTATACACATTTACTTGTTAATCTTAATGAGTATACTAAATCAAATTCTCAGAAACCAAAACTATTAGTTTTTCTTTTTTTTACTCAAATTAAAAATAATTAAAGCTAATTGGAATTGTTTCAACCTAAATCAAATTCTAGAAATCGAAACTATTGATTTTAATTGAGTGTAACTTCAAGCCAAGTGATGATACAAAACAATGTGATCACTTGATTGTAACTTCCTACAATTAAATTGATTTTATTTTAACATAAATAACACTAAAAAACAATATCTCATTTACTATAAAAGTTTTAAATTTTATGCAACAAATGAGAGAAAATATAGTGTACTATTCAAATATCTAATTGCACATTGAGGGTTCAGTGAGAATATACAATGTACTATTTAAATATCTAATTACACATTGCGGGTTCATAGAGAAGACTCCATACTACTTTTATAAAATGGGAATACTCTTATATTTTACTTATTGATATATAATAGTAATTTTCACATTCATTGTTAATTGAAAATTTTATGGACTACTGTAAAATAATAAGCACTCATTAAATCACTATGGCTTGGGGGAGTTCTGAAACAGTAACATGTGTGATTGGGAGGACCATTCTTAGTTCCATTTTACTCTTCAAATGTTTCAATTTGTTGGCAATTTAAATTTTATTCTCAAGGATTTTAAAATTTTAATTTTATCAATGCCATATCTATCAAGATTGTTTTAGAAGCCTCAATTAATGAATACAATAACTATCGATTCTAGTTTTCTAATTTTTTAGCTTGTTAACCTAAATTTGTTTATTATTGAAGTCCACATTAATCAAGAATTGAAATGGGTATAGGACAAAAAGTGCTAGATAGATCAACTATGATAGTTAGGAGACAAATTTCTAGCCAAAATCCTTCTCAAACATGGAAAAAAATTCCAACAGCTTGATATGGATACACACAGAAATCTCCCCCTCCCCCCCCCCCGCCCACCCCACTTGCCCCATGATGCAGATATACAGTAAAATTGTTTCAATTTGAGCATTTTAAAGTCTAGGCATTTCACCAATTTCCCAACACATTCAATTATGTATTTCAAATTCTCTCTAGTGGTATAAGTATTTGAAAATTCCCACTATTGGTGTATTGAAACCATGGACAAAGAGTATGCCCCTCAGATAATCATATGCACACATGAATCAATTCACATTTTCAACTATAATGTCATCGAGTGTTAATAATCCCCCTTCAAAGCACAAAATATTGTTATTTTATTTACATGCTTAATACAAAATTGATAACAGTATTTTTAAAAATATGTCAGGACATATCCTAAAAAAATTGTACCCATACATTTTATTTTTTTGTTGAATATGAATTAATGAACTTCACTTAAAAATCCAGATGGATCCCAAAGAGCATAAAACACAAGAAAAAACACAATTTCCTTGTAATAGCAAGACATAACATTAACAAGCCAATCAAACAAAAGAGACCATACCTACCAATCTATATATTAAGTCTCCAAAATAATATGGAGTGAGTAAAAAAGAATCAAGTTTGAATAATTGTCTAATGATTGTTTAAGTCTAGAATGATATGGGCATCTTAGAGATTAGTATCAGTATTGGAATAGGTATTCATTTGGAAAAATGTATCTTCAACTTAAAATATTCAAATTTAAAAAGTCTTGTTATTTTTTTAACATTAAACAACAAACTAATTTCAAATCTCTGCAGCTCAAGCTCATTCTTGAATTATGTGGCATAGATTGGGACATTCATAACACGATTCTTAAGACTAATTTACAAATCCGCCTAAAATGATTAAATTTTTTGATATGAATGAGATTAATGGGAGTGAAAAAGAAGTGTACTCGATATCTATGCATTGGAGCCTAGTTTTCTTATCTTAATAACATTCTGTGATAAATATACACTGACGGTTCATCTACAAATTCTTTATTGTATTAAGTAAAGTAATTGAAGTGAAATTATACCAGAGAGCTCTTATATCATCATGTTTTCGATCAATTGAATCCACTTGAGGAATATGAAGAATTAGTGGAGAAATTACTCTATGCTTAAACTTTTTTTTTTTTCGGGAAATTGGTCCCTGAGAAAATAGACATAACGTATTCGGAGAAGTAGAAAAATAAAAATAAAAAAAAAATCGAAGGAAAAATATTCACCTCTTGAACAAAGTACACATTGTAATGGGCACACTAAAATGAATTGTGCACATGCAACACGAAAACATTCTCATTGTTTCTTCAAGGGGAAATACTTGGAACTAACTTTTCAAGCACTAGAGGAATTAGATTATCTTAGTGATGTTTGGAATGGTCTCTAAAGTCTTCGTCAAAATGCCTTATATATATAAATAAGGATGTGGACCATAAAAACGATATTGGGGACCAAGAGTAAGATATTATATTTATTAAAAGAGAGGTTGTCATATTGGAAACATAATTACGAAAGTGTCATTTTAATTTTTTTATAATGCAAAATCAATTAAGGAAATCTGCTAGATGTATTGCTAGAGAATATATACAGGAAATAGATAATCCTTTAAGATTTATTTGCTTAGTTGATGTTAAAAGAAATGTTGGAGTAGTGTTGGATACCAGGCTTCTGCCTCCGTAAATACCAGAGTCCACCAACAAGAGATCCATTCATCACTAGCATAGATTAGAACAAGAGCTCTGTTAGTCAGTAGAAATCTTGGGACATCAAGGAAATCATTAAGCTCGAATCATGGTGGTTTTGTTTTTAGGGAATTGAGGGAAACAAGTACATTTGTGGGGATTTCCAAGTCATGTTCTATAATATCCCTATTTTACTGCTTTTATTTAGACAGTTGCAAATCCTAAAGGTTACGTGCACCTAAAGGAATATTGTATGTGTGGACATAATATTTTTTTAAATTAATAAATGTGGAAATTTAATTATTCTACAAAGACTAGAGAAAATTGGAGACGAGGATTTCATGTCCATGAGGATGGAATTAAATCCAAATACTTTCCCAAAATCTCCAAAAATCCTTGGAGAAAATCAAATAAAATAAAAATATTAGATTGGAGATAAAATATAAAAGATACCTCCATAAGGTGGAAAATTACTAAGAAGAGGTGAAATAAAACTAGAAAGAGGAAAAAGCTAGTTTTAAAGAGATTTTGTGGAAAAAAACAAAAGTAAAGCCTAGGCTAAAGGAAAACAACATCTTGATTTAACCAGATGCAGTTATGGAAACATTTTGAGGCAAAGTAAGCTTAAATAAACAATTCTTGGGTAGACAAGAAGTTGTCTACACTTTGGAGGAATTTGTCTCTACTCAGGGGAGCTGTGGATTAAGCTCAAGAATGCGTGAAAAATATTCTTGATGAGAATTGGTATGCACAATTGTTAAATTTTGTCTTATGACTTTGTTATGATTGAGTAAGAGTTAATGTATTTAGTCATGAAATTAAGCTGAAAAATTTGTATATTGATTTATAAATCTGTGTGATAAATTATTTTATTCTTTGAGAATAAAGTGTCTAATGTATTTAACAGAAAAATAACTATACTAGGTATAGTTAAATTTTCTGTATAGTTACATAGACTAGTTAAACTAATTAACCAACAATCGGAATGTCTAAACCCAATTGAAAGGGTTTAAATCTGTTGTTAGGTTTATGATAGTTACTATATTATAGAAATAAAATACATCATTAGGATTAAATAATATTTTAAAGATGTTAAGATAAATATGGTAATTAAAACTAGAAATATCTAGTTAAGTCTGAGGAAGTAGATATGTATATAGTGGAATTTATTTATTACATTAAATAAAAAAGGAAATATTATGTACCAAAAAAAAAAATTACTTGATCTCAAAAATGTACAAATTCATAAATTTGGAAATCCATATATATTTATCTACTCACAATATGGTGGAAAAATAACCTTGAAACCATTATACATAGAGAAGTACTATGCATAGAGAAAACATTTATACATATAGAATACAATATGGATCTAGAAACAATAAAATATGAATTATTCATACACATATATGCATTTTGAATATAATAAATCAATTCTAAACCATGTACATACATTTTCCAAGGATTTAATTCATGTAATAAAGATGACATGTTATGAAACCAACTCCAAAAATAGAAAGAAACATAGATCAACACCTTAGAAATCAACCACTTTGAGGGGGAAACCTGCAATACATTACATAAATGACTAATTCTTGGATGATACAAATGATAAAACCCTATTCTATATATAGGAGTCCATGGGGTCATAATATAATCCTAGCCGACCTAACAATAATAATGTAAGGGCACAATAATAATAATAATTGGGTTACAGGGGTACAACAACAAGAGAAAGGGGGTTACACTAACAAAAATAAGTGAGTGCACTAGTAATATAGGGACCTAACATGCCCCTCTCCTTCAAAAAAGTGTTGTCCTCAATGCTTGAGTAGCTCTAGGTGCTTCTATATAAAATTATCATCCTCCCATGTAGAATCTTTAGTGGGTGAGTTCTTCCACTTGATGAGATACTCTGAAATTGATCGATTTCATAGCTCTCGAGTTCCTTTTTCCATGAATTCTTCAGGTTCCAATATGATTTTTATTTCCTCATCAAGTTCTAGAAATATTGTTTGAATTGGAATTTTTTCACCTATATCCTTCTTTAATCATAAAACATGGAAAACTAGATGCACTCGTGATGAAGGGGGAAGCTTCAATTTGTATGCCATAGTGCCAATATTTTGGAACACCTTGTAAGGACCATAGTACTTTGGTGATAATTTATTATCCTTATTAGCTTGCTTGAGGGACATTTTCTTCTATGGTTGTAGCTATAAAAATACTGAGTCTCCTACGTCAAAACTTCTCTTGTTGTGATGTTGATTTTCCTATTGTTTCATTCCATTTTGTGCCAAATTTAGGTTATCCTTTAAGAGTTGGAGAAATTATTGTTGATGCTCGATGTGATCTTCCACTACTTGAACCTTAGAATTTTCTGTTAAAGATGATGTGATGGACAATGGACGATATTAATAAAGTGCCATAAATGGGGTCATTTTTTCTACAGTATGGAAGGAAGTGTTATACCACCATTTAGCGAGAGGTAACCACTTCACCCATTGTGTTTGTTTATCAGATACAAAACAATGAAGATATCCTTCCAAATATTTATTCACTATCTCAGTTTGACCATCAGATTGAGGATGATACAATGAGCTATGAGCTAGTTGAGTACCCAAACAAGAAAATAATTCCATCAAAAAATTTCTAGTAAAAATGTGATCTCTGTCGCTTACAATAATGTTTCGGTTTCAATATAGATTTTGAATTTCTTCCATAAATGTAGTAGCAAGTGTACTTGCTTTAAATGGATGAGATAATGCACAAAAGTGTGCATACTTGGTAAATCTATCAACTACCACCATGATGACACTCTTTCCTTCGGACTTAGGTAAACCTATGATAAAATCCATAGAAATCTCCTCCTAACGTTGACTTGGAATGGATAAAGGTTGTTGAAGATGTGAGACCTTAATATTATCAAATTTATTTTGCTGGAAAACCAAACATTCTACCACAAACTTTTGAATATCAAATTTAAGGTCATCCCAAAAAAATTCTTTCTTCACCCTGTGGTAAGCTTTTAAAATCCCAGAGTGTCCTCCTAAAGGAGAAGTGTGCAATTCCAAAAGAATATTTTGTTTTCGTTTCGAATTATTACAAAGATATAAGTGGTCTTTGTACCATAAGGAATCATTTTTCCAACTAAATGTATCAGATGTACTAGGATCTTGCTGCAAATTTTGAATGAGTGTCCACAATTCTTCATCCTTCTTCCATTCATCCCTTGCTTCGGTTATCCAGTCTGGTTGGATAATAGAAATGGCACAAGGAAAGGCTTCCACATCTTCATTCTTTTTTGAGAGTGCATCTGCAACAACATTTAGATTCCATTTTTGGTATATTATTTCAAAGTCATAACCCAACATCTTTGTGACCCATTTTTTTTGCTCTTCTCACGATAGTCTTTGTTCGAAAAAGTGTTTAAGACAATCATGATCAGTTTTTACCTTCAAGTGTATTCCCATTAGCTAAGGTCACCATTTCCTTAGTGCATGTAGTGTTGCTAACATTTCCTTATCATAAATAGCTTTCTGTAAATTCTTTCCTTTCATTGGATGAATTTCAAAAGCAATGGCTCTTCCTTCTTAAATTAAAACAACACCAACTCCATTTCTCGAGCCATCACATTCCACAATAAAGGTTTTTGTGAAGTTTGGCATAGCTAAGACTGGTGCAAGGAACATTTCCTCTTTAAGATGTTCAAATTCCTTAGTTGATTAAGGAGTCCATGAAAATTGATCTTTCTTCAATAATGTTTTTAGAGGTGCTTATATTCTCCCATAATCTTTAAAAAAATTGTGATAATACCCTGTTAACCCAAGAAATCCTCGCAATTGATTTAATGTTGTTGGGACTTTCCATTCCTTAATGGATTTAATTTTGTTAGGGTCTACCTTAACACCCTCGTGAGATACAATATGACCCAGATATTCAACCTCTTTTACTCCAAAGAAACATTTGAATGTTTTTTCATATAATTGTTTCTCCTCCAACAGTTTGAGCACCTTATCAGCATGTTGAACATGATCCTTCCAAGTTTTGTTATAGATTATTATATCATCAAAAAATACTAGCACAAAATTTCCACTAAAGGGTTTGAAAATGGAATTCATTAACCCTTGAAATGTAGAAGGTGCATTGGTAAGGCCAAAAGGCATGACCAAAAATTCATAATTACCCTCATGAGTTCATAATGATATTTTCGAAATATCTTCAGTCTTCATTCTAATTTGATGATATCCTGAACGAAGATCCAACTTGGAAAAATAAATTTCTCCACTTAATTCATCCAATAATTCATCAGTCACAGGAATGAGAAATTTATCTTTAATAGTGAGCATATTGAGCTCCCTATAATCCGGACACATGCGCCATGAACCATCCTTCTTCTGCACTAATAATACTAGAGCAGAGAAAGAACTTTGACTAGGTTGAATTATACCAGCCTCTAACATTGTTGCAATCATACATTCAATTTCACTCTTTTGGACATAAGGATATCTATAAGGCCTAATGTTTGGAGTGACACTTCCTAGAATTAAATGAATAGCATTATCATGATCATGAATATATGAGATTCCTTTCGGAGTTTCAAACACCTTGGAATGATTATCCAAGACTTTTTACAGATCTCGAGAAATAGAATATTTTGATGTTGGAACCTCTAGTGAGCATAATTGTGCAATTAAACATCATTGTTCTTTCTTCAGAAGCTTTGTCATGAAATTAGAGCTTATTATCTTTGCCGAATTCCCTATGATACCCCATAATTCGACTTCCTTTCCTTTTGAAAAAAATTTCAAGAAAATTTCTTGAAAATTAAAAGCTACCGTCCCCAAAGATTGTAACCATTGTACTCCTAGTATGACATCAACACCTCCCATTGGAATGGAAAGCATTGGACTATTCAATACATATTCCCCCATGGTTAGCTTGATATTATGGCATTTTCTAGAGTAATTTATAGTCTATGGAAGCTAGGGATTTTGCAGGCTCTGATATCAAATGTTATGAAACCAGCTCCAAAAATAGAAGGAAAGAGAGATCAACACCTTATAAATCAACCACTTCAAGGGGGAAACCTCCAATACATTACATAAATGAACAATTCTTGGATGATACAAATGATAAAACCTCATTATATATATAGGAGTCAATGGGGTCAAAATATAATCCTAGCCGACCTAACAATAATAATGTAAAGGCATAATAATAAAATTATTGGGGTTACAGGGGTACAAAATTAACAATAAGGGGGCTACACTAAAAAAAAATAAGGGAGTACACTAGTAATATAGGGACCTAACATGACAAGAAAAATATATTAATATCCATGGAAAATGTGAGTCATTACTGTCAAAGTAATATTGACTGAAAGTCGAGTATTACGGATATCAATTTCAATTTTTATATATGCTTTAAGAAATATCATTTAATTCAGATGGCTGTATTTTGTACATGGTAGAGACCATCCTGTAGGTAGATGAAACAAAATTTATTGTCAATCTTTTGCGAAAGAAAGTTGAAATGATGGTGTTGTAAGCTGTGAGAGTGAAGTAGAAGTACCAAAAAATCACATAGAGCCGGGTTAGATTAAGATCGAATAGACTTTAAAACAAATAGACAAAATGTTGATAATTGTCAATATAGTTAAATATATAGATATGCCTTGTTAGCTTATGTATGAGGCAGTGAAGTTCCTTTGTAGATGAAATAAGAAAATCAAACATTTAGTTCAGTAAGGTAAACTAAGAATGAAAAAAGAATTATGTAATATTATGGAAATTATAGAAAATGAATTACCTGATTTTGGTTGAAACCATACACTCGGTATTTGATGTAAATTCATGAATTGTATAGAAGCAAGAAAAGAGGGGTTTTCTTGTGTAATAATTTTTTTTTTTAATCTGGGAAATTATGAAATGACCATTACTTACAGAACATAAGTATTCGAATACATAAAATTATTAACTATTGTTTTTAATGTTTTGTACAAATTTAAAATGGTGAATTATAGAATAAGGAAGACATAATGATTATATAAATAAATATTTAAGTAGTGATCGAATATGACCAAAAAAATGTGACATAAGAATTGGTTATATTCGGAATCCGAGAAGCTAAACAATGAATGAACCTAATTTAAAACATATATTCCATTAACTATAAATACTGAAATATACTCTTAGTAAATTAAGTAATATAGATTCATGCCATCAAAAAAACTTTGTTGAACACAAAGAATATAAATACATTATAGACATTAAGGATTCAAAAATTTTCATTACAATGAAATGTTGGTATCAAATTCCAATTTGTTATTAGTAACACTGTAATTTTTATGGAAGACGAAATGGAATAACCTAAATCATTTCAATGGAAAATGATAATTAATTAAACTATGAAATCTAGGGTATCTATATACAGCAAATCAAAATTCCACAAAGGAAATCGAAGCATGCATTGATGCCTCTGTATGAAGCAAAAGAAAAATGTGTTCAATGAAATCATCTCACATATGAGATGTTATTGAAAAGTCAAATTAGAGCTACGAAGTCTCCCAAGCCACGTTATCTGTGATTGGCAAACATGAAGGTCAAAATTCAGAAAAACCAGAAAAAATCATAATTATCTCAATATGAATTAGTGACTGTAATACTATCAATTTCTGGAAATTGAGTTCCAAATGAAATCATTCAATTTCTATTCATACATAAAATGACAAGGAGGCTCATAAATAACAATCTGAAACCCCTAAGTATGCATGGTAAATTGAAGACAAAGAGTATTAATTAAATACGAAATGTCTGAGGAATCAAGACGAGTTTATCGATTTGAGAATTTCATAACTCAACAAAACAATATGGAAATTGGGGAGAAAAAATTAAACCAAATTAACGTTACATTCGTTTTAAAACCTGAATACTGATTTAAATTTTAAAATGCAGATCTCAGACATTACCATATGAATATTGATATTATTCGGTAAATTTATAAATATCAATGCAAAGAAATAAATCGTAATTACGAAAGGAAACACATAAGAAGGGAGACGTGTGACTGTGGGAAGAGTTACATGACTTACCTTCAGTTTGAAGAACCCTGTATTTCCTTGTGGGTCTGCGGTGAATTTTTCTTGAGAAAACCCTCCTCCTTCCTTTAACATGGAAGCACAACGAAGGGTAAATTACTGAATATCAAAGAGGAATAAATTAGAAATTATAAAAATAAAACGATTTCTATAAATATCTACAAAGTTTAAGTAAAATGCCAAGCAAATTAAATGTGTGCATGATATTATCTGATCTGGTAATTTTGATTGTGAGGAAAAATATGCATAGGCAAGCCATTAGCATTTCCAAAATGATAGTGAATAACCAGAGCCTAAACCTTCGTAAGGAAACGGGCCAAATGAAAAGTAAAATGATGGAAATCCAAAGAAATTAAACGTAGCAAATATCTCTGACGAGAATGAATATGAACTCATCACAATCATCGAATGATGAGAGATCCAACCAACAACTATTAATGAAATCAATATACCCATGTGACCAAAAACAGTCGTAGTACATCAAACTAATGAATAATAGCATCGAATGAAGGAACATTTAAAGAATTTCAAGGTACTCTGTCATCAGATATTAATTAGAGGTAAGACTCAATTAATAGAAGCATAGTCGAAGTAGATATGTTACATATGAAAGCGTATGGCATTGAATACTTGCATATAAACATATAAAGAGCTACACTCTAATAATATAACATAGATTTGTGCAATTATGTCGCTAAGCCTAATGGAAATAGATAACATAAATATTCCAAACTCAATAATAGTTATAAATTCAATGGGTTTGAAAAATAATTATAGTGAACATGACATGGGAATGAGACCCTCAATGAGATAAATTCATTTGTGTCTACATAAGTTCAAAACATTATATAAGACTTAAAAATAAACGAATTGAGATATATGTAGTAGTACTTATATTCCATAGCTAAATGAGCAAAAATCTAAATCAAACAGCAGACACAAAACATAGTTAAAAACCATTTTAGATGCTCTTTTACAATTGATATGCAATGATATTGACAACTTAGAAGGTTCAGGTGAATGAAAAAGGTATAGAAAGGTGTATAGGAAAGATGCAGATTTGAGACTCAACAGTAACTACCTGAAGCATATCGATGAAGACAAATGTCACTGAGCAGAAACTTTTTAGAACTAAAGATACATCTTTGAGGGCCCAATCTGTAGCAGAAATATAGTGAAAAAATCTGCATATTTGCAGATCTACAACATCAGGAGAACTGGATATAATATATCACTGAAGCCAAGTGATATCAACTGGAAAATCCTATATCTGAATCTAGGATGCTATCAATGACTTATCGCAAACATCTATCACAAAGAGACTAATTTTTGGAAGCATTGCGCAAGTAACTGAAGATTGCCCAACTCATATCTTCTTAGAAAAACCCTTGGCTGCAACCTCAACATGATGTGCTCGTGGAAAAATCTCCATTGGTCGTTGGCATGACACATTTTTCCTGTGGCTCTACTCCAGATTAACCTGATCTAGCCTCAGGACCCTGGTTGCAACCTTGATAAGCTATGACAGCTTGGCCGCTACATTGCCATGTTGTGCCTGCAGATCTGGCCTAATTTCACAAGTTTTGTGCCTGTGGCTATATCCCAAAAGCCCTAGTTCAGTGTAGGCCTCAAGCCTATGATTTCATACCCTACGCGATATTCTTTTTTGAACTTGTGTGGACCAAAAAATAATAGAAGAACCAAGGCAAAGAGTGCAAGAAGAAAATCTCATGAGCGAATGTGTGAGAATGAGCTTGAGGTCACCTTTATTTATAGATTTTTTGAGGGACCTATCAGGGCTTTGACTAGATCGACATGTGTTTAGGACGACGCATTCCATTTCATTAATAAATAAAATAATTCATAATTTACCTTCTTAACCGATTGGGGTGATCTATAGGTTGATTTTGGTCCTATCAAAAAGAGGTATCTAATGAAATTATAATATCGACCATATGATTTTTCCAAAGTGGAATTTGACCGCAGTTGCATAATTTTAACACATTGGTGTCATTGCTAAAATTGAAAGGATTAATTCTCTCAAGACTATAGCATATATCATTAAATCATTGGATGATGCCATGGTGGTAAGAGGGGATATTGTTGCACAAATTCCACTTGAGAAAGTTCCATATGTCTAGAAACATGTAGTCCATGTAGCTCATAAGCACATCCAAACAATGCAAAATCATGTTAATATGGACCAAATCCTTTTAGACTGATCTAAACTAGTTTTTTCTCATCCACCTTATCAAAACCACAACTCACTGATCTCTTAACTCTATGATCTTCACTAAATAACAATATTTGTATCATTCTTGCTCATGTGAGTACTAGTTCTCATGGTAACATGTTTTATGATTTGAGGATGCAAAGATATGTATTTTCATTTGTTTTATTGGGATAGAAAGAAGAAAATAAACCTTAATCTATAGTAGTATCTACTATCTTCAAGAGAATAATCATGGACATGTTCTATCTCTAATACAAGCTAACTTGGTAAACATGCATCTCTCTAGCCATCTTTCTCTTCATGATGTTAGCTTATCCATCATTGAATTGAGAATCATTTTTTCTGATTTGACAATTTTCCTTATGTTCTTGGCCAAATCCTTGGGATCTATTGGAAATTTTCTACATAAGCCACCACATATTAACGTCTTCCAAAATAATTTACAATGTGCACTTTCATATTGCACCAATCTTGGATATACACTCCAAAATGTGATAATCTCAAAGAATATAACTATTCATCATTGCAACTCTTTCAGTAAACTCAAAGAACAAAACATTATGAACTTAGATCAAGCAAAACCTTCTAATCATTGAAATATATTAGGCATCTCACCTCTAAACCTTTATTAGGTTTGTATTTGTGTCATCTTCTAAAGATTTGGATCCCACCCTTGAAACCCTCCAACAACTTCCTCTTATAGGTTTTAGTTCTATCGATATATATATTCCTAGAAATTTTTGGAAAACATGATTTGACACCATGTTAAGTAAATTTTTCACTCAAATATTAACTCTAAAATGTAGGTAACTTTAAAAGCTTCACTCCTGTCAAAACTAGAGCCTAAGAATTTGCAAACAATTTTTCCAGAAAATAATGATAGTGACACACAAAGATGAAATATCAAACAAATCTATCTCTATTGAACATAGGAAAATGAGAATAAACTACCATAACTCATAACCAAAAACATTCTAACCAACATACACTAGTACATATGGCCAATTTTCTGACACTTTAGTTCTGAAGGTTTTGACATATTGTCAGGAATTTACCCAAATTTCTCTCAATTTTTTTACCCCTCCACCTGGTGTCTCTCTTGTAACCCTGATGGCAACGTTGTCGCTCTTGCGACACTATGAAAAAGCATTGATATTGTGACCCATCCTTCTAGGGTGTTGCAATAGAGACGTCCATGTTATATGCTTCGGTATATCAACAGATATGAAAAGACCATTTTGGAATGATCACTTGCCCTTTGACAAATTTAAAGTTGACTTGGTCAACTAGCGTCACAATAGCGACGATTTATTTTAAATATATAGGGTCTATTGTAAAGATGTTTTCCGACAACCATATAGTCCTTAATCCCATAATTCCTAACTCCTAACCCATTTAACCCCCTATACCCCTAAACCCCTAACCCATTTATCCCCCTAAACCATAATCCTCTAAACCCTGAACCCCCAAACCCTTAAACACTAATTCCCAACCCCTAACCATTTAACCCCCTAAACCTCTAAACCCCTAACCCATTTTACCCATAAACCCTAAACCTTTAAACACTTAACCCCTAACCCCTAAACCCTTAACCCCTAACCCATTTAATCCCATAAACCCCTAAGCCCATAACCAATTTAACCCCCTAAACCCTAAACCTATAAACCCTTAACCCCTAACCCCTTAAACCATAATTCCTGGCCAATAACCCATTTAAACCCCTAAACCCCTAAACCCCCAACCCATTTAACCCCATAAACCCTAAGCCCATTAACCCCTAACCCTTAACCCCTAAAATCCTTAATCCCTAATTCCCCTAACCCCTTAAACCTCTAAATCCATAACCCATTTAACCCCTAAAACCCTAACCACTTAAACCCTAATTCAGAATCCTTAACCCATTTAACCCCATATACCCCTAAGCCCCTAACCCATTTAACCTCGTAAGCCCTAAACCTCTAAACCCCTAGCCCATTTAACCAATAAACCCGAAGCCTATAAACCATTAACCCCTAACCCCTAAACCCATAACCCCTAACCCATTTAACCCCTTAAACCCCTTAAACCCCTAAACCCCTAAACCCCTAACCTATTTAACGCCCTAAACCCTAAACCTCTAAACCCTTAACCCCTAACCCCTTAAACCCTAATTCTTGACCCCTAATGCTTTTAACCCCCTAAACCCCTAAAACCCTAACCCATTTAACCCCCTAGATGCCTAAAAACCTAACCAATTTAACCCCTAAACCTTATGTCCAATTAAATACACCGAGATGAATGCTAATTAGTTTTCTGGAATTAGATTGTTTTATCTTTGTTTGCGATTTCATTGTGCATAAATTCTAAATATTGTGTAATACTAATAGAATATAATTAATAACATTATACTGAATAAATCAATCATAAAAATAATAATAAAATGAATATTTTAATTTAGAATCCCATTTAAGAAAACCAACAAGAGATAGCCTTTTTTTGTGTCTTTTATGGTAAGGAATTATTACAAATCATAGCTATAAAATCTCTTACATAAAACTTTGTGTTTCCTTACTCCTAGGGGTATATTTTGTAATTTTCACTTTTCTATGAGATGATATTCCTTCCCTATGAAAATTCTCATACAATCCCTTTTTCCCCTTAATCTAGGACCAAACTTCATGTTCTCAATCTTTAGTCTTATTTATTTTGTGCCCTTAACTTCCCACTTACCAATTCTATAATTTAGCTAGTTTCCTATCTGTGTCCCCTTTCTTGTGTTAGAGATGCCTATTTATTACCTCTATATCTTCGTCATGGCTACTCTTCCTCGTGGAAGGAAAATGATGTCAAAAGCCACTACATCCTCATTTTATTAGTAGGCAACTCGAATGCTAAAAAAACCTTAAATGTAACCTTAAAAAATATTTGGTGTTAAGATTTTTCTTAGGGTTTTTTCGCCAATGTTGATGCGGCCATGTGGCATATTCCTATTTATTAGCTCATACTAATGTCATCACCCTATGTGGCCATGTCATCTACTAGGCCAATGCATCCTCATCTTAAGAGATTTTAGCCCCTAAACCTATAAACCCCTAACCCATTTAACCCCTAATCCCATTTAAGAAAACCAACAAGAGATAGCCTTTGTTTTTCTATTTTATACTAAGGAATTATAAAAAATCAGAGCTATAAAATCTCTAACATAAAACTTTGTGTTTCCTTACTCCTTGGGGTATATTTTGTAGTTTTCACTTTTCTATGAGATGATATTCCTTCCCCATGAAAATAATCATACAATCCATTTTTTTCCCTTGATCTAGGATCAAGCTTCCTGTTCTCAATGTTTAGTCTTACTTCTTTTGTGCCCTTAACTTCCCAACTATAAATTCTATAATATGGCTAGTTTCTTTTCTTTCTCCCCTTTCTTGTCTTAGAGATGCCTATTTATTACCTCTATATCTTCCTCATAGATACTCTTCCTTGTGGAAGGACAAGAGTATCAAAAGCCACTACATCCTCATCTTATTAGTAGACAACTCGAATTCTAAAAACAAAACCTTAAATGTAACCTTAACAAATATTTGGTGTTAATATTTTTCTCTTAGGGTTTTTTCCCCAATGTTGATGCAACAATGTGGCATATTCCTAATTATTACGTCATACACATTTCATCAACTCATGTGGCCATGTGATCTACTAAGCCACTACATCCTCATATTAAGATATTTTAGCCCCTAAGCCTCTAAACCCCTAACCCATTTAAACCCTAAACCCTAAACCTCTAAACCCTTAACCCCTAACCCTTAAACCCTTAACCCCTAACCCATTTAACCCCCTAAACCCCTAAAACCCTAACCCATTTAACCCCCTAAACCCTAAACCTAAAAACCCTTAGCTCCTAACCGTTAAACCCTAATTCCCGACCCCTAACCCATTTAGCCCCCTAAACCCCTAAAAAACTAACATATTTAACCCCCTAAACCCTAACCCAATTAGCCCCTAACCCCTAACCCCTAAAATCGTTAACTATTCAATCCCCTAACCCCCCTAAACCTCTAAAACCCTAACCCATTTAACCCCCTAACGCTAAACATCTAATCCCTAACCCTTAAACCCTAATTCCCAACCCCTAACCCATTTAACACCCTATACCCCTAAACCCCTTGCCCAGTTAACCCCTTAAACCCTAAACCTATAAACCCCTAATCCATTTAACCCCTAAACCATAAACCTATAAACCCTTAACCCCTAAACCCTAAACAATTAACCCCCAACCCATTTAACCCCTAAACCCCTAAAACCCTAACCCATTTAAACCTCTAAACCCTAAACCTCTAAACCATTAACCCCTAACCCCTTAAACCCTAATTCCCGACCCCTAACCCATTTAACCCACTAAACCCCTAAAACCCTAACCCATTTAAGCCCCTAGACCCTATTTCCAATTTAATGCATCAACAATATGGATGTTAATTAGTTTTGTGAAATTATATTGTTTTGTCCTTGTATGTGATTTCATTGTGCATAAATTCTAAATATTGTGGAATAATTATATACTATAATTAATAAAATAATACATAATAAATCAATCATAAACCCAATAATAAAATGAATATTTTAATTTAGAATCCCATTTAAGAAAACCAACAAGAGATAGCCTTTGTTTGTCTCTTTTATGCTAAGGAATTATTACAAATCAGAGCTATAAAATCTCTAACATAAAAATTTATGTTTCCTTACTCCTTGGGGTATATTTTGTAGTTTTCACTTTTCTATGAGATGATTTTCCTTCCCCATGGAAATTCTCATACAATCCCTTTTGTCCCCTTGATCTAGGATCAAAATTCATGTTCTCAATCTTTAGTCTTACTTCTTTTGTGACCTTAACTTCCAAATTACCAATTCTATAATTTAGCTAGTTTCTTTTCTTTCTCCCCTTTATTGTCTTAGAGATGCCTATTTATTACATTTATATCTTCCTCATATATATTCTTCCTTGTGGAAGGACAAGAGTATCAAAAGCCACCACATCCTCATCTTATTAGTAGACAACTCGAATGCTAAAAACAAAACCTTAAATGCAACCTTAAAAAATATTTGGTGTTAAGATTTTTCTCTTCTGGTTTTTTCGGCAATGTTGATGCGACCATGTGGCATATTCCTATTTGTTAGGTCATACACATTTCATCAACCCATGTGTCCATGTCATCTACTAAGCCACTACATCCCCATCTTAATATATTTCAGCCCTTAAACCTCTAAAACCCTAACCCATTTAACCCCTAAACCCTAAAACTCTAAACCCTTAACCCCTAACCCCTAAACCCTTAACCCCTAGCCCATTTAAACCCATAAACACCTAACCCATTTAACCCCCTAAAGCCTCAACCTCTAAACCCTTAACCCCTAATTCCTGACCCCTAACCCATTTAACCGCCTAATCCCCTAAAACCCTAACCCATTTAACCCCCTAAACCCTAACCCCATTAACCTCTAACTCCTAACCCCTAAAATTTGTAATTGCTAAATACCCTAACCCCCTAAACCTCTAGACACCTAACCTGTTTAACCCCCTAAACCCGAAACCTCTAATTGCTTAACCCCTAACCCATTTAACCCCCTATACCCCTAAACCCCTAACACATTTAACCCCCTAAATCCTAAACCTCTAAACCCCTAACCCTTTTAACACGTACACCCTAAACGTCTAAAACCTTAACCCCTACCCCCTAAACCCTTAACCCCTAGCCCATTTAACCCCCTAAGCCCTAGACTTATAAACACTTAACTCTAACTACTTGAACCCTAATTCCTGAACCTTAACAAATTTAACACCCTAAACCCCTAAAACCCTAACCCATTTAACCCCCTAAACCCTATGTCCAATTGAATACATCGACAATATGGATGTTAATTAATTTTGTGGAATTAGATTATTTTATATTTTTCTGTGATTTCATTGTGCATGAATTCTAAATATTGTGTAATACTTATAGACTATAATTAATTATATAATACTAAAGAAATAAATCATAAAAACAATAATAAAATGACTATTTTAATTTAGAATCCCATTTAAGAAAACCATCAAGATATAACCTTTGTTTTTCTCTTTTATGCCAAATAATTATTACAAATCTGAGCTATAAAATCTCTAACATAAAACATTGTGTTTCATCACTCCTTGGGGTATATTTTGTAGTTTTCACTTTTCTATGAGATGATATTCCTTCCCCATGGAAATTTTCATACAATCCATTTTTTCCCCTTGATCTAGGATCAAACTTCATGTTCTCAATATTTAGTCTTATTTCTTTTGTGCCCTTAACTTCCCAATTACCAATTCTATAATTTAGCCAGTTTCTTTTCTTTCTCCCCTTTATTGTGTTGGAGATTCCTATTTATTACCTCTATATCTTCGTCATGGCTACTCTTCCTTGTGGAAGTACAAGAGTATCAAAAGCCACTACATCCTCCTCTTATTAGTAGGAAACTCGAATGCTAAAACCAAAACCTTAAATGTAACCTTAACAAATATTTGGTGTTAATATTTTTCTCTTAGGGTTTTTTTGCCAATGTTGCTGCAACCATGTGGCATATTCATATTTTTTAGGTAATACATATATCATCAACCCATGTGGCCATGTCATTTACTAGGGGGGACAATTTCTTCTTTGTCTCAGGGTTCTTCCTCTTTCTTTAGTCTTCCATTTGAGATTGATTGATCCCCTTGGTAGCTCATTTGGGTGTTGTTGGAACCCATGTTGCCTTGTGTATTAGTCATTATTCTCTGTCTTTTATGATGTGCTTCATTCTCATTTATTATATTTGAGTGCCCATGCCATCTCTAAGTAAAGTTGACCCAGGCTCAACAATTCGCTATCATCTAGTTTTACCCTTTGGGAATGTTGGTTGTGTTGTTCACCAAGATAATACCTTATGGACATGTTTGAATAATTAGACCTACTCCCCCACTTGAACTAAAATTCAAACATAAAATATCCCACTTCTACTTGTATTCACACCTTCATTTGGTTTTCACTACTACTATATCCCAAACTACTAAGAAAAGGTGCTTTCAACTCAAAAGTAGAATAAAAAGTTGGTGTTATCTCAAGGATTTTAAAATTCTTAGAGTGGTTGGTTTGAATTGGATCCATGTTTCTTACGCTATATCATGTCTACTACTTGACCTTCCTCTAGCTCAAAAAATTATAAAACATTATTAAGTTTTTCTTCCTCCTTTTTCTATGTGATGATATCTCTCTCCATAGGCTAATCAATAACTTACAAACTAAGGATCCCTTTTAGAAAATCACAATCCATCTAACTGAACATGCTCACCTCCTTGTGTCGTCACTTCTTTTTTCTCTTCCAAATTTCTACACATATTCTCCCCGCCTATTCTTCTCCCCAAGCTCTTTCCAATTATTAAATCCCCCTATTTGAACAAATGTTTGGTATTCTCTTGACACCTTCGAAAACTTTTGAACTCATTTACCTGTGCCTCTATGTCTCCATCCTCACTAATACTTATTTTTATTACCATAGTATTGTGATGAATCCCCTTTGTTCTATTCATCCAACACTTCCTCCATGGAACCTTATTCCCTTAGTTATTCAATATTAGTCAATCCATTCTAAGTCATCTCCAAGAATTGATGCTTACACTTCTATGATTAGAGAACTAAAAAAACACATAAGTTGTGTATATGAAATAGAAATGTTCAAATAATCACAATCTTATAGCTTTTGCTTATTATAATATATTTATGCATAGGTTTTATCATGCCATTTAATACTTTTGTTAAATATCAATAATGCTAACAAATGCCTTCAAAACAATAACAAACACAAGAAATACCAGCCAATATAGATTCGACACTTGACCCTCCATATAGGCCAACAATGACACTCATATTCTTTTAATGGGAAAAAAATACAAGAAATTTCTATCCCACATACAAGTGAATATGAGAAAAATACCAAGGATAAAATATCTCGGCAAGACTCTTGCATAATGTATATCCAATGCTCATATTTTATTATTATTACATTTGATGCTGATATGTGATTATTATCACGTTTGATGTTTGACATTACTTTGGACCAACAACACAACTATATAATGATATTAAATTTAAAAAACAAAGCTTGAATTAGATGAAAGATGTTTGTATAGTAAGGGTTTGCTTTGGTTGTTTTGATTTTAATTTTTGTTTTCTATTTTTTTGTATGGGAGATAATAATACGAATTTTTCACAGCCCTACCCCTCCTTGACCCATCTCTCCATCTTTCCTCCCCAGAGACTGCCAAAATAATCCTCATATCTCTACATATCATTCAACCAGGACTTTGACTGTTCGATTTTTTCACCGCCCTACCCCTGCTTGACCAATCTCTCGATCCAGATCGAAATTCGATGTCTTCCCCAGAGCTTGCTAGTTAATAATCCTCATTTCTCTATGTATCGTTTAACGAGGACTTTAGATGTTTTTCTTGTGGCTCATAGTAGGGTTTCCATGTTGGAATTCAGATGTTTTTCTTTTGGCACAGAGTAGGGTTTCTAAGATGCACTTCAGCTATTTTGTGTATGGCATAGAGAAAGGTTTCTAGGTTTACAACTCTGACCTATTCAGAGAAACCTTTATAATGGAATTCAATAATGGCGATATTTTTGTAGAGATGTTAATTCGATGTAATATTTTGCCCCTCGTGGCCAGGGTTTGGAATACTCAGTAACTGCTCAATAAGGTCATGATCTGGGATGATCATTAGAGCTGTTGTCTTATGGAATTATTATTCAGGTCTGACGTTCGAGTGATGAAGCTAAAATGGGAAAATATCGGATTGTGGTGGTGTTTGAGTACAAGATTTTTGTGTACGATTTCATGGATTTGAAGCTGGTGCATCACATTGAGATGATGGAAAACCCTCAGGGTTTGTGTGGTATTTATCATGCTCCAAATAGCTTATGTTGGCCTGCTCAGGCTTGCACTATGGTAGATGAGAGTCGATCACTATGGTATCAAGAGAACCATGTTTGCAACTTCCCATGACTCTCACATCACCTGCGTTGTGCTCACCCTTGATGGAAGACTCCTTGCGACTGCTACTACAAAGGGAAATCTTATAAGGATCTTCAACACCTTAGATGCCACTCACTCAGAAGAGGTATGGCTTACATATCTACTTATTATGTTTGAAAAAATTATGTTGGATGTTAAAATTCACATCAATCCTTATTTAAATTCTAATGCTTTGAAGCATTGATCTTAAAATAATGTTTTATATCAGTGTATTACACATCCTCGGGGTCTCTAATTTTTTGTTTTCTTTCAACAACCCAACCCTCCTTGATGAATCAATGATCAAGACTTTGATCCATAGCAAGAATGATGTCGTAATAAATATGTAGAGATATATAGATGAAATTATCCCCTAGCCACCATTATATTATAGACATTAATTAAATGGATAATGGTTTGTAGTTATCATTAAATGTAATCACTTCTAACTAGCATTGATCTCTGTTTTTATTTTGGCTTTTTCTTTGCTAGTTATTAATTCTATGTGTCCCTTTTTGGCCCAGGCTCTTGAGATCACAAGAGGAAAGCCTTGAGGCTATTAATTAGAACCTTTAATATGCCCAGAAAAGGTGTGAAAGTTGTGTTCAATAGCTTTATATATGTGTAGTTGTTTTGGGGTTAATAGCCCAGTATCCCATATTATATGTAGTCTCTCCAGTGGCAACACCACCTCTCAGCCTATATAATTGACTCTAATTGAATGTGGGTAGGATTAAAGAATAGTAGTACCCTTTTTGACATGTTGATTCATACTTAAACCTTACGAATACACATTATGGTTTTTTAAATTTATGGAGACCTTGACAAACTCCATTGTCAAGATAAATAAATATTTATGGATTGGTTGATTAATACTTTATGTAATCATGATATCAATGTATGCTGAAGAGCGATCTTATAGTTGGAATTTAGGACCACCATTAAATGTAAGTGCGACTACAAACAAGTGTTTATGCATCATTAAAACCACCTTAATGAGTAGTGCAATTTGAGTTATAATCAGTTTATGTTCTCGATCCATTCGAGCCGGGTTGTGATGTTAGAGTTGATATACTTGTTAGGCTAGGGAATATTGTACATGGTTTGGAGACATACTAAAAATGTAATGTATGTACATAAAGTGCCAAACCATCATCCATCTTGTGGGGTTGGCTCAAATATAGTGCAACAACATCATACAGGTGCAACATCAATCTATAATGGCAACATATAACCTCCAAGGTGCAATGTCCAAGGTCCAATGGGTAATAAATCGCATCAAAAGAAGTGACAAGTCATCAAGTAAACCAATTCTCATCATCAAAAAGGAAACACCCATCATAAATGCCATGGCATGTCCAGCCCCCTCGAAAAGGAATGTACATTTTCCATAAAGTGTGTAGAAAACATCACCAATTTCCTCCAAAGGGTCATGTATAAGAATTCATCATCATCAAGTATGGGCTAAAAGAATCAACTGAGACCAACGAACATGTATATAAGAGTCGTTGTAACATAAAAAGTGAATCATGTTTAATGTAAAAGCCATTTAAGTAGATCACATCAGGTATTATGTTTGATCTACACACTAGCTCATGACCTTATGCAATTTTCTAAGTTTAGGTGGGGCAGAACCATCATAGAAAATTATTAGGTGTGCCAAGAGCCAAGAAACCAATTTAGGCGTAAGTGTAAATTACTATGGTATTACTTGGGGTTTACTTCATAGGAATGGTGTCTTTAACAAGCAAGGCCATGTGTAACGATCATCTCCTTGGGAATCTTTGTAGAGGGAGTGCTTTTTCCATTGAGATACACTTTCCTGGGTACTATGCCTTTCAATGCCTTTCTTGTTTTCTTTGTTTTACATTGTAACTTGCAACTCCCCTTTTGATGTGAATTATTTTCATTACATAGGGGTTGGGATATTTTACTTAAGTCCTTTTGTTAGTTATGCATTTATTGCATTAGGACTCAGGGTCATGGCCTAATCACCTCATAGCGAGGGGGTAGAGCTCAAGTTTCCTTGGATTTTGACTTACCATTATTTATCTTTTTCATTTTTATTTTTTGCAATTGGAAATTTATATCATGCTCTTTATTTTTATTTTTTTATAAAATTGCATCAACCTTGAGCATGATAGCCCTTTCCTCCCATAGGTGTTACAACATTTTTTGGTCATCTAACCCATTGTTATTAGATGGACCCAAGTACATGATGTAAGACCAATTGTACCCTAAGTAAAATTGCATTCACTATGAAAAATAACTTAGTAAACCACCTTTATTAAGTTGTTTATGGTCTAAACAGGAAACCCCATGAGGAAATATTAAATAAATATACATGTGTTTGATTCTCCTCAAGGAATAATTAGTTAAACAACAATTTAATTAATATTCTTGATTATATTTAACCCAAAACATGGAAATTAATTAGATAAATAATTATTTATCTTATTATTTCCTAAGAATAATTATTTAAACCTTATTTAAATAATATTATTTGTTAAATATGACTAAATCGCCCTTAAATAATTAAATAAATCATTATTTATTTGATTATTTCTCAATCACATCCTTAAAATGATAAATAAATCATTTATTTATTTATTTATTTATTATTTACAAATAAAGGGATTTGACCAAGTCAAATTCCTTTTCCCTCCAAAAAATATAATAAAATATTCCATAAAAGTTGGATCTTGATTTGGTTAATAATATTTTAATTATGCACCAATATCTAGACTAACTCAATATTTTTTTATAAATAGAAGGGCTTTCCCATTCATTTACCACCTTTTGTTGCCTAAAGATCACTCTGGATCTATACTTTTGGTCTGACTATTGATCCACCATCATAGTCATATTTTGCTACCATTTTTGTCTGGGTTTTCTACACCGTCAAGAGAGAGAAATTATAGATCTGAAGTGCTGAGGACTTACAAGAACCCTTCCCATTGAGGAGAACTGGGAACACCCTTCTATGTTTTTCTCCCAGGTGCCATTAATACAAAATTCATTCAACATATCCTTGTCTTGTTTATTGGATGCATGGAGTAAATCTTGTTTCTTCTACTGTTTAATGTCTTCTAATGCATATATCTAGATTTGTGCAGCATTTATCTTGATCGCCTAACTGCGGATCTGAAGGTATTGACAACCATCTTTGTTGTTAGGGTTGTTTTTTATGCACAGCTAAAGTGGTATTTTTTTGTACGCTTGGAATTAAGATTCATACTAACAACTGGTGACTCCACACAGGTTTACAATTACAACCGCTGTCGTTTTTCTGATCCTTGCATATCCAGCTGGTTCAAACCCTAGGATTTCTCTTCAACCCCTTTTTTTTTCTTTTATTGATGTTTTTTTAACCTATAAAACCCTAAAATGATAAAAATTCTAACTTACGTGTGTTTTTGGACATATTGTGTAGGTGACAGACATCAGCTGCAGCTGAGACGACAAGTTTTTCTGAAATCTACCGCCGAGGGTGCCGGAAGTGCAGGTCACACTTTTTGGCCCAAAAACTGTGACCTAGAGCTTCAGGAAGTAGGAATCAACCCAAAAAATGCAACCTCTACTGAAAACAGGTCAGAAACTGCGACCTGGATTTTCTATAGGGATTTTTCTGAAATTTTTCTGGATTTGTCTGAGCCTCTGTTCAAGGTTGTCTGACCTCTGTCTCCGCCTATTTTTGACATTTACTTGGTCTATTTTTCTCAACTATGTGGGAACCTAGCCCCCTTAGGGCTTCAGTACCCTCCACTTTTTGTGGAATAGTTTTTGTTGTTGCAGGTTGTCTGCAATTTTAGAGTCTTCAGCCATTTTTTCAGATTTGATACCTCACCTTCAGATCCGCTTAAGATCGACTTTTTATCCATCCAAAACACCTCATTTAAGATTTTTTTGGGGTTTCCTCTAGGTTTCACTCTCTTTCCATCCTGGAGATAGCCTTTCGCCACCTCTTTTTACAACAATTTTTCCTCTGATTTGTTGATGTTTTCTGCACCACCTTCCAATAGATTTTGTCCTTTAGATCCCTGTCCCTCTTGAACTTAGATCTATTAGATTTTTTAGTGTGTTTTGATTATTTTTTTACTCACCTATAGACTAGTTGTTGAGAGGCCCGCCTCCTTGGGTTTAGATTATTGCATTATTAGCTGTTTATTTTCTATTTTTGTAGGCTTATATACTGTCATTTTCCGGTTTATTTACAGCAATACAGCACACCTTTTATTTTTCTCTACAAATGTCTGGGTTTAAAAATTAAAATTTACACACTTTACACACACACCCTAAGCGAAAAAGGGCTTGGTTAACACTGCCAAGCAAAGACTCTAAAACATTGAAATCAATTGATCCTGCACCTCTCTGCCCTTATTTCGACATTGTAATCAGTTGATCCTGAACCTCCATGCCCTTGTCAGTCTCTTTTTCCTTTTTGCTGTGCTTTTTTCATCATCATTGCACCACCAAGGTATTTATCCTAGAGAATTCTTGGCTTTCATCCTCAGTTTCTACTAGGAAGACTTACTCTTCTGTATAGGATTCGAGTCAGTCCTCCATCGAGTCTGCACACCGACTATTTTTCTGGTCCTTTGGGTTCTCCTTCTTGTTCTGCCTACGGTTCTCCCCTTGTCACCTTCACCATGTCTGGTGTAGGACCCAATGCTGGTGGTAACCCCGGCCCTCTTTCTGGGAATACCACTAGTGGTACCACAACAGACACTACCCCGGTTGCGCCCTTTCTACCCTTCATGGCAGGCCTCAGCCTCCCTGATTTTGACCAGTTGATAAATGGTAGGCCTCAACCTCCCTGATAGGTCGCACTTTTCAGGCCCAAACCCGGGACAGGTCGCAGTTTTTTGCTCAAAACCTGCTACCCAGGTCGCACTTTTTTCCCCAAAAAGTGCAACCCGGTCGCGAAGAGGAGTAGGGGTCTATTCTTGAGCCCTAGGGACCTAATCTAAACTTTCAATCCACTGAAAAGAAAGCGTAGGGTTATGCCTCTTACCTACAACTGACAGATCTTGATTCCAATGGTCAGCTTGTCTGCTACAATCGTTGCAAGATTTAGGGCCTTCTATCCTCTCTACATTCACCACAACTCCACATGCAAATGAGTTAATTTGGAGGGAAAATGCCTTATTAAAATAGAAACCCCTTGTTTTTTATTTCACCTGCTGCGATCAAACCGTACATCTGTTTACCAAACCGTCTGTACCGTTGGAAAGATCACACCGAGCCCTCAAATGGGTATCTGTTAGTTTTAGTGATTTGATACTTCACCAAGACACATTTTTTCCAAGAATTTTCACTTCACCCCTCCTCAAAATCGAATTTATTCACTTTCAACACTCGTACTAGGGGCACCACTTTGCCTCCATATTTGTCCATGCTCATGTCGAATTTCTTCGTGAGTTACCATATTGTACTCATGTTTTTATTGTTCCCATTGGACCTTTTCTGTGTGGCAGCACCATTGAGTCACCCTTGTTTAGAGCATCCGAGTTGAGTCATCATTGCATTCATGGAGTCTATCTCGAGTCCTTTTTCATCCCGTTATAGTCCTCCATCCTTCATTGCTTGGACTCTCTCTCGTGTTGCCCATTATGGCCTTCAGTCCCACTGTCCCCTATCCCTCATGATATTGTGTTAGTCGCTGCCAAGTCATACATGCCCTTTATGCTCTAACAAGGGAAGTCGTTTATTCGCTACTTAGTACCCCCCATTTCATCATCATCATTGGTGTCAGTCTGTTAGTCGCTCTACTATTTTCTATCATGCCTTAGTTGAGGATACCTTATTGCCTCACCTATGGCAGACCTCCTTCTGTCGACATTAGCTCATTCATTCCAGAAGATAGGTCTAGAGGGCGGTGTACCTTGGTTATAACTTCCACTCTTTTTCACTGCCTCGGATCAGGCAAAGGGACTCCTTATTTCCCTTTGACTTGATTATTTCTCAGCTCCAACTCCTTTCAGCATGATCGAGATCCGTATACTTGATGGTCTAGTGATGCAGCAGTTGATATCAGTGATTCCCGTGTATCTGTGAGATGTTTCAACCCTCATGAGGGGATGGCCCTACAGGTACCCTCCCACATACCCAGACGACCTCTTCATTACATCCTTCGATGCAGCTCCATACATTTGATGATGTCATCCTTAGCTGCTTTCAGTGCCTTTTTTCTTGCATGTATCAGTCAGATTTTCAGAGCCCTTTCCTATTTTCAGGGGCATCTAGGTTGTATTTATATCTCATGTACTCAAATATCATTGTACAAGTCTTGGCTGTTATCCCAGGCACAATATGTATGTGGGATTCATTATCGTGTTGTTTATCTGGCTCATTTTTATGCCAGCATGTACTATATTGTTCAGTCCCTTTGTTTACTGGATGCCTTATTTTTTGTACTTTTCCTCAGTGGGCATAGGTATGCCTCCACCATCTCCTATAGCACATGCACTCACTCATCAAATAGACTTGTCGCACCTGTAAGTTTCGCCTCCTCAGGGTCTAGTTCTTTCAACACTTTGGTCTACCTTATACTTCTCTCTCTTTGACTTCCCCTTCTATGTCTAGTGATTGAGTTCTTACAACATACTTCGATCATTTGATTAGCTCCTAATGCTCACACGCTGGGGGGTAATCTGTTACACCATTTTTTGGTCATCTAACCCATTGTTATTAGATGGACCCAAGTACACCATGTAAGACCAATTTTATCCTAAGTAAAATTGCATTCACTATGAAAAATAACTTAGTAAACCACCTTTATTAAGTTTTTTATGGTCTAAACAGGAAACCCCATGAGGAAATATTAAATAAATCTACATTTGTTTGATTCTCCTCAAGGAATAATTAGTTAAAAAACAATTTAATTAATATTCCTGGTTATATTTAACCCAAAACAGGGAAATTAAGTAGATAAATCATTATTTATCTTATTATTTCCTAAGAATAATTATTTAAGCCTTATTTAAATAATATTTTTTGTTGAATTTGACTAAATCACCCTTAAATAATTAAATAAATCATTATTTATTTGATTATTACTCAACCACATCCTTAAAATGATAAATAAATCATTTATTTATTTATTATTTACAAATAAAGGGATTTGATCCAAGTCAAATTCCTTTTCCCTCCAACAAATATAATAAAAGATTCCATAAAAGTCAAACCTTGATTTGGTTAATAATATTTTAATTATGCACCAATATCTAGACTAAATCAATATTTTTTTATAAATAGAAGGGTTTTCCCATTCATTTACCACCTTTTGTTGCCTAAAGATCACTCTGGATCTATACTTTTTGTCTAACTATTGATCTACCATCATAGTCATATTTTGCTACCATTTTTGCCTAGGTTTTCTACACCATCAAGAGAGAGGAATTCTAGATCTGAAGTGCTGAGGACTTACAAGAACCCATCCCATTGAGGACAACTGGGAACATCCTCCTGTGTTTTCCTCCCAGGTGCCATTAATACAAAATTCATTCAACATATTCTTGTCTTGTTTATTGGATGCATGGAGTAAATCTTGTTTTTTCTTCTATTTAATGTATTCTAATGCATAGATCTAGATTTTTGCAGCATTTATCTTGATCACCTAACTACAAATCTGAAGATATTGACAACCATATTTTCTGTTAGGGTTGTTGGTTATGCACAGCTAATGTGTTATTTTTTCGTATGCTTGGAATTAATATTCATAATAACAATAGGAGTGTGAGGTATAGACCTTTTTGGGATACATGTGAAAACCAATGGAAAAGAAATGGATATAGAACAAGAGACAATGGAATGTGTTAGGTATGATAAGGATATGGATGTGTTACCTTTATTGAAGCCCCTTAGTAGTACCCTTCTCTCCAAGGGTGCAATCACTAGACTATAATACATACAATGGACATTAAGGTAAACATGGTGAAAAACACGATTTCTAGGCATCATGATTCATTATATGATTTTGACCCGTGATTCTTACTTAAAATGTAAAATGCATTAAACTTAAAAAATTCGTATGAATTAATCGCTAAGTTACCTTATGTGTGTTTATTCACCATCCTCTTCAAGTGAGTGAGCTAATCATAATATATGAGGCATATACAGACTTATATATGTGGAGAATGATGGCCATCATCATTGGGATCACTGTCTGCAATGTGGATCATTGAAGGAAAAATATCCTCTAGCTACCCCTTGATGAGAGCGGGTAACAGTGCCTACCCTATTTAGGGGAAAATTATATTTTCTTGGACTTGAAGATGGTACCATCTAGATGTTATTCCATAGCAATTTTCTTCATCTTATTTTTATTCTTCTCCTCATTTCAACATGGAAGGCTCAAATTGATTTTTATCAAAAATACCTCTTTAAAGAGGCCTACTATGCTCTTTGGGAAACATTGGAATCTTCAATTTAATTACTTGACCGTTAGCTTGAAATTTTATATTATTTTGAACACCAAATAAGCACTATTTTGAGTGTTCAAGGTTCTAGAGAATGCATGGTTATCTTCCGTTTAAATGTTCTTATGAAAAATTTGGGACCTAGCATGGGAATTATTCTGGAGGTGTATATACTATAAACAACCAAACCTTTTAAATTATTAAATGATTAAATCATAATCACTTATCCTCTGCTAAGGATTTTGTTCCATGTTAACATAACTACTACTACATGATCAACAAATTAGAGGATATGGTATTATTTTATGTGCTTCTAACTCCATAACTTTATCACATCAATTTACAAACAATCATAGGTTCTAACACTAGGCACACTGTCTCTTGAGATAGATCAGGACTCTATCATGATTTTCTATTTACAAGATAGTGTCTCCTATTTACTTAGAGTTCCAAAGGTTCAGTATAGAAACCAGTGCTAAGAAATATAAAATTGAAAATGTTTAACTTATTTGAGAGATTCATCATTCTTCTAACCTAAATTCCCACTTGAAATACAAGTATATTTGACGTGCTTGATGCCAATATCTGCTTAATAATGAAGATGGAATTATAGTGTTTTCTTATACCTCATGGTAAATGTTTTGATCGGGGTGATGCATTATGAATATAGTTCGTAACTCAAGTTTACTTTTTGATAAACACTCCAATGTTCCACAAAGTTTTGATCTCGGGGATTTCTAGAAGCACCACCCAAAATTCTAGGAAACATCATAGGAGATGTAGTGGTCACTGATATGGAGGGCCCCACCAGAAAGATTAAAAATTAAAATTTATGAAAATTGAAGCAGAAATCATTGAAATCATTGGAACTTTTAACATACATCATTTCATATAACGTAATAAAACAAAAATGATAAATTTAGTTATGTAACATGGCATAATAATCATAATTCATAAATCTTCTAATGCCGTTATATCTTTCATTATATGTATAAACCTCAAAAGATATAGATCTGTGTCTTAAGATAAATGATCGAAGAACCTGTCAAATGAAAAATGACCATCAACTCAAGGCAATGCCCCACTAGTCTATGCATCCAACTACTACACGAGGAATAAATACTGAGCATGAGTGTCACTATCTGAATATGAGTCATTTCCATTTTCAAGAATTCTCAATGGAACACCAGCCAATCGAAGTTGCACCTCATCAAGCCCCTTATCCTCATCTACATATGCATTAGGGTTGCATTCATTTTCTTTTCTGCTAGTGTGTTTTTTTCCTCAAAATTACTGACTCAACTCAAAATAGTGTGGGAGAATCTCATTTTTTGAGTGGTATGTTCCCTACTGCATCTTCTTGCATCGTCCCGATAAGGGGTTTTGTGGAAACATTCCCCTTGGGCACTTGTTTTGCGCTCTGTCTCTTTTCATCCCCCAAAAGGGGACGTGGTGAACACCCCCTTGGAGTACCCACATCCTAGAAGCATGGGGGAGCATCCCCTACCATTGGGAATGCACCCCATGTAATGGTTTTATCACGTCGTCTTTCATTTGGAAATGTTGAAATCAGTTAATTTTCATGAGCTCCATTGTTAATGACTTAAGGAAAAGACACCATGGAATGAATATATATTTCAAAGCATGGTTATTAGTCTTGTGTTCACTATGGAAAAATCATTTGAAATTTGCATGTGACAATAATGAGTTATTGAAGGATACATAAAGCATTTGGAATATGGAGCTAGTTTTTGAAGTGAGAATCATTATAAAAGTTCTTATATGTCCATGGAAAATTAGTTGGAGATATTACCATGCTTGTGTGCAAATGGAATAAAAGGCATCAATAAATATTTTTACAGTTTTTACTATTTAGTAATTAGTAACCTGTGATGCTACCATATTTTAATTTGTTCCTTTAGACAACGATTTTACAAATGATAGCTTAAACTATTACAAAATTAAATTTTATGCTTACCCTTAACCTCAGAAATTTGTTTCTCCTGGTTCTTGATATGATATATCAAATTGGTTTTTCGAAGCTTCTCTATTGATATTTGTTAAATGAGGATGTAGTTTCATCAATGATTGTGACTATGATATTTTCTACCACGTTTTTTAACAAAACTGTGGAATTAAAAGAGTAGAACCCAAAATTCTTGTTCCTTTCTAATGAAAATGTGGAGCATAACCCTTCAAAATTAATGAGAATGTCTAGAAATGGCAATAAAAAACGAACTGTGGCCAAAGTTTTGAAATTCGTAGGATAATGTAAGGCAAATGATCAATGTGGCAGCTTGCAAGCTAGAGTGAGTCAGCTGACCAAAAGATATTGTAAGAGAAATCAGGGAGTTGAGGATCTGTCCAATAATGGTTCAACCTACAAAAGGAAAGTCCCAAGTAAAAAATATGTGGAAGTGAGTCAGGTTCAAGATGAAGAAAAACTTCCTAAGCCTGGTGTTATGGGTGTGAAAAGAGACCTGGATATAGATCATGGTTCCCTTGCTAAGTCTGAGACCATTGCAATCTCTATTCCTTATTTGGAATATGTTGACCAAAATATTTTCTCCCCAGGTGATACCCCTCGAATACGGGGAAAAGCATCTCTAAAATAGATACAAATCCTAGCTTATCATTTTGTACTCAAGGCACTCTATCTTCAAAAGAATCTTGATTGGAAACATCAAATACTCCTCACAGATCTTCGTGATGTGATCCACGTTAGAACTGAGGAGCATGAAAAGGAGCTGAGATGCATAACCTCTAGTGAATAGAGCTAATAATTTCTTGATAATATTTTAAATTTTTTTGATGAGCAGGTCTTGTGAATTGTCTATATACCAAAACTACAGAAACTAACTTCTATGTTCTGACCATTAATTTTTTCTTCAAAATATGGGATGAAGGGATCATATATCTTTATGGAATAGAAGATTATTATACTGAATAGCTCAATTTTAGTGGAACTTTATTGTAGAGACTATGTATAATTTATTAATTTTTTATGTTTTGCTACTCTAAAGGTCACTTTCTAAGTTTGATACCTAAAACAGAATGAAGATAGTCATTACCAATTATATAAATCAATTGTGTGCGAATTTTCTCCTACATGACTCACGAGTCACTACTTTACCTCTGTAAGGCATTTATGATGTGATATTTTATAGTTATTCAGTTGTCACTTTTCTTCTTTATTTTGTGCTACACTGTCTTCTATGACCTTGTCCATATTTACTGAGCTCTGGTATTTTACTCCATTTGATATTTAGGAAATAGCTATATGTTATTTGATAAAAGCATAGATTTATAGAATATAGATAAGAAGTCCTTGGTAGAAAATTACAGATATTGAGTGAGCTTAAACAGGACCTAGGTCCCATCCTTAAGAAAATAAAAAACCTATAGATATGAAGTCCTTGTTGGAAACTATCAGGTGAATATGAATGACAGACCTCGATTTTTCTAATAACAAACCCATCCATATGTTTTGATCCATAAGGAAGCATTAGAATCCACCCAAAAGAAGCTTAAAATATTTTCTTCTTGTAGAATAAGGTTACCATTATTTTAGTTCCATGGTCTCAAATTCATTTTTTTGGTATGTTTTTATTTACTCTTATATGTTATTCTTTGATTTATGCCCTGATTAAATAATGTGCTTTGTTTTCCCTCTATCAATGTCACATATTTTCCATTTATATCTATATTCTATATTCTTATGCCCATCTTTGATGTTTGTATTCAATATTTTTGGGATTAGGGTCCCATCTCTTTTATTATTAAAGGCCAAAAACAATCATGTTTATGCCATTGAGGCCACTTTGCAGGGCATGTTTCATTAGAATCAAGATATTCCATGTAATTGTTTTGGTTCATAATGAAATACAAATTTTTAGGATTGGGGTAGTTTAAGATTATCCATAACTACCACCAAGGGCTTCACTAGTTGGTCAAGTGCGTGTGATTCCCACCCACCCCCCCCCCCCCACCCAACCACCAGGGTTCAATTCCCCTAAAGAGTGTGGTTAATTTCATCCCATGACACTGTGGGGTTTTCATGGTCATTTAGTGTCGCAAGGCATGGAATTTTCCATAAAATGTGACTCAATGTTCTCCCTCTTGACCTTTTAATAGCATATTAGTGAATCAATCTATCATCCCTTAGTAAAATTCCCAAGTCATTTTTTTTATTGACCTCTGCATTTTATTGTATGAAAATCTGTAGTATCGATTTTTACTAAAACCTAGCAATATTTGGAATGCACATAAAAAATATCATACTATAATCATTTTGTGTCTGAAACAGACCTCTGTAACATCTTATGAGGCTAGTTTTTCCATTTTTTAATATAATAGATCATTCCTAGGACATCAAAAATGAAATGAACCATAATACCATTAGCTGGAATTATTATTTATGTCAATATTGTAGTCCAGTAAAGTTTATCACAGCCATCAATGATTATGTGACTAAATGAAACTTGACTTGTAAGAATTTCAGCTACTACCTTTACAAATTCACTCAAAATAAATCATATGTACTCTTTCAGCTTCTAAGGAGGATGAGGTTGAAATATGGTACGTTGATTCAGGCACGTCTTCACATATAACAAGTAATAGAACTTGGTTTGAGTTTTTACAAGAAACTACTTGTGGAGCTAACATTTATTTAGGTGATGCAAGAGCTTATGAGATTAAGGGGTATGATGATATTCTGGAGATGATGCCTAGTGACGATATTAGACATATTAAAAATTTAATGTATGTACCCAGGATCAAGAAGAACTTAAAGTAAAATAAACATATTTACTGAAGAATTCAATTTTCACCATATTGATTTAGATGATATTGCTAACACGAAAACCAAATAGTATTTCTTAAGGCATACCCTTGGATGTGGTTTTAAGCAAACTCAATGAACTATTTTTTAATTTATACATATGTTTAGTGTTGTTTTCATGTAAAATTTGCAGTGTAACGCAACACTATCCCTAATTTGTTCAAGATCACCTGTAATCTTTAAACTAAACATAATTCACACAAAGGGCTATTAAAAGGTTTTTTTTTTAAAGAAACATGCCCTCGATCTTATAAAAAAGGTATCAAATTCTTACCCAAGATACCTATGTAGGGGCAGAAGTAACCCTGAGATGATCATCCACTTTAGGAAGGAACTCAACTTTCACTTCTAGCATTTTTCCAATAGTTGATAAATGGGAAACGAAGATCGATGACCTCCCATGACCTGAAAGGAGTGTATTATTTTGTTGTGCTAAGTGTCCTTTCAGTAATAGAAACATGTACAATTTGTATCCATATGTTTGCTTAAGGAATGAGTTTTTAAACCATGGAACTTAAATGAATTTGTGAGTTTTAAGCATGAAAATAAGCCTAAATAACACTGTAAAATAGTGTATAATAGAGAAATAAAATCATACGTAAGTTTTACACATCAGACATGATGAATCAGTTCACCCCTCCTGGGCTACATCTGCTGTTCCAGCTCCCAATGGCATGTCCCTCTTTGTCATTATGCTCAAAATTGCAAATACATGTGTTTACAAGCCTCTAATGGTTGTTTTATCTGCACCAGTGGTTCCAGAATGATCAAATTAGTCTAGATAGACTCTTGTTTCCCCCAAATTGGTCGAAAATTGACCTCCCAAAGATTTTTCCCAATAACAGTTAGAAAAAATCCCCTAAAAGTGGGGAACTCCACTTAACTGGAGTTAAATTCGGCCAAAACTTAGAAAATGGTGGCTGCGCTAAACATCCTGCCAAATCGCTAATTGCTGGAATTTAATATTATGGTTAAGGGGAGGGGGTGTCCACATGCCAAACCCCGAACCTCGCAGCTAGCATTTAACTCGAGCGGAACTCAAGCCGCAATTGTAGTTGCAGTGGTGTAAACTCACATGAACCTGTCCATGTGACATAATGTTGGTGATTATAACATTATAGCATGTCCATGTGCAAAACCGCGTGGCTAAAACTTTGTAGCATGTCCATGTGACATAATGTTGGCGATTATAACAGTTGGTTTGCACATCGGTGGTAGCCATTGGTTCTTGGGCCGAAGACATATTGGGAGGGGGCTAGCCCCCTCCAATCCCCCAATCGTTGAGCACATAAACAATAAGGTAAGGCAAAGACCTTATTTGGTTAAGACCCAATGTATAGGAGAGTTCGTCATGAGGTTTGTTGGTGGGCGATAGATCATGGGTTCAACCCCCACTCACCCACAAAAAAATTGTTAAAACATATCAATGAAACTTCTTTGCCAACTTGGGGCTTTCCTCTAATTAAACCTCCGCCATAATGTTTAGAAGAGCTCCTCTATACTTGGTTGACCCCGCCAAAATGTGGGTAAATTTTTTATAAATCATATATATATATATATTCAATTAATCCCATTATTCGACCTTAATCCAACTTGTCTACCATGGGGGGTTACGTGGTATGCCACGCGGCCCTTCCCCATTGGCCATCATAAACTGAAATGCCAATATTAATAAAATAAACTTAGACTTAGGAATTAAAATAATAAATCACTTCCTAGTCATCCTTGACAAATCCAGCGATGTCACTTGGTGTGATGCCATTGGCTGCTTTTGGAGAATAATTCCTACATTGCTGACTGTACCTGCCACATCAGCATTATGTTAATTTTTTTTCATGTTTTTGAAAACAGACAGAATGCGATATCTCCCTCATATGACATTAGTTTTTTGAATCGTCCACAATGCCAGAATCACAAAGACGAGACCTATCCGATTGCTAAGGTTTTGTACAATTTTGAGCACTTTCAATTTTTAGCATAACACATGATCTCCTAATCATCCCAATTGAGCTAGCCTAGGATGCAAGAAAGATGAGATAGCTGTTTTGCATCCTAGCTCGCTTGTGAGGTCATACATATTCCTTTCTCCTTTATCAACTACTGCTATAATGCCATAAGCCAAATGTGAGTTCCTTCTTAAAGTGGATGATCATCTCAGGGTTACTTCTACCCCAAAAAACCATTTCTAGGAGTTGTGTCACAATTAAGATGGTTTTTTCCATCGCTATTTTGATGGTTGTTTCTGTCACTATTTCGTTGGTTGTTTCTGTCACTGGTATGGCCCAACTGTCACAACAATTTTATGCCAATTGTTGGAATAGAAATGAATGTGGTGTCAGTTCCGATGGTTCTTTCCATTGCTGATATGTACCAACTGTCACAACAATGTTATGCTAGTTTTAAAAATAGCAAAGACTCTCGTGGCGCTTCAGTCGCTGGAAAAATAATAGATTCGAACGTGCAACAACATGTGATATGACAGGCCATCGGTGATCCAGATTTATGCAAGAACACAAAATAATAGAAATATAACCATAAATACAAAAATGCAGTGGAAATAACACTTAATTTCATTAATATCAAAGAACTGAAATTTTCTTATAGACAGAATGGAAATAAAATAGCTAGGGCACTCGTAGATTATCTTTGAGAAGAGTTGTGCCAGCTACAGGTCTTTCAATTATGTTAAAATGAGGCTCAAGGGCCTATTTATTATTTGGAAGCAATGGACAATGCTAAACATCCAAAACCCTAACCCTAGGAGATGAAGCGCCAAAACTATGGGCCCCATTTGCATAAATTGGTGTTTCAACTTCCCGGGGACGTAACTTTGGCATACGATCTTCGTTTGACGAGCACCATACCTTGTTAGAAATATCTATCTGAGGACTAAAACTTTTTATGTACGAAACATCGGTCCATGGACCCATGTTTCTCCCATTTTTCCCAAAAAACGTCATTTAGGGCCTCAAAATGGCTCCGGATGTTTAGGACACGAAAAACTACTAAAAATAGTAAGTTGCTCTGAAACTGAAAAACTGAAAGAGAAAATGGTGGGGCCCTAAGTGGAATAGGTGGGTGGCCACCAATACCCACCTAAATCATTCCTCCCCCCTTAGGAAGCAATGGTCCCCATTGAGTTGAGTTCCTCCATGAGATGATGAAACTTCTACTGAATTTGGTCCTTAGTGAACCATTTTCCTTGGTGCAGGATTTGGCCATCTTTGACAACCTAATATAGTTGGATCTGCTGTTGGAGAGTGTTCTTGATTTTCATGTCCATGATACAATCTATGGCGGCCTCTTCCATGCACGTTGGGTTTATCTCTATTGGTGTGAGTTGTTATGCAATGTCCGAGGTGTCCAATAGAGGTGGGAAGTAGGGACGAAGGCGACCCACATTGAATACTTGGTGCAGACCAAGGAATGGTGGAATA
The DNA here is from genome assembly GCA_034641835.2 of Pinus albicaulis. Taxonomy (NCBI): domain Eukaryota; kingdom Viridiplantae; phylum Streptophyta; class Pinopsida; order Pinales; family Pinaceae; genus Pinus; species Pinus albicaulis. The sequence continues at coordinate 1,030,344,822 of CM076583.1, read as the reverse complement.
CTAAGCGCAAAGGAATTGTTCCCTACAGCCTTGGTGATGGTGTATGGACCATATCATAGCAGGAGAAGCTTGCAGTGGCGTCCAGTGAGGCGCTCCTTTCACAAATGTATTCACACTTTGTTGCCCACTTGGAAGTTGTGTGGCACCCGATGTTGATCATGTCGTTTACTGTACTTAGCATTGGCTCTATCCAATATGTCATGAACCTGTTAGTGGATGTGCTAAATACACTCAATGAAACTGTTTTCTTTGGCAAATTTAGACTGTACATGAGCCGAATCAGCTTGAGTAGTCGCAAATGGCATGGCTACGTCAATGCGACATAATGGTTGGAATCCTAAGCCCACCTGAAAGGGGATGTGGCCAATTGAGTTGTGGAGAGTCCAGTTATAACTATGTTGTACATAAGGAAGGCTCTCATCCCATGTGTGTGGATGCTTTGAATTGTACATGTGCAGAATGTGTACAATCATCTTGTTGATGACCTCTGTATGGCCATTAGTTTGGGGATGGAATGCTGTGGACTTGGTGAGCTTGGGGTACAGAATTGACCAAAGGTTGGACCAAAATGTGCTGAGGAACCTGCTGTCTTGATTTGATATGATAGACTATGGGATCCCAAAGTGCACTCACACTCATTCAAAGAAGAGTTTAGCAGTGGCTTCTGCTGTGATATTCTTCTTGCAGGCATCCATAATGTTCATCTTTGAGAATCTATCGATGACCACTAAAACACAGTCATTACCATCCTTAGTAGAAGGAAGGCCTAACATGTAATCCATGGAGATGGATCCCAATTTCTTCTAGGGGTAGTTAGCAAAGTATAGAGGCCTTGATTCTTAATGGTCGGTTTGGCAACGACGCAAGAAGTGCAGGATCTGATGTACTTCCTTACATCCTGTAGAAGGTTTGGCGAATAAAAATACCTTTGCAGTACTGCCACTATTTTCTCGGCCCCAAAATTCCCAGCGACTCGACAGTAGTGTGTTTCCCATATCATCTTGGCACGTTCACTTGAAAGAACACAAAGGTGTCCCACCTAACATAATAGTGCATCTTGGAGGTGAAAATTTGGAACTTGCGTACCCCCCAAAAGTGCCTTGTATGTGTGGCCAAATTTTGGATTGCTCTTGTAGAGAAGTGGCTAATCAGAAGTCTCGTGCCCATAAGAGTTGAGAATGGTGGTTAGCACAACGATCGGTAGTTGGTTGAGGCAGACTGCAACATTATTGGTGCTACCCTTCTTAGACTTGATGTTCAAATGAAACTATTGCAGATATGTGGACCACTTTTGATGGTGATCATTCTACAACTTCCATTGTTTCTGTATGAACTACAAGGGCCGGTGGTCTTTGTGGATGATTTTTTCCTTCCCCAAAATGTAATGTTTCCATTTTCAACAAGCCTACACAATGGAATACATTTCTTTGTCCTAAGTGGGATACTTGCAAACTGTGTTGGACAATGTTGCACTGTGATATGCCATTGGATGCCCCTGTTGAGTAAGAACTTCCCCAATAGCATAGTCAAAGGCATTTGTATCGATCTCAAATGGTTGTTTCAAGTCTGGTAATGTGAGCACAGGGGCAGAATAGAGGCGACGTTTCAATTCTACGAATTCCTTTTGTTGAGATTCCGACCAAAAGAATTTTTCTTTCGCTCCTCCCTTGTCCACTTGACTCAAGGGCCAAGTGATATGAGAGAATCCCAACATGAACCTACAGTAGAAATTAGCAAGAACCAAAAAGCTGCAAAGCTCTGTTAGAGTTGTTTGGACTAGCCAATCCTAAATGACATGGATCTTGGTTGGATCCACATGAACCCCACATTCATCAATAACGTATCCCATATATTGAACCTGGGTCATGCCAAAAGTGCACTTTTCCAAATTGGCACACAACTTGTGTTGCTGCAGTGTTTGGAGGACTTGTCGGATATGGTGGAGGTGCTCTTCCCAAGTCTGGATGAAGATCAAAATGTCATCAAAGTACATCACTAAAAATGAGTTGGGGAATGGCCACAAGATGTCGTCCATCAACCTCATGAAAGTTTCGGGAGCATTTGTGAACCCAAAAGGTACGACCAACCATTCGAGAAGGCCCTCCTTTGCTTTGAAGGCAGTGTTCCACACATCAGAGGGTTCGATTGGTACCTGGTGATACCCAGAATTCAAGTCGATCTTGCTGAAATATTTTTCCCCTGGAATTTGGTCCAGAAGGTCATGAATCCATGAGATCAAGTACCTATTCTGGACAGTGATCTTGTTCAGTTCCTGATAGTCATACAGAGTCTCCAAGCCCCATCCTTATTCTGTACCAACACGATCGGGCTCTCACAAGGAGATGAACTTCATCGAATCTGACCTTTCTGCAGAAGCTCCTGAATCTGCCTCTTGATTTTATCGTTCTCCAGAACAAAGCACCGACAGCTCATTCCATTGGGTATCAATGGACCTGGGGTTAGATCAATGGGGTGCTGACCTAACATTGTACAGGAACCCTTGTGGGTGAGGTGAAGATGTCCCCTTACTCCTCCACAATATTTTCCATTTGTTGTTGTCATGCATAGGAGCCCTGTCTAGAGGTCATGGCAACAATATTCATCTTGCCCTGGGGGCGGATCATTAGGAAAAAAAAATTCCTAGTTTGAGAAATGAGTGTACTGCATAGTTTTGTAGTAACTAAAGAGATAGTGGTAGGCAGTGGTACCTATGGTATCATGTACAACTTATTTCCCAAAGTAAGAATAATAGCACGAGGCCGAGACTCATACACAGCATGTCGCTTCCACAGGTATGGTTGGCCTAATAATACATCAGAAAAATCAAGAGGAGAAATGTCACATAATACCTCATCCATGAAGGGCTTGATGCTATAGGGAAGGTGAAACTGTTAGCTGATGTGGAGATACTGTCCTTGGTGAAGCCACCTGATGGTGTATGGTTGTGGGTGTGATGTGGTCACAAGCCCAACCGCTTCACAACGTTTGATGAAATGAGGTTCTTTTGGCTCCCATTGTTGATAATTAACTATAGCGAGGAACCCTTTACCTGCATCTGGGAGTGGAAGAGACACTCCTCCTCCTCTGGATCTTCGGGTTCCTCCTTTTGGATATTCACAGTGGCAATAGTGGTGTTGGGTTCCGCATCAATAATTTGTTTCCTTTTTTCATTCTCGTTGTTAGGTTTTGATTCAGAGTTGGAGAATGCATCTGACTCAGAAGCTCTCATCTTGGCCATGAGCGATTGCTTGGCCTGACAATCACTTGTGTTGTGAGTGGAGCTCTTATGGAACTCACACAACTTTCCTGTGTCCTTCTTTGGTTTCACGGTGTTGTTTTGCTTGTGGCTTTGGCAGGTTGCCTTTGGCCACCATGCCTTGGATTTTTCATTTGTTCTATGATTTGGGGGAACCTTTCCCTTGATTCTGATTCATAGATCCAAAGTCTCGCTTCTTTTGTTTGAATTTCTGCTCAATCTTGGCATCATATCGTTATACCGTACCAAGCAAGGAGATGTAGAGGAAATCCATTTCATCCTGAATGTATCTGCACAGAAAACTGCGATACTTTAGCACTACATGTTTCTCCGAATATTTGATATAGAACTTTGTGCGTAGGGTATGGAGCAGATTCATCACCTCATGCACGTCTTTCTGCCTTTGTTGTCGCAGTGTGGTCCATTGTATGTGCGTGTCCTCGTAGCTCCCCACAGGATAGTAATGTTCCTTGATGGCGTCTCTGAAATAATTCCATGTGGGTATGACTAAGAACAAAGAGGGTTTTGTTGTCGGGGTTTGTGAGGCTAATCTTCCCAGTGACTCGACTGTAGTGTGCTTCCCATATCATCTTGGCCCACTGACTTGAAAGAACACAAAGGTGTCCCACCTGACATACCAGTGCATCTTGGAGGTGAAAATTTGGAACTTGCATACCCCCCAAAAGTGCCTTGTATGTGTGACCAAATTCTGGATCGCTCTTGTAGAGAAGAGGCTAATCAAAAGTCTCGTGCTCATAAGAGTTGAGAACGATGGTTAGCGCAATGATCGGTGGTCGACTGAGGCAGACTGCAACATTATTGGTGCTACCCTTCTTGGACTTGATGCTCAAATGAAACTGTTGCAGATATGTGGAACACTTTTTATGTCAATCGTTCTGCAACTTCCCTTATGAATGTATGAACTACAGGGGCTAGTGGTCTGTGTGGATGATTTTTTCTTTCCCCAAAATGTAATGCTTCCATTGTCAACAACCCTACATAATGGAATACACTTCTTTGTCATAATTGGGATACTTGCAAACTGTGTTGGACAATGTCACATTGTGATATGCCACTGGATGCCCCTGTTGAGTAAGAACTGCCCCAATATCATATTCAAAGCCATTTGTCTTGATCTCAAATGGTTGTTGCAAGTCTCGTAATGTGAGCACAGGGGTAGAACAGAGGCGAAGTTTCAATTCTACAAATGCCTTTTGTTGAGATTCCAACCAAAATAATTTTTCTTTCACTCCTCCCTTGGTGACTTGACTCAAGGGCCGAGTGATATGAGAGAATCCCAACATGAACCTACAGTAGAAATTAGCAAGACCCAAAAAGCGGCGAAGCTCTATTAGAGTTGTTTGCACTAGCCAATTCTAAATGACTTGGATCTTGGTTAGATCCACAAGAACCCCCCATTCATCAATAATGTATCCCAGATATTGAACCTGGGTCATGCCAAAAGTGCACTTCTCCAAATTGGCACACAACCTGTGTTGCTGCAGTGTTTTGAGGACTTGTCAGATGTGGTGGAGGTGCTCTTCCCAAGTCTAGATGAAGATCAAAATTTCATCAAAGTACACCACTACAAATGAGTTGGTGAATGACCACAAGATGTCGTCCATCAACCTCATGAAGGTTGCGGGAGCATTTTTCAACCTGAAAGGTAGGACCAACCATTTGAGAATGCCCTCCTTGGCTATGAAGGTATTTTTCCACACATCGGAGGGTTCGAATGGTACGTGGTGATACCCAGACTTCAAGTTGATCTTGCTGAAATATTTTTCACCTTTGAGTTGGTCCAGAAGGTCATCAATCCATGGGATCGAGTACCTATTCTGGACAATGATCTTGTTCAATGGCTGATAGTCAATACAAAGTCTCCAAGCCCCATCCTTCTTCTGTACCAACATGATTGAGCTCTCGCAAGGCAATGAACTTTGTTGGATGTGACCTTTTTGCAGCAGCTCTTGAATCTGCCTCTTGATTTTATTGTTCTCCATAACAGAGCACCGGTAGCTTGTTCCATTGGGTATCAATGCAACTGGGGTCAGATCAATGGAGTGCTTGACCTAACAATGTAGAGGAACCCTTGTGGGTGAGGTGAAGATGTCCGCTTACTCCTCCACAACATTTTCCATTTGTTGTTGTCATGCATAAGATCCCTGTCTAGAGGTCGTGGCAACAATCTTCTTTTTGCCCTAGGGGCGGATCATTAGGAAAATGTTTTTCCTGGTTTGAGAAATGATCTTAATGCATAATTTTGTAGTAACTAAAGAGATATTGGTAGGTGATGGTACCTATGGTATCATGTACAACTTATTGCCCAAAGCAACAATAATAGCACCAGGCCAGGACTCATACATAGCATGTCTCTTCCACAGGTATGGTTGGCCTAATAATACATCAGAAACATCAAGAGGATAAATGTCACATAATACCTCATCCATGAAGGGCTTGATGCTATAGGGAAGGCGACACTGTCGGCTGACGCAGAGATACCGTCCTTGGTGAAGCCACCCGATGGTGTACGATTGTGGGTGTGATGTGGTCAACAAGCCCAACCGCTTCACGACATCTGATGAAATGAGGTTCTTTTGGCTACCATTTTTGACAATGAACTATAGCAGGGAACCCCTTACCTACATCTGGGAGTGGAAGAGATGCTCCTCCTCCTTTGGATCTTCGGGTTCCTCCTTCTAGATATTCGTAGTGGCAACAGTGGTGTTGGGCTCTACATCAATAATATGTTTCCTTTATTCATTCTTGTTTTTAGGTTTTGATTCAAAATCGGAGAATGCATCTGACTCAGAAGCCCTCATCTCGGCCATGAGAGATTTCTTGGCCCGACACTCACTTGTGTTGTGAGTGGAGCTCTTATGGAACTCACACCACTTTCCTGTGTCCTTTTTTGGTTTCACGGTGTTGTTATTTTCTTGTGGCTTTCGCAGGTTTTCTTTGGCCGCCGTGCTTTGGATTTTTCATTTGTTCTACGATTTGGGGGCACCTTTCCCTTGCTTCTGATTCACAGATCCAGAGTCTCGCTTCTTCTGTTTGAATTTCTGCTCAATCTTGACATCATATCGGTATGTTGTACCAAGCGAGGAGATGTCAAGTAACTCCATTTCCTCCTGAATGTATCTGTGAAGAAAATTGCGACACTTTAGCACTAAATGTTTCTCCGAATATTTCATACCGAACTTTGTGTGTAGGGTATGGAACAGATTTGTCACCTCATGCACATCTTGCTCCCTTTGTTGTTGTAGCGTGGTCCACTGTATGTACTTGTCCTCATAGCTCCCCATAGGATAGTAATGTTCCTTGATGGCGTCTCAGAAATAATTCCATGTGGGTATGACTAAGAACAAAGAGGATTTTTTCTTCCCTCATCTTTCTTTTCACCCGCCATGGGTGACTGTCAGGGTTTGCAAGGCCGATCTTGCAAAGGTTCCACTAGATCAAGAAAAAGTAGACCGCTCTGATACCACTGATCTGGATTTATGCAGGAACGAAAAAAAATACACATATAACCACAAATACAAAGATGCAGTGGAAATAACACTTCATTTTATTAAAATCAAAGAACTAAAATTTTCTTCCAGACAAAATGGAAATAAACTAGCTAGGGCGCTGGTAGCTTATCTCTAAGAAGAGATGTGGCGGCTACACGCCTCTCAACTATGTTACAGTGAGGCTCGAGGGCATATTTATTATTTGAAAACAATGGAAAATCCTAAACATCCAAAACCCAAACCCTAGGAGATGAAGCGCCAAAACTATGGGCCCTTTTGGGTAAATTGGTGTTTCAACTTCCCAGGGACGTAACTTTGGCATACCATCTCTGTTTGATGTGCACTATTCCTCGTTAGAAATATCTATCTGAGGAGTACAACTTTTCGTGTGAGACACATCGGTCCATGGAACCATGTTACTCTTGGTTTTCCCAAAAAACATCGTTTAGGGCCTCAAAATGGCTCTGGAAGTTTAGGACCCGAAAAACTGCTAAAATTAGTAAGTTGTGCTGAAACTGAAAAATGAAAGAGACAATGGTGGGGCCCCATGTGGAATAGGTGGGTGGTCAAAAATATCCACCTCGATCAATAAATATTGTGACAAATTTTGCAAAGGAATCAGTGTCGTACTACTGACATCTCCACATGATGTCGGAATACCGGAAATACACAACGTGATTCAAAGATTGACTAAATGAAGACACATATCGTGTATAATTTCACACTACCAACACTTATTATAAGTGTCATATATGAGATGGTACAAGAAGTGACGTTTTTCCCAACCTCAAAGTGTTGCTTTTTTGATGCCTATGTGTCACAATAGAGACATTTTGGCCATCGAAAATTGGGCTGAAGATGCTAGTGTTACTGTTTCACTCTACATCTTCATCATAGACTAGAAAAAAAAAGGGAAGATGTAATGTAACTAACCACATGAAAGAAGCTACTGGTATGATTGTGTCAAACCCTAACCTTATTTTAGACACTATTGCACCTGAATTCCATGGATAAGAGTTCCAATAGAAGTGTTATTGTTCATTCCTCCTACACACATATTCCCTCATACTCTCATGCAAGTGCCTCAGTTTCATGAGGGACCTTTGGACTTCGATGATAATATTTATGTTGCCATGATTTTCATGAGAGGGTAACAGTGGGGATAGAGGGATGAATCCTTGTGATCGTTGGAGCTAAACCTGAAAATTTTCGTGGGACAACGGGGATAGGGATGCATCGCTAGGATGGCTAGAGTGCACCCCCAAAATTTTAAAGGAATGATGGGTTGAGGATGGTAATAATATACAGTATATTAAAAAATATTAGAAAATACAATTCACAATAAACATTTTAGTTTCATGTAAGAATGCCAGAATATACCATATATATTGTAGTGTCGTGCATAACGCTTACACCTAATTAAAATCTTCAACTCCTATAATTGTTTATTTTTGGGTAGCATCGGATGTGCTCTAGCTACGAAATTTTGTGGAGGGGATAGGACACATGAGATCTCCATGAAATAGAAATAGGTTGGATAAATTCCACCCAGAGCCTATGTTATTCCAATAATTAATTATTTTGATGGAGACCCTAAGTCTAATTTACAGAAAATAAACAGTTAAAGGGAATTAATTTAAACATGTGGGTAAGAATAAGGAGTGTTTCTAAGGTAAGAAACCTCCATAGTTTGGAAAATTTCTATAGAAAATTCATCGATAATTTTATTTGTATTCGTGCTTCAATTATCAACACAATCAATGAAAGTAAAATAAAATTTTAATGGGCATAACCTATTAATAAGAGATTTGAGTTTTTAAAGAAAAAAATCATAGAACAACCTATCCTAGAACTACCATGTTTTAACAAACATTTCCAGATTGAAACTGGTGACAATGGAATTGTAATAGGAGTTTTTATTAGTCAAGAAGGGCATCGTGTTTCTTACTTTAGTGAAAAAATCGATGAATCAAAACAAAAATATTCTTCATATGATAGGGAATGTTATGCCTGTTAGCACTCCACTAGTTCTCTGAAGGCTAAAAAGGAGACTGAAAAAGGTAACCCTAGACCACTTTGACCTAGTAGCTAGCCCTACCAGGCTGAGAGGGATCTCTCAATGAGATCACAGCTAAGGATTGACTAAGACATGAAAGATATTAGGCTAGATATGATAGGCTCAAGTAGGTTTGAGAAATTTAGGGTTTGATGCTGGATCAGGCATGAAACCAAGTAACTAGGTCTAGGTATCAAAGGGTTTACAACTGTAAATATATAAAGGAGCAAGGTAGAAGTGGATTTGTGATGGCTTTAGGGTTTTTTAGGTATAGTGGATAGTCTGAAAAGGTAGAGGAGTTTAATGAGCATGTTCATTCATGAATTCATTAAATTGGAAGCATAAAACACAAGATCACATTTCCATATAAATAGAGCTAAATAAATACAATTATGCCTATGAGATGTAATGAAATCTACTGAAGATACAATATATGAAAGAGGAGCTATATATAATTCAATAAATATTATAACAGAAAAAATACAGGATCATAAACTAACTGCACATGAATTCCAAAATAATAGCTACAACTACATCCATTGATTTATGAATATAAAGTGAAAGTACAAGCTATAATAGTTACAATACTCTTATGTCCAACTAGTCAAATGACTCTGAAAATGATATATATATACCAAAACAACCTCTCCCCTCTCTCATGGGTCGAATTTACTCCAAGAAAAACTAAATTCATGCACCTATTCAATGTCTACTACAAGAAAGTGAGGTTACCAAACTGACTTCCTCCTTTTTTGAACAACTTGAGCTAATTCCTCAAAGTCGTTAATACATGATAATAGGTTTAACTAACTCAATTTTACCACAATTAAATTTAATTTTGACAATTTACCATATATCATTCACCTCTCAACCTTTTATCTTAGTAAATTTACAAATTACAAAATTACAGCGTAAATTTAGGAAATTTAGCAAATTTTTTGGAGATCCGTAGTTAGCTGTTGGAGGAGTTTTTTGTGTGTCTTCCTGAAGTCAAAATATGAAACTGAAACTTTTTTTTTATATATTTGAGAATTTAGTTGTCTTTAGAGTATTTAAGCATGCAAAATGACCTTTTATAAGATGATATATTCTCATTTTCTGAATATTTATCTAGGTGTGTACCGAGGTGTCCAAAACAATGGCAGGAACCTATTTTTTGGGCACTTTTTTTGCATTTCCCTTGAAATCTATGCAGGAGATTAGAAAACCAATGAAATGGGTCTAAAGTAGAGGTCATTATGTTTCAAAAATTTTGATTTTTGGTCATTTTTATGTTCTAAGGAAATGTGAAGCGTGAGCTCGCTACACATCTGGGATGACCAAAACTGCCAAAAAACTCACAAATTCACAAAATTTCAATCTTTATTCAAAAATATTCAAAATTGGTCTAGATATGCCTGAAAAGGTGTAATATGCCACTAGGCAAGCATCATCAAGTATCTCCAAGTTGTCCCTCTCATTTTGACTTTTTAGGGTTTCCTCTAGCTTTGCTTGCAATTGTTTGACTTTGACATTGCAATCCTGATTTCTTGCATAGTAGTGGTCAGTCATGTGTTTTTTCATATTCTTGTTTATATTATCCTTTCCAAGGAGATTCTCCAAGTGAATATTGGATTTCTCAAGCCAAAACTCTTTATTTTCATTGATTTCTATGGCTATTGTTTCTTCAAAAGTCAACTCCTCATATGGTGGATTTTTCTCTATTTCCTTCTGAAGTGCTCTTCTGAGTCCCATGGTACTTGACCTCTTCCTTGTGACCTTATCTTCATGCTTCTCTGACTCTTCACTATCAGCCACTGCTTTTCCTTTCACATCATGCATACTAGCTTCAAACTGACTTTTCTCTAAAAACAATTGTTTTTCCTTCAACTGATTATTATCTTATTCTAGGAAGGAAATGATGAAATCGGCCCTTGCCAAGGTGTATTTGAGTTATTTGATCTGATAATATTTGTACCTAATGATCCTCTCTAGGTTTTCATGCTCTTCACTAGCCTCTAAGTCTACTAAATCAAATTCATGCTCCTCATCATGCATAGATGTCTCTTGATGTAATGGTGTTTCCTATTTTTTTGATGTTGGCTTGGCCCCTTCCTCAATTTCATTAGGGGAATTTTGAGGTCTAAAATGGGCCTCCTATGGAAATTATAAAATAAAAGTGCAAATCATAAAATAAGATTTGATGACATCATCAAATTTTAGAGGGAAAAAGAAAGAACTACTTTTTCAACTCGTATTTTCAAGTTATCTCCTAAATTGTTTACTCAAATTTCGAGCGGGAGCACTCATTGGATGAAAAATTTAATTCCTCATCGAAGGAGTACTGATGTTGCATACTTTTGATGGACCAGCCTTGAAAACCTTCCTTCACATATGAATTATTTTATGATCACTATCATCAATGGAGCATACTTCTCAAGTAAGTATCTAAATGGAAAAACATGTGAAGGATCATTTTTGAAATGTGATTTTAGTTAGGGTTTATACTCCTCAATGTCCAAATCCACACCCTTGAACCAGTTATCTCCATGATTAGGTTTGACTGTGGCTTTAGAGGTGGAATCCACTTAAACTATAAAGTCTACCTCTACTAAGGTAACTTTGTATCTCTTTAATGTAGTGGAAAAAAGTCCAGTGAGTTGCTCATGATAACAAACCTCTTGGACACTCTTGCAAAACTCCAGACAGTTCACATCTTCAAAACATTTCTTGATGAAGGGAGAAGAAATGATTTCTGTGACATTTGAAGGTTAAAATCTCAAAACCATGCCACCCTTATTATACTTTTTATATTCTGAAGGTGAGGTATCAATCTCCATAATGACACGCTAGATGATAAGAGGGAAAAACAGGGGAAAGGAGTAAAGGGATAAGATGAAGGGGATAGGGAAGGAAGATGGGAGAAGGAAAATTTAGGGACGTGGAAAGGGGTCTTAGGAAGCTTTAGGAAGTGAAATGGAGTGGAATGGGTAAGGGAATTGAACAAGGAAATTTTTACGTAGTCCTAGCTAAGAAAGCTGCCTAAAATTGAAGAATTAAGCTAGGGTTTAGGGTTTTGGGGTTTATGAATTGGAAATTAGGGGATATGATTGTTGTGGGAGATGATATTGGGTGCGAGGGAGGGTAGAAAGCTATGGGAAGAGGTTTTTACATTGGGAAATGAAATGTGGTGACTAGGAGACTAAAAAAATAAGAAAAACCCTAGAGAAGGAATTAACTTTAATCTTAGGAAAATTGGATGCAAATGCTGAGACGAATGGTATTACTTACTTATTTAAGGTTATATAACATTATTTAAGAGAAGAAAACCTTTGGAAATAGTTGTGATTCATCCCACAAGAAAATGTGTGTTTTCACCCAGATGCGTAGCGTAGTCTTCCTATGCACAACGAAGATGTGCTGCGTGGAGTTCCTTTGTTTAGTGTTTTCATCCAGATGTGTAGCACAATGTTCCTATGTGTAGCATAGTCTTCCTGTGCATAGCACCTTATCTAGATGTGCAGCGAAATGATGAAAATTTCCAATGAGAGGAAAAACATTGCTTTTCTTGGAAATTCGAGAGGGGAGCTCGATGTTAGAAGGATGGATAAGTGAAAATGAAATATATTTGTTGTCTATTTGGCATTTTCATAAACTGAATTGACTTCTTTTGAGTGAGGATGGGACCCACTTGTCCTTTTCCAAGCAATATTTTGCATTTTGGAACATTGTAAATTTGGAATTTTGTAACCTTTGGAACCTTGTAGCTTTTTGGAACCTTCAATTGCATCTTTAGGAACGTGAATTACATATTAGAAACATAAATTACATTTGAACCCAAATTCATAGAACAAATTTACCTATTACCACTCCTCTACTGCCGGATTTTATGCATGGATGACAAATTTGGTGATTGAAACCCTAATGACCTAATGGAGACATTGAACTGAATGAAATCATGATGATGATGACTAAAGTGATAATGACGACCTTTCAATGGTGATACACTCAACTGAGTGATGACAAGGACCAACATGTAAATTTTTTAAATGAGTGGAAATAGCCCTAAACACACTACCAAGTGAGAAAAGTTTTACTTGCAGAGACCTAATGAAATGAAAAAAATGATTTTCAAACCATAACAAGACATGATAAGAGACCATTTTATCACCAGTGACAGGTTTTACAAACTGACACTAACAATTCCATCATACAAGAATTAAAGAAATGGATACATTACCTCATGCAAAAATAATATATCATTTATATTGATAATCATGCTTTAAAATTTATCAACAACCAAAAACTATTGAATCAAATACATGTAAAATGGGCTGATTTTCCTCAAAATATTATGTTTGTTATCAAGCATAAAGCATGCAGTCAAATAAACCAATAAATGCCTTAAGTATAATCAATCTAGTTCTCCATGAATTTCAGGTCAATGTTTTAGGGATGGCTGAGTTGAAAGATATGTATAAAGATGATCCGAAATTAAAAGAAGCTTATGCATCTTGTGAAAATTCTGTAAGTAGAGATATAAATCCATGGTTATATTACATTATACAAGAAGGATTGTTGTTTAACAGAAATCAATTGTGCATTCCAAGGTCTTCAATGAGAGAAAAAATGATAAAATAGAAACATAGTGGAGGATTGGTAGGGTAATTTGGATAATAAAAAATGTAGCACATTTACATGCATTTTTATTTTGGCCAAGAATGAAAGATGAAGTAGAATTTTTTTTTCAAAAGATGCAAAATATGTTAATATGTAAAAGGAGGAAGTCAAAATACTATATTATATCAGCCACTACCAATTCCAAATAGACTATGGAGCTCTGTAAGCATGAAATTTATACTAGGAATACCAAAAATTCAAAAGGAAAATGACTCAATTTATGTATTTGTTGACATATTTTAAAAAATGGAACATTTTATAAATTGCAAGAATAGAACTTATGCAAATAACATAGAAAAATTAATTTTCAAAAAAGTACTTATATTGCATGGATTAGCGAGAAGCATTTCCTATAATAGAGACACTAGATTTGTGGGTCATTTTCAGAGAAATTTGTGGAAACATTTTGGAACTAAACTTAACTTTACTTCAACATATCATGCTCATACAAATGGCTAAATAGAAGTGGTGAAAAGAATTTCAGGAAATGTCTTAAAAATTTTGGTCGTTGAACATCCCAAACAATGGGATTAAGTACATTCCCAACCATAATTTTCATATAACGACTATCCTAAAAAATACAATATTAAGTCCATTCCAAACTGTATTTTGAAACACACCCAAGAAGAATCTACGAATTATGAAAAATTGGAACCATGAACTCTCGAGTGCTAAAGGTGAATTTTTACAACGAGTAAGTAGGAATTACAAGACAAATTCACGTGGCAATTACAAGAAATTAGTAGAAGGTAGAAGCAAAGAGAAAAATCAATGAGAAGGAGATTGGATTTTGAAGTTGGCGATATGGTCCTGCCACATCTTCGTAAAGAGCAATTTTCTAAAGGGGCATATAAAAAATGAAAACTTAAAGAGATTGGGACATGAAAATTCTTAAGGAATTTACCAAAGAATTTTTCATTTCTCCAATATTTAATGTTTCATATTTATACCAATTTAAGGAATTTACCAAAGAATTTTTCATTTCTCCAATATTTAATGTTTCATATTTATACCAATTTAAGGAATAAACAAAGTTCATATATATACACTTGTCAGAAATGGAATTTAGATAATCGAATGGGAGAAGCAGCTAACTACTACAAAAAAAAATAAAAATAGATTGAATTAATAATAGATACAGGGTGGCTAATAAAACTAGGAGCATGAATGAGTATATTTAATATTTATCAAACAAAGGAATCAACCAGTTGACCATACCATTTGGATGATAGCAACAAAAGATTCCAAATATGGTACTAGTATTGAAGAACTCTAGCAACATGATACATGAATGAACCATTTTCTCCCTAAGAGTCTGATGCAGGAGCATCTTCCTTGTAATTACTAAGTCTAAGAAAGAGGACTTCTAGAAAAATCCTTGAATCATGTAAAAGAAAAAAAAATCTCTAGAAATATCAAAAATTCTCTATTTAGTCGATAAGATTCCAAAATGAAGAAACTTCCTCTCAAATTTCTTAGAATTTATCTCATGAATTCTATAGCCTTCTTCTCCAATTGTAAAAAAGAATGTAACTCAACCTTTGAGGTAAACAACAATGCGTCAAAATTTTGTAGAAAAATAAAGGTAAACGTTTGAAGTTCTACATGAGTTGTAATCTGATATTAAGTCTATGTGTACAATTATCTATGTCAAAATAAATAAAAATGTAATATTTTCCATAATTCAACATCATATTAAAATGGGATTTTGAATATATTTAAAAAAATATATCAATATAATTTTAAGTTTAAATTTTATTTGTCAAGTCTCACTAGCACAATTGGTTTAGGATGGGTCTAGTTAGCAAGGGGACCCGAGATCAAACTTCACCGGGGGTGGTTGTGCCCTGTACGAGGGGGAGGAGACATGCTATAAAATCCAGTCAGTAAAAGGGCTGGTGTGGCGCAGGCCGAGTGCAATCCCCAAGTTTTTGGAATTAGTGCTTACATCCTATATTTAAGATGTTGGTTTGTGATAGTTGAGAAATTTTCTCAACCTCTCCTTCTAACTTAGGAGTAAGTTAGATCTGAAAAACTCTATTTAATAGAGTAATCTGAATGTAATTAGTGTGTGTTGACACATACACCTTTTGTATGAATATGTGAGTGTTTTTAGTTAGTTTATATGGTGTTTTTTACTAAATTTGGGATTGTAAAAAATAGTAAAATATTTTTTTGTTGTGAAAGCTTCTGTCGTTTGCATCCTTTTTTTTTTTTTTTTTTTTTCCGTCTCCGCGTCTTATGATTTGTCTCGGGACCTTTATGCCCTGGGGTCGATTCCCACTCTACTCACTCGAATCTGTAGCATTAAGAATTTCTATTTTGTGGGCAGCCGTAGCATTAAATTATGGAGTGTGACGAGAGAATTCTTCTCAAGCGTAAGATTGAACATCGTGTTTGCCTGGTGTAGTGTGTTTGTTAACGCCCAGTTTGCTTCTTTGTTTCCCTCGGTTTCGTGGATCCACAATCACTCTGAAATGAAAGATTTCGTGGGATTTACATAGAATAGCAGTACAGGAGGACTCTCTAACTTTCAGATGTATTTTCCCAAAGAAGTTCAAGCTCTAGTTCAACGTTAAACGTTAAGCCCACTGAAGAAAACCTTTAACAATGGTGGCTAATTCAGATTCAGAAAAAATTCGAAATTGCAGTACGTTAGAAAGACCGATTGCTGATTTCACCGAGTATTTCACCGAGTATTTATTGCAAAGAGAGTGTAATTTTTTAATCATCTAGTTCGAGATATTTTGTGGCTACGTGGAGAAGTAAGCTAGCCGATTGTGTGTTTGGAATCTCATGTTTCCAAGCTCCTAAATGGCACCCACTCCGCTGTTTACAGGCTTGCAGACCGTAGTGCCTGTTTCCGAAGTTTTGTTTATTGTGGTTATGTTTCATATACGGTGATTACTCTTCATATGGTGCAGGATATAACAGATGGAATGGTGTAATAGTTTTTTGCAAATCGTGTTTATTGGTGTCCAGCAGAAAAAGAGGTTAATAATTTTGGCAGAAATGGCCAATTTGATCTCGGTTTAGGGCTTGCGTCAGAATCGTCGTTTGAATGTTGGAGTCTCGTAGAAATTGGATTGTTAAGGGTTTCATTTTTATCACTCTGGATATGGTTCTGTTTGGGAACCACATGTGTGTTTTATTCTATTAAGTGAGGATGAATTTTTCAAAATTAGATAAAAATTTTACGATGCAATAACTGATTTCAGATACATTTTGTATATAGACGACTTCTTTAGATAACTGGCGAGTACAACGGTTAGCACCTATGTATCTCGGTGGATGGGAGCTCGTCCATAGAATGACTAGGAGTTCAGTGATTGCAAAAATGTAATCAATTGTTTTTTAAGAGATCTAGTGGCAGTGAGGCTCAACATGGATAGTTGTCAAGATAGTATGGCAGTTGCGGATCTAGGGAAGGATCTGTCATTAGTCGTAGACATTGAGTGGTCTCCTAATGAGATTATGCGACAGATTGGGATGTTTTCTCGTAATTGGCTTCGTGACGTTTTTGATTCGGGAGTTGAAGAGGTGAACTCGGGAATCCAACTTGCCAACTACACCTTTACTAGGGTTATGAGGCAACTTGATGGAGCATCAACTGATAAGCTAAAGAATGATTGTGTTTTCAATAATGTAAGCATTAAGAGGCGATGTTGGAATTAATGCTTACATCCTATATTTAAGATGTTGGTTTGTGATAGTTGAGAAATTCTCTCAACCTCTCCTTCTAACTTAGGAATAAGTTAGATATGAAAAACTATATTTAATAGAGTAATCTGAATGTAATCACTATGTATGTTTACACATATACCTTTTGTATGAATATGTGAGTTAGTTTTTTCACGAATGACTTTGACGGATTAGATGCCTCTGGGTCACGACTACTCAAGCTACATGTCAAAAGTATTGGAAGATCACACACAACTTGACATACACAAAAAAAACTTCTATTTTATTTTATTATATATATAATTTTACATTTAATTAAAAAATAGTTTTTATAATTTTTTATAATTATATTTATTATATATATTATCATAATTTAAAATTTTATTTATTTATTTTAAAATATAAAAAAACTATTAATTAAAAAAATCATAATTTTAATAATATTTAATTTAAAATCATTAAAGCAATATATTTATTAACAGTTCAAAACAAAATTATTAATAAAAGATAATTAACAAATACTTTTAATAATTATTTATTCATAAGTTTTGAGAAAATGACTTGTCCCTTTTGTCCTTTAAATTTTGCAAAGAAAATGGGTACCTTCATCATGCCTTACATGTCAAATACCATTGAAGTGGCGTTAATGCTCTTTTTCATTAAAATATCGGAAATTTTGCTATTAGTTATCATTATAGAAAATATATATTTAAAATTAATTTAGAAAAATTAATAATGAATTGATTATTTTCTTTAACTCATTTTTTTTCATTTTATATGGTTGAGAATATGGAAGTGAAATTTTATTATATCTTTTTTGGTTTTTATTAGTAAAAAAGATTTATCAACGTTATTATTGTTAAACGCATTTTAAAATTAATATTTAAGTATTGTGTTTATAAATTTTTAAAGAGATTTTTTTTCATCATTTACTTTCTTAGTATCATAAACATTCACAAATATTAGGAAGTAATTTATCACTTTCATAGTATAAAAAATGAGTATATATTCATTCTTCTTATGTTTTTTTGGGGTTTTAAATAACTATCAGTTTCCTATGAAATTAATCATAGTGGGAAACTAATCAGAGTTTTCAAATATAAACTTCATGGAAAAATCAAATGGGTACCTAAATACACTTATAGATAGCATCACTTATTAATATGTTGACATAGACCAGTGTTCCTAATCTAAGAGAAGTAAGCTACGCACATGTTTAGATAAATGTGAACAACATTAGTAAAAGATAATTAATCCAATACTTTGCGGTAGCTTTTTTGTAATTTTAAGAATGTTGATTTTCTTTTTTACTAGATATATTTTTTTTAATGAATACTTTTTTTCCCTCATGTTACTAAAAAGCTATTTAATAAAATATAAATCTTAACAAATAATGTGAAAAATTATTTAATAAAATATAAATCCTAACAAATAATGTGAGTGATTATACTTTACTATGTAGTGCTTAGAGTTTGAACTAAAGTTAAAGAATAAAGTAAAGAATAAAAAACATCATTTTTTTGAATGAAAATGGAAAGAAAATATAAATAGAATCTTTGAAAATTCTAATTTTTTCAAAATTATTTGTATCCTATGAATTTTGATGTCTAATAAATAGATAGTTGATAGAAAAGTATGATTTTTTTAATAATTATTTTGAAATTATTTAGCTATTAATTAATTTTTATTTTTATTTTTAAATATGAGTTAAATTCTCCATCTTTAATTGTATATTAAAAAAAACATAATTATTTATTATTTTAATTTCTAATTATAATTTTCAATTATTTTTATAAGCTAACAGACTTATAAATTTTTAAAATTAAAAACCATGAACACTTTTCTAAACCAGAAACATCCATATAATTTTATAATTGTTCGATTGTGTAGTTCTAAGATATATAATTGGAGACTTGGAAACTTCATTATTTTGGATATAAAAATATTTGTATAAATTTAAATATAAAAATATTTGTATAAACTTAAAAAAAAATGTATTATGAAATTATATATATAGAAGATTAAATGAAACCTCCTCAAAGACCAAGTTCATCACTTGCATGCAAGAGAAAAAGATATTTCATCCCTTGAAATTACAGTTCCATGAAAAATTACAAAAACGGAAAAGATTCTTAACTTTAAATCCCTTAATTGAAGTTCGAAGTTTAAAATTTGATTAAAAATATTAAATTATCTTAATCATTGTATTCATGCCATAAATAATTGATTTTATTTGTAACTTGTGATTAATGATTTGAACCTCCATCAAGAGTTTAAAACTTTGATCAAGGTAACACCTCGATAGAGAATCCACATATGTAATATTCATGTGCACATCACTATGCTTGAAGGATAACTTAATTAAGAAACAAAATTGTGTTGAGAGGCTCAAAGTGGAGTGAATTGTGGTACACAAAAGAAGTCTAGATGGATTGGAGTATATGAATAAAGGCGGTGGATTATTTATAATATCATATACAATCTAGGTGATCGTATGTCGATTGGTTGATGTAGAATAAGAGGCCTTTGCACTTGAATTTTATATGTGGTGCTATTTAAAGAACTGGTTGAGAAATAAAGAGAAATATAACGAAGAAGATGATGATAAAGGGAAAGTTTATGGTATTTAGGAAACTGGTCCTACGATGGCATGTTGTAGTAGAGTGACATTTGGCTTTTCAAATCAATGAGACGAGAAATTTAAAAAGGAAATATGGCATAAATAAAATGAATCATGTTGAGTAAAACTTGAAACAATAGAAGTTGAAATTGGTTTCAACTAATTTACTCTTTTTAACCCATGTGTAATTTATATTCTTGGAAGGAAGGAAAATGCCTTTGGTTCTTATAGTTTGGCATACATATGTGTAGAGAGAGAATAGGGGAAGAATCTAGAGAATAAGAATGGATTTATGAATATAATAAAGTTTAAGAGTCAAGTTTAAGTTGATCATAATTTTTTTTTGAAAATTGGTTGGATAATTTTAGAAATATTATAATTTTATGTATTTTTTATAATAATAATTTGATTACAAACTATGTGTAGAATTATTATTTTAATTTGATGGATGTATAAATTTAGTGGTTGAAAGTGCTTTTGTTTTATGACTTTGAATGAGAAAATTATGTTTGGGAAAATCATCTAAAATCAAAAGAACAAGATTTAGTGGATGGTGTGAAGGTGGAGAGCTAGCACACCAATAGTAGTAATATATAACAAATGAGGAGTGAAACATAGAGGAATAGGTTATGCAATAGCCACAAGACTAGAAGTATGTGATATTGATAATGAGGTACAATTGATTTGTAAGTATAAATTAGCGATTTCAAAAGAAGAACATGTTGTGGTTCATAGAGACATCCTCTGGGTTGAAGAGAGACCAGTGCTTACGACATCTTGATGAGTGCTTGCAGGATATGCTCAAATTGTTCATGTACACTCAATATTTAATTTTATTTTTAGACAAAATTGGTTCAGAATATTCTTAAGAAGAGAAATACAAATCTAGCTACAAAATATTACTCATAGAAGGATTAAGGTCAATCTTGAGTGGCCAACATTACATGGGCGTGTAGTTTTATCAGTCATTGTAGTATATTGGTGAGAAGAATTATAAAATAATGAAACAAAGCGCATGAGGCTTAGCTAAGAATCTTGTGCAACAGACCTCAGTATGAAACGAATGAGAGGAACATTCAAATGATGTGTTAACTTCCATGGAGCACATATTAAGAATATTAATTGTTTATCAGTCACAGGCATATTAGATCAAAGTTACACATAAATGAATTCATGAATTCAGAAAAAAAAACATATCCAACAACTATTATTACATGTAAACTGAGAAGAAGAGTGAAGGTAAATGGAACAAACAAAAAATAAAATACATACTACAGTCTCATATAAGCCATAATCACCAAAATATTTTGTTAATATTCAAGAGGGCATACATTTCATTCACAATTTGCAGAGCTTCCCTCTAGAAGAAAAATTTGGAACCCTACGTCCTATATCGGAAATTGTATTTTATAGGGCTTCAGGGAGAGAACCCCATACAAAATATTTGTTCTTGATTTTGCACTGAATCATCACAACAAAAATATCAGTGTGCTTTAGTGACACAACTATATTGGTCGGATCCTAACTAACTGGCATTGATTCTCTTGAAATAAAACATTTACATAAAAATTAAATAGGAAAGTGTCATGATTGACACAATCAACAGTATCTTCAATCATGGTGAACCGATTCAAGAGGCAACATTGTTGCGTAAATTATCTAGAGAACTGGAGAATTGATGGATTGTTCACATATTTTCCACAACGTTGGAGTTGGTAAAGGAGCATAAAATAATTGCTAATATGTAGTATTAATATTTTTGAGCTCTGTGTAGTTCATCTTGGAGTGAAAAAGGGCCTTAACCAACCTCAGTATTTGTAAATCTCTTCTTAGATAGTTAACCACATTTTTAACCTTCATGATAGAAGTATTCTCATGAGATGAATCAACCTTTCTCTTGGCCTCTACCAACATATAACTATATTTATCCCATGGGATCAACACTCCTATGAAATACCAACAGTTGGGCAACCTTGACCAAACTCTCTCCTCAAAGTCTGAGTTAAAGGTATCCACATCCTTCAATACTCCTAAGCATTCTTCAGCTTTGGCTCCGACCTCCTCCTTCTGGACTACTTTGGAAATCTCCATGATAGGAGACACCCTCTCCACCACATATATAGCCCTCAAATCATTGAGTGGCTTCTCATTCACATACTAAATGAATTTATTCACAATATTGGAATCCTTTTCACCCACTTTCTTAGGATCTAGGATGAATAACTCATAGTCAATCAAAATATTTTGTGCATCCACTAGAGTTATGTATTCCTTGTTTTTCTTCACCTCTTCTGTTATCTCATCCCAGATCAATTGTTTAGCTTGCAGGAGGGACATATTTCCTTCAATTTTTCCTTTAAGATCATATATCTCCTGATTAGCTCCCTGCATGTTCTTACTAATCATATCTACATTCGACTTGGCAGTATTGACTTTCTTTTCATTTGGAGTCAGGGCTTGTTGGGAAGTGCCTAATTCCACACGTACTATCTTGAGCTCCCTTTTCGAGAGTTGAAGCTCAGTGAGGGTCTTTGTAAGATAATTTGTGAGATTCAAAGGGTTCTCATGCACGATAATCGCACAAATGTGAGTGTACATTCTCTTCTGAAGTTCCACTACTTTCTTCTTGAAAGCCACCACCTCATTGTTCCTTTCTATCAACTCTTTTGCCAATATATCTTTATTTTACTCCACCTATGAAAGTTCTTTGGACTCCACATGTTTGATGGTTAGAATCTTTAGCTTGTGTCTCAACTCCTGAATCTCTTCTTGTGAACTCTGGAGATGGGTCTCAAATTAAAATTCATCCTTTGGGTTTACTCCAAGCTTCAAAATTGGTTCTTTTAAGTTTTCATTTTTCATGTGTAGAGCTATAGAATTATCTCTTCGCTATTTCTGTTTGGTTGCAACCTTCTCTAACATCTTCTCAGCTTTAGTTACAATCATAGAATTTTTATTTAGCTCATTGTACAACATTTCTCCCACTTTGTTAAGGAATTTTTACATGTCAAGTAAAGGGACACTTCTCATGTCCAAAGAAACATATAGAGCCCTAGACTTGGAGCCTGATGGTAGTGACTCTTCTAGTGGGTGATGTAGAGAGAAATTAATTTAGTTCCTCTCCAGGTTCATAGCAACTAGGTGTCTGGTTTGATATGGGACCAAATGTGATGTCATTTATTGTTGCATCTATTCCCTAATCTTCTTGTTCCTTTCTTCAATTTCTTTTCTAGTAGGCCAACTCGGTCGAGTCATAGTTGCACTTCCTGCTTAACTCAGAATGGCTACCTCTAAAGATGATGAGGTAGAAGTTTTTAGTCGATCTTCCAAAGTCACCTGTAATATTGGTTGGTATGGTTGTGTCCACCAACCCAGTCTCGATTTCTTATACTTCTATTTCTTTGGTCTTGAAATTTTTGCTGTCGAGGAAATATTCCATTTCCACATCCACTGTTTCATCCAATGTCCTTTTATGTACCTTGTCCTTTGTTGTTGGAGTATTGATATCCATATTTGTGTTATTGGGTCATGAATTGAGGTTATCCTTCCATTCAATCCCATGCTTATATTCATGATCATAAGTTTAAGCCTTTATGATTTCCCTTTTCTTTGCAATGACACCATCAGGATCATACTGCCAAACATATCCCATATCAAAATTCATTTGTTTTAGTAATTTGTTAGCTACCTAGAAGGCATGTTTGGAATTAACAATGAAAGGGACTATAGGGTGCCCAGCTTGAACAAGTATCCCTTTTTAGCAGGGACCAAATGGACCTGGTCAACATTGAGGCTTTTCCAAATGAATTCCAGGGTGAAAATCCTCGTTGTCATGAACACCGGCACGCGGTAAGGAGGAAGCTCAAACCCATAGAGCCTAATATTTTTGTATTCCTCAAAAAAATACGTGTCACCCAACCTGTTGTCCTTGCTAAGTTGGAGGATTACTTTTTGATAAGTGGGGATTCTTGGAGTGGAAACATTGTGAATAATTTTATAAGAAATGTCCATGTAGGAAGATATAAATTTGGAATAGCCATAAGTTTCTGATCTCCTCCTAACAACAACATTCCAACAAAAAACAAACTTCCTCTCCTTGTTTGGTGCCTTTAGACTGAGACCCAGGAACTCAAACACATCTATGTGGGTGTACACAAACAAATAAAACAACAGGGAGTAGTATCTGAAGAACGAGGTGGTAGGAAAATGACATAATTGGAATTGTATGGAATTACCCAAGTAAGAAGGTATGCCAAACAAGTGGTATGGATACATCATCTCCCTCATAAATCCCAGCGAGCCTTTATTTTCCACATTGGCATTATCATCCCAAAAAATATGAGTTATTATAGATAGGATAGGCTGCACAGAATCTGTAAAGATATTTATTAGGAAAATATCTACAATGGGTAAGGATTGGAAGCTAGGGGCCAAAGAATTTGTAGAAGGGATTATTGCTCAACAGCTGAGAGGGTAGTATAATTTTAGATCAAAGTGGTTTCTCTGAATTGTTCGGGTTGAGTGGATCTTATGTAAATCATAGCCTTTTGGATTAATTTTGGGCTCACCTCTAGGATTTTGACTCCAGTGCAAGAGAAAAAATAGTTCTTTTCTTCAATGTATGCAACATTTAACGAAGAAATAATCTTAGGGAAATACAACACAAAGGGCGTGATACGATAGTAAAACCCTGAAACAACTACTTGGAACGGGTCCTCTCCTTTAAAATGGTGGCCATACATGTCAAAATAGAGGTCCAACATATGTTAAGAATAAGGAGGGTATGAAATGTGTGCCTCTGTTTCCATTAGCGGTTCAAAATTGGAGGAAGGTTTGAATTCCGATGATTTTGGGGTCTTGGGGGATTCTTTCTTCATTTTTAAAATACATCGAAACAAGTTGCACGTGGGGGAGACTGACAAGTTACTTGATTGAAGAGGCAGTATCTAAAAAATGGTGTTGGAAAGCATATTTGGATCATATTGCTAGGTGAACGACATTTTAAAGTAATAGAATGACTGGAGGAGTTTTCACATGAAATCAAATCAAATTCTAAAATATTAACCGAGAAGGATTTTTATAGGTGGAGGCGAGAAATGGTAGTTTAATGTTAGATGATGTCAGGGGGGGGGCATATGGCGTAAAGTGATTGGGTGGTGGCTGGTGACAGGTGGATGGGAGCCAAGATGGGGGGGCTAGGGGGTGGCATATGCTGTAATGTGATTCGGTGGTGGCAGATGACAGGTGGACGAGAGCGAGGGGGGGGGATTACCATTTTACCTTGATCACTCACTTTTTGACAATGTTTCCATGATTGTGACATGGAAGGTTGATCTGAGAATGGGTTGGATAACTTGTTATTATTTTCAATAACCTCCCACTCAGTTAAACAAGTTAAAGATCTAACTTATACTTGACTTTTGCGAAATTTTATACTTGAAACAACTGTTTGTTTTTTAACTGTTTAAGTGCTTTCAGTCCATTTTCTTTTGCAGAAATTAAACATGTGTAAAAAAAATATATTGCAGGAAATAAAAATCAACACATAACACCAAATTTAGTCTAGGCGTTCACCCTAATATCGTGGGCTACATCTCCTTGAGCTCTTGTCATCTTGACTTGGCTTTTTGGGATTATGGAATTTTTTTTTTACAAGTTAAAAAAATCAACTCCAATGGTTATCTGAACTGAACCAATGGGTTTAGAATAACATTTATATCCCTTTCATGGCTATCATCACTCTAAAAATAGATCTAGGCTCTCTTAGAGTTGATTCCTTCTATTGGTGCACCTAAGCTACTCTGAGCTTCTCTAGCACTAACTCCCTCATAAATCATTTTCTTTCCTTGAAACTTGACGTAATGTCTCAAGCAGATATCATACCTCTATAATGGACTGATCATTTTCTCAAAACGAGTACTACATCCCCAATCTATACCTGCATCCATTGTTGGCCCTAGGCTGCCCAAAATTTTCGTGTAGGTTCTCGACCTTCAAAAGTATTCCAATGAATATGAAAATCCCCTCAATGGATTCAAAATTTCAAGAATATTCATAGTAAAGTATTGGTTTTTTTAATATTGGCCTCCGGCTGCTCCGGTTTCGCCTCAAACACCTGGCGACACTCGCTAGTTCTAGGTTCGAAGAAAACTTTTCTATTCTTTCTCTAGCACTAGAAGTCCTCAAAAGCTTTCGAAAGATCCTCCATTGGATTAAGAATGTTCAATACATTAAGAAATGACTATTGGTTTGTTGAATAAGGCCTTTAGTTGCCCTAGCTAGGCCTCAAACTACTGCTGGCACTTACTTACCATAGTGGCCCCTGAAACTTATCTAAAGCATACCATCCTTCAAAAGTCCTCTAAAGCCTTTAAAAACCACACCATTAGTTCCATAATGTCTGAAACATCCAAAATTTACTATTGGATTGTTGAGAAAGACCTCTAGCTACACTGGGTAGACCTCAAACTACTCTTGGCCCATGGTGGCCCTAGTGGCCCCTAGAACTTCTCTAAAGCAAAAAAATTCTCAAAAGTCCTCGAATAGCTCTGAAAACATCACCAAAGATTCTATAATATCTAAGATAGTCAAAATTTACTATTGGCACTCCAAAATTGGTCAAATCTAGCTCACGATAGAGCCTAAACTCATTTTGCCCAATGACCCCTAAAAATCATCCACCAAATGTGGAGAGATTGCCCATAAATGTAGTTAAGTTTGGCATATCCTCCTAAATTTGAGGCTCACGCCAAATATTTTTCCATACCTGACCGTAGCATTTCATGTTCACTAGTGGATGGGCACATGTACTTGAACTTCACCGTCATGGTTGTCGGTTAGCGAAACTTAATGCACAAAAATCACATAGATAAGTTTTATGTGAATGCCACATATGAACAACGCAATATTTTTGGGCTGGCAGTTAGGGCTTAGCCCATGGTTCATGGCGCGATGACTATATGGGGGAGGGGCTAGCCCTCGAGGCTGGCCCCTCTCCAAACCCCAAACATGTAACACCAATACGTTAAATAAAATCCATAGAGCATATAGGTTAATAAATACCATAGGGTAGTCGGTAAGGCATAGGCAAGCGAGGGTGATGGTCACGCGATCGAACCTGGTAGAGTCAACCCAAATTTTACCACTCTATTCCTGGGCCACATGGTGGACTCAAGGCCTCCCATGTGGCAGCTTCTAATTGGCTGTTTAAAAAACAAGTGTTGCTCATCCAACAAACCAAAACATGCCACTTGGCATGATTTGATTGGTCCGAATGTAATATTCTGGGAATATTCCAGGAATATTGCCTAGAATATTCTCTTTTTGAATTTACAAAAACCCAGTCAAACTTGGTCAAAAGCCAGAAATTGTAGTTTATTGGACTTTTAAAATCACGATAACTTCTTGATACAACATCGGTTTTTTTGAACCGTTCGCGCCACCGAAATCAAGAATACGAGACCTATCCGATCACTCAGGTTTGGCACACTTCCAAACACTTTGAATTTTGAGCTATCACTTAGGTCCTTGATCCAAATCTGATCACACCTCCCCATTGGAAATATTTTGGACCCCAAAATACTAATTACCTAATCTGTTCAATAGATGAGAGTACAACACCCTCACTTTTCAGCCTCCATACACTTTTTCCTGCTTGGCTCAGTGCCTTTGAACCACAACTCGAAGGTAGTCAACACTTCCCTTCCTGAATGCTCTTGTCCTCTTGTCAAGAATTGCCTTCCTTGAACTCACTTAGAAATTTCTGGCGAGAAATTGATAGAAGGTAGCTGAACATCATGTTCTTGATCATCAATCCAAGGGGGCTCAAAATAATGTAAGTTTCCAATAGAAAACATGCATACATAACTGAAATTTGGATATGTACAAGTGAATGTATGTCTTACTGTGTCAAGAAGTCAAACCACTTCTTACCAAGCCACTTCCATGGCGAATTTTGCTGCTAAAAATATTCTTCATGTGAAACATTTGTTTTCACATCAATGATGGAATCCTTGGTTCCATTTTCGCCAGTATTTCTATCCTCTTTCCTCATGTGCTTGGGATGATTAGTTGGATGTAATTTCCAACATTGGGTAACGACATGTCCCCTCTTCTGGAAATGTGTGCAATTCTTATGCACCTTCTTTGCAAGTTGCCTTTGCCTCAAATTATTCGTTTATGCCTTCATCCTCTTCCAGAATTTTGAAACAACATTGTTACACAGACCACAATATGTATAACAACTCTTTCTTCCATTCAAGCATGCATATTTTCCTTGTCATGCCTTGCAGAAACATAATCAACTTGACTATAGGAAGAATTATACCTCGCATGTTGTTTTGCATGTCCATATCTTTTACCTTCATGAAGGGATGAACTTATAGAGGCTCCAGCTTCGCCATAAGCTGCATGTGTAAAAACATCTTGCTGCAAAATAGGCTTCAAACAATGGAAATCAACTTGAAAAAAAACTTGACATGTTTGTGATTTAGAACTTGGAACAAAATTTCTTCTTGAAGTTGTCTCACATGCCTTCATGGGTTTTGATTCTTCGCCATTATATTGAACATAACCAAGACCAAACTTCTTAGGTCTTTTCTCAACCAAAATAGGATCAATCATTCCTTGTGCATGTTTTCCTAAACCCTTTCCTTCATAGCCCATTTTAAACATTAACTTGGACCCTATACCTCTAGTGTGATTTTCAAATGAACCAACACATCTTTCTGAGGAGGAAACTGAAGACAAATTAGAGTGAATTACCTCTGCTTCAAGCATGTTCTTGGTCAAAGCCTCTTCGGCTTGATGGAGCTGCATCTCTATATCATGCATTCTTTGAATAATTTCTACCTTCTCTTGCTTCATAACAACTAATTTCTTGAGAATTCTAGTGCTTTCTCTTCTATATTCATACAAAATATGCACCATATCCTTCAAGATGTAGAAGTCATTATTCATCTCTTCATCGAAGAATCTTGTGAAGGAGGAGGATGTTGAAACCTCACTTGAAGAATTTGTCATATTAATGTCAATGAACAAAATAAATTCAATCAACAATTCCAAAGCTTTCAAAATAATTGACAAAGTTTCAAAACAAAATCGCTATAGAGTCAAGCTCTTCTTCAAGCAACCTTTTGCAAAAAAAACCTCTTGTGCTTCAAGGGTTGCCTTGAGATCCTTTGGGTAAGGAAGATGCCTTGAGAATTTCTTCCTTCTTTTCCTCTCTTGGACTTAGCCATCAGTAGCTTTCCCTTCACCTCTAGCAAAATCAAACTTGTAAGCAATAATCAATTTGCAAAGAGTCAAATCCCTTGCACTGTTTAAACACCTTTCAAGTCAAACAAGCAAGCTACTGCTCTGTCAATCAAGAAACCAAGCGCTTTGATACCAACCTGATCTAAAAATGGGTTGGATAACTTCTTATGCTTTTCAATAACCTCCCACTCAGCTAAAAAAATAAAATATATAGCTTATACTTGACTTTTGCAGAATTTTATACTTGAAACAGGTGTATGTTTTTTGACTTTTTAAGTGATTTAATTCCATTTTTTTTTGCTAAAATTAAACATGTGTAATAAAAAAATAATGAAGAAAATAAAAATCAACACATAATGACAGATTTAATCTAGGATTTCACTCGAATATCATGGGCTACGTCTCCTTGAGCTCTTGTCATGTTGACTTGGCTCTTTGGGATTATGGAAAATTTCTTTTACAAGTTACAAAAATCAACTCAAATGGTTATCTGAACTGAACCAATGGGTTTAGAATACCATTTATATCCCTGTCATGGCTGTCATCAATCTTAAAACAGATCTATGCTCCCTTAGACTTTATTCCTTGTTTCGGTGCACTTGAGCTACCCTGAGCTTCTATGACACTAACTTCATCATAAATCATTTTCTGTCCTTGAAACCTCAGCTATTGTCTCCAACACATATCAGACCTCAAAATGGACTGATCATTTTCTCAAAATGAGCATTTCATTCCCAATATAGACCTCCATCCATTGTTGGCCCTAGGCTACCCAAAAATTCCCTGTAGGTTCTCTACCTTCAAAAGTCTTCAAATGACTCTGAAAATCCCTTCAATAGATTAAAAATGTCAAAAATAGTTAGCATAGACTGTTGGTTTGTTCATATTGGCCTCCAGCTGCTTCGGTTTTTCCTCCAACACCTCGTGACACCCCCTAGCTCTAGGGTCAAAGAAAAATTCTCTCTAGGCTATAGTCCTTTATAAGTCCTCAAAATATTTTTAAAACTCCTCCATTGGATTCATAATGCTCATTACAATCATAAATGACTATTGGTTTGCTGAATAAGGCCTTTAGTTTCCCTGGCTAGGCCTCAAACTGTTGTTGGCACTTGTTGGCCCTGGTGGCCCCTGGAACTTCTCTGAAGCATATCAGCCTTTAAAATTCCTCTATGGGCTCTTCAAACCACACCATTAGTTCAATTTTGTTTGAAACATCCAAAATTTACTATTGGATTGTTGAGAAAGGCCTCTAGCTGCACTGGCTAGACCTCAAACTGTTGCTGGCCCATGGTGGCCCTAGTGGCCCCTAGAACTTATATGAAGAAAAAACCTACTAAAAATTACTCTGATGGATCTACAATCCTCACCAATGAGTTTTTAATGTCTAAGATAGTCGAAATTGACTATTGGCACTCCAAAATTGGTCAAATCTAGCTTAAGATAGAGCCTAAAATAATTTTTCCCAATGACCCCTAAAAATCCTCCACCAAATGTGCAGTGATTGCACATAACTGCAGTTAAGTTTTGCATCTCCATGTAACTTTTGGGCTTGCACCAAATCTTCCGCCACACTTGAACGTAGCATTTAATGTTCACTGGTGGATGGACACATGTACCCCAACTTCGCGACCACGGTTGGGAATTAATGAAATTTAATGCAAAAATATCACGCGGATAAGTTTTATGTGAATGCCGCATGTGAAAAACGTAATATTCATGGGTTGGTGGTTAGGGCTTAGCCCATGGTTCATGGCGCGACGTTCATATGGGGGAGGCACTGGCCCTCGGGGCTGGCCCATCTCCAAACCCCAAACATGAAACCCCAATACGTTAAATAAAATGCGCAGAGCATATAGGTTAAGAACTACCATAGGGTAGTCGGTAAGGCATAGGCATGTCAGGGTGGTGGTCACGCGATCAAACCTAGTGGAGTCAACCCAAATTTTACCACTCCATTCCTGGGCCACGTGGCAGCTTCTAATTGGTCATTTAAAAAACACGTGCATTTCATCCAATGAAAAACAATGTCCCACTTGGCATGATTTGATTGCTCTGAATGGAATATTCTAGGTAATATTCCAATAATATTCCTTGTAATATTCTCTTTTTGAATTCGTAAAACCCAGTCAAACTTGGTCAAAAGCCATAAATTACAATTTACTGGACTTTTCAAGTCACGATAACTTCTTCATACAGTGTCAATTTTTCGAACCGTTCATGACGCCAAAATCAAGAAGACGAGATCTATCCAGTTGCTCAGGTTCATCACACTTCTGAACACTTTTTAATTTTGAGCTATCACTTAGGTCCTTGATCCAAATGTAATCACAGGTGGTCCCCACATTCCTCCGGTGACTGAAAAAATTGGGGAAAGTTTCCTACCATGAATCCCCAAAATTAATATGGGTCGTTGGATCAGAAGATCCACTTGTTTGACTATTCAATTATAGGGGGTAGCATCGATCTATTTACTATGTAGGCTACCTCCTGAAAGATTTTTTGGGGGCCGACTCTGCGGATATGGATGATGATCTACCTTGGAACCTGCTCAAAATTTAACTTAAACATTATACCTTTGCAAATTTATTTCCTTACCCCACTATGATAGCTTGGTGGAGTATTCCATAGATGTAATCTCTGGTATTAGAGCAGTTATTGTGCCACCAGGGTCTAAAATTCCCCACCTGATGAATTTGAATACTTTTGAAGCCATAGGTATTGAAAGAAACCTCTTAACGTCCCTACAAAAATATGATAAGAGAAAACATTGCCTCCAATTGGGGACAATGGATTATATCCAATGCACTGAAAATTGGGAGATTAGGGTCTCAATCCTTTGGCATGGATTCATTTTAATCAAAATTTCATAAAGGAAAACATAATAAAAAAGAACACAAAACCTTCCTCTTATGTAAAATGGATCACCAGTATTTACAGTGGATGATAATGGACCTCCTTAATTTTGGAAATAAGTCTTGAGAAATTGCCCATTCCTAGGAAGTCTAATAGGGGCTTCACTAGGGGAGCAATATCATCACGTGGGTTCATATTGGGGATACATATTGAGGAAAATTTGACTTAATATATTAGGGTATATATAGGGGGTAAAGGGTTTTATATTGGAAAGTATAAAAAATGGAGTTCAAATTTAATGAAAAAATATAAATGGGTATAAAAATGTTAATGAAAACCTGATACCTACAATATTTAGTAAAATTAGGGTTTTTAAATTAGGGAGGTGTATTGGTTCATATTGGTAGGGGTTAAATAATGTGATTTTTAGAGGTATTTTCCAATATGTAGTCAAATTAGGGTCGTTTTTAGTATGCCATGAACCAGGAGATATGTCAGAGGTTCATTGAGTGAAGCCCCGTGGGAAGTCTAAGCACTTCACCATCTAAATTTTCCAGCAAGAAAGTGTTGTTCCCTTTTTCTTCAACAATCTTGAAAGGTCCAAACCACAAAGGATCAAACTTCGCATGTTTTCCTTTATCTTCTCTTCTAACATCCCACCTATGTAATAAATCTCCTATATGTAGGGATATGTCCCTTGATTTTCTGTCAAAAATAGATTTCATTATTTCTTAATGATTAATCAAATTCTGATCTACCTGTTCCCTACTTTCTTGAAGTTCTACCAGCTCATTTATCCTTCCGATCAGAGTATTTGAATCCTACTCAATATCTTGTATAATTTTAGCTATTGGTATTGCTAATTGTATCGGTACAATCTAAACTTTTCCACATACTAATTCAAAAGGAGACTTCCCTGTGGACCTCTTAGTGGTAACTTTGTTAGCCCATAGAGAAAAATTCAACTTTGAATCCCAGTTCTTCTGATATTTTCTAATATTATCTTATTCATAATCATTACTAAGTTTTTGTTCGAGGATTCAACCAATCCCTTACCTTGTGGGTAGTAGGTGGTGGAGTGGCATATTATAATGTCGTACCTTTTGAATATATTAATAAATTTGGCTCACTTGAAGACTTGGGTATTTTCAGTGACAATTTTAATTGGGCATGCGAGTATAACAATGACATTTTAATCCATAAAATTGATGACTACCACATCAACTATATTTCTGGCTGGAATAAGCTCCACCCACTTAGTGATATAATCAATGGGTGTGTATCCATTTATGATGACCACTAGAAGATGGGTGTATTTATCTAATAAACTCCAACCCCCATCTCCTGAAGGGTTCTTCTAGAAACACATGGATTAAAGGAGGGGGTGCCAGTCTCTGTTTTTCTACAAACATTTGGCATTTCTCACAGACCTGAACATAGGTATGCGCATCACTAAACAACTTAGGCCAATAAAATACCACTTTTAGAATTTTATGGGTTGTATCTCTCCAACTATAATGTCCTCGACAAACAAAATTATGAAACTCATCAATGAATTTATGAATTTATTCTTCAACCATGCAAAAAGAATAATCCCCACTGGGTCTTTCCAATACAGTTGCCCATTGGAGATAACAAATTTCTAGGCTTGCAGTCTCAGAGTCATGTATTTAACTTTGTAAAAATTCGTTGGACACCTTAGAAAAAGTAAATAATGGACAATATTTTTATATCAGTGGGACATAAGTTACTTCATCTAGATTTTTTGTGTTGAGGCCTAAATTTTTTGTTGTTCCTCTGCTTTTCCACTTTATCCATCCTTCCCTTCCTGTAATTTTATACCTAAGGCTTGGCAGTTTTCTTTAGAAAAAATCTTAGCTAACTCCTAACCTTTGATCAACTTGGTGGGCTTGATATCCATGTCATATTCATGTATCTTGGAAATCCACTTGTCTCTTTTTCCTTCGCTATCACCTTGCACAAGCATATCTTTCAAAAAAACTGTTTCTCTAAAATATTATATTTTAGCTCAACATCTCCTAACACCTGGCTGAAAAATTCAATTGGTTTCTCATATCCTTCATTATTTTTCTACAACAAGACAACAACCAACCATGTAAGGAGAAGAAAAAGAAGAAATTATAAATGGATTTTGATAATTTGGGATCACTGATACTAGGGCCTCTGCAAAATTATTTTTGATTATGGAGAATGATTCTCAAGCTTCTACAATCCACTTTACTTCCTTGTCCTTCTTCAACATCTTTGTGATATACATGACAATTTCAGCATAATTGGGTATAAGCATTCTTAAAAAGTTGATTCTGACCAAGAAGACCTAAATTTATTTCCTATTTCTTGGTAATGGAAGGTTGTTGATGGCTTCCACCTTTTTGGGATCAATATGTAATCCTTCCTTTTGCACAATGTGGCCCAGTAGCTTTCCTTCACTTAGAGAAAACTGAGATTTCTTAGGGTTTAAAGAAAAACCATACTTCTACACATCTGAAGAGTGAGTTGAAAATTTTTAATGTCTTCCTCATATTTTTTCAGAAGAAAAGGATATCATCCAGGTAAATCACTACAAAATTTAACCATTCTCCAAAAGATTCTATATCCATACTTCCCTGAAAAGTGGCTCCAAATTTTATGAGGCCAAAGGTCATTTTGTCATACATAAACGTTCCCCAGGGTGTAGTGAAAGTAGTTTTATTTTGATCTTGAGGGTGTAAAGCAACTTGGTTGTATCCAGAGAAACCATCCATCATGGATATATAAGCAGACCCTACCACCTTATATAGAATGTGGTCCATTTTAGGCAGATGTTAATTATATTTTAGTGATACGTTATGTAGGTTTCTAAAGTTAACACACAATCATATTTCTCCATTCTTCTTCTTGACAAGATATAAATTTTTCACCGAATCTGAGTACCTCAAGGGCACAATAATTTTGGCCTGGAACAAATTTCTCACCTATTTATCAATTAATGGAACTAACATAGATTTAATCTACCTAATATTCTTTTTATATGGTCTCACCCCACTTTCCAAAGGAATTTTGTGTTGAATGATGGTAATGTCAAATTTTTTAAATTCATCATACGACCAAGAAAGCACATCCATATATTGTTTAAAGAGGTCCAAATACTTTTTCTTGATGCTAGGTCCTTATAATACTAGTGTATCCCCTCATTGTCATTTTTAGTATATCCCCCTTATTTTTATTGTTGTGCCCATTTAGTCCCCATATTGTTATTATTGTGCTCCATAGAAGCCCACTATTGCTATTGTTGTGCCCTTACATTGTTATTGTTATATTGGCTAGGATTATATTGTAACCCATTAGAATCCTATATATATAAAGGAGGTTTTGGCATTTGTATCAACCAATAATTTTTCATTTATGTAATGTAAAGGAGGCTTCCCCCTCACAGTGGATAATTTTTAAGTCATTGATCTATAGTTTCTTCTATTTTATGAGTTGGTTGCATAACATTTGGTATTAGAGCTTTGGATTCTAGGGTTTCGTTGTTGCAAACATGTCATCTTGGAATTTTTCCTACAAATTTTTTCTTACGAAGGCTCATAATCTAAGAAAAACACCCATTTGAGCTGAAATCCTGAGAAAAGTTGTGTAAAATTTTTAGATCCTTGTCCACTATATTTTCGGAGATATGATCTGAGGAAATTAGGGTTTTTGTAGGCTCCATAATTTCATCCCAGAGAGGTGGTTAATGGAAAATAGTCATAACTTTCGTTTTAGACATAGAATTTGAATTATGTAAAAAGTGGAAAAAATTGAATGGATTGTAGTTTGTTTTGTATCGATTTCAAAGCTGAAGGTCAAAACAGTGACACGTGTCATGTCGTAAAAATTTTCTCTGGTGTACCATCCTATAATTAGGTCATTGTGGGATATTGGGCATAAATTTATCTTGAATAATCTATATTAAGTTTGATTTGTGGCATTGGAAAGAAGACTATGATGGATACCATAGGACCAAAGTTAAGATCTTGGAGATCTGAAATTATAGGGTTACAATTGTTTCAATGTTGAGCTCCTAAAAGCAAGAAAAAAGTTGTGTATTTTTAAAAATAATTTTCATGACTTTTGTTTGAAAAATAAGTTTGAAGTGATTCCAAGGGAATATTGAAGCATATATATCTGTAATGGGTTCTAAAATGCCTCCACAAAATAATTCTACACCCATTAAGCCCTCAAAAAACTCTACTATGACGCATGAAGATGAATAATTGCAGCACAATATATCAAAATTATGGGACTAAGTGCAACAACTTTCGCTCTCACAAAGAGAAACCAAATATGAACTAAAAGGTGACATAGACGGTTCAAAATTATACATGGAAGCTATTATGGCTGGCATGGAAGCTAAGATTTATGGTATAGAAGAAAAACTTGAAGGTTTGAAGGAAGGTTTGGAACATTTGCTACAAGAAAATATTCCTCATGCTAAAAAGGTAGTAGAGGAAACTCATGATGAGAGCAAAAGAAATGTTAATAAATATTTCAAAGACTCTAACTTTGGATTGAAAACCCACCATATTCCAAATATCGATATGAGTAAGTTTGATGGCAAGGATCTCATAGAAAGGATACTACAAATGGAGCAATAATTTGAACTCCATAATGTGCAACCCACACAAAAGTTGCGCATTGCAACTTTATATTTAGTACAAAATCAGTTTGTATGGTATCAATGGCTTTGTTATTGTAAACCGCTTGCCACTTGGTCAATTTTTATGGAGGAAATGGTAGCACATTATGAGGATACAAAGAGCAACACCTTCTTTAGCGAATTGATAAAGCTCAAACAAAAGGGTTCAATGATGGAGCACACGAGGACTTCAAAAATTTGAATGTAAGGGTAAAATATATTCCAGAGGAATATAGGATTTATTTCTTCATAGGGACTTTAATGGATAAAATTCAACATGAGGTTAGCCTTTGGGAACCTGATACACTGGAGAAGGCATTCATGTTGGCAAGAAAAATTGAAAAAAAAATTATGGAAACAAGGAAGCCTACCACACACAACTATAAATATGGAAGTTTTTCTACTCCTAGCCTTCTACAACCTACAAGGTTAACACCACAATAGTTGGAAAAAAAAATATAAAAAAGGCTTTTTTTATAGTTGTGATAGAAAATTAACTAATGGCGATAAGTGTGCTTAGAAGAAATAATTTTAGATATATTGTGAAGAGGAGGAAGAAAAGGAACAAGAAACTTCAAAAGAAGAGCATATACACCAAGAAAAAACCTTAGAGAAAGAAGATATAATGAATCCGACCATATATTCTAATTCATTGGCAGGAATTACCACTCCTCAAAATCTCAATATAAAATGACATATCAAGAACAAAAAGGTAATAGTGTTGAATGATTCGGGTAGTACCCATAATTTTATTCATTGTAAGATAGCAAAGGAATTGAATTGCTTCCTATATCCCATACCAGAGTGTTAAGTGATGGTTGAAATTGGAGGAACTATAAATTTCTCTAGAAATTTCCATAATATCAAGCTAACCATGGGGGATGGAGTTCCAATGGGTGGTGTTGATGTGGTACTAGGAGTTCAATGGTTACAATCATCGGGTTCAATAACTTCTAATTTTCAAAAAAAAATCTTGAACTTATTTTAGGAATAAAAGGAAGTTGAATTAAGGGGTATACATGGAAACCAGAAAATATAATAAGCTCTAGTGGAATGAAAAAGCTTCTAAAGAAAGAACAATGAGGCATAATTGCACAATTATGCTCACTAGAGTTTCAAACATCAAAGTCATCTATTTCTACAGATCTATAAAAATTATTGGATAGTCATTCCAAGGTGTTTGAGACTCTTAAAGGAATCTCACCTATTTTTGATCATGACCATGCTATTCATTTGATTCCAGGAAGTGTTCCTCCAAACATTTTTCCTTAAAGATATCCTTATTCTCCAAAGAGTGAGATTGAACGTATGGTTGCATAAATTCTAAAGGTTGGTATAATTCAACATAGTCAAAGTTCTTTCTTTTCTCCAGTATTATTGGTGCACAATAAGGGTGGATCATTCTGTATGTGTCCATATTATGAGGAGATCAACAAGCTCACTATTAAAGATAGATTTTCCATCCCCATCATTAATGAATTATTGGATGAATTACATGGAGCGATTTGTTCACCAAGCTGGATCTTCGTTCTCGATATCATAAAATTAGAATGAAGACTGAAGACATTTAGAAAAAAACATTTAAAACTCATGAGGGTCATTATGAATTTTTGGTCATGCCTTTTGGTCACTCATGAGCCTTCCACATTTCAAGGTTTGATGAATTCCATTTTCAAACCCTTCCTTATAAAACTTATGTTAGTATTTTTCGATGATATACTAATCTACAGAAAGTATTGGAAGGATAATGTTCAACATGTTGACAGGGTGCTCAAACTATTGGAAGAGAAACAATTATATGCAAAAACCTCCAAATGTTTCTTTGGATAACAAGATGTGAAATATTTGGGTCATATTGTATCTCATGATGGTGTTAAGGTAGACATTAACAAAATTAAATCCATCAAGTAATGGAAATTCCCCACAACCATAAAGCATCTTCGAGGATTTATGGGGTTAACAAGGTATTATCGCAAGTTTGTTAAGAATTATGGGAGAATATCGACACCTCTAACATTATTACTGAAGAAAGATGATTTTTCTTTGACTCCAGAAGTAATTAAGGCATTTGAACATCTTAAAGAGGCAATCTATCAAGCATTAGTCTTAGCTACACAAGACTTCACATTTTTTTTATTGTGTAATGTGATGCCTCAAGAAATTGAATTGGTGCAATTTTAATGCAAGGAGGAACCATTTCTTTTTAAAGTCAGTCAATTTCAGAGTATCTCATCAAGTGGAATAATTTACCCACTGAAGATTCGACGTGAGAGGATGAGAATTTTAAACAAAACCATCCATAACTACTCAAGTGTTGAGGAAAACACATTTTCAAGGAGAGTGGCATGCTAGGTCCTTATAATACTAGTGCATCCCCTCATTGTTATTGTTAGTATAGCCCCCTATTTGGTCCAATCTGCTAGTGTAGATTAGGCTTCAATTTCCTATCAATCTAAGTAGGTACACTTGGAGATACTTATCTAAAATATATAGATCTAGAATGATTTGGTCTCCTAAATGAGGGTTCAGTGTAATAGGATTCAATACTCTTTTACAAGAGGTTTTTCCTTGTCTCCTTCCACACTTGAACACCTTCTTAAACAAAACAAATATGATTTCCTAAAAACATAGTTCTATTGTTTGTCCGAGATTCTCTAGTTCTTTTACAAGAATTCAATTCATAGAACCTCTTCCAAGTCTTAAATCAACACGCTTATCAATCACAATTATTCAAAACAACAATTAAGGTAAATAGTATTGAAATCAACCAATAGATAAGTCCTTTTACAAGGTTTAGTCATTAGACTAAAAGTTGAGCTCTGCAACTACAACCATGATTATTAAATAGAAATGATAAAATTAAGCTTTGAAACATGAAATAGTAAACACAATTCTCAATTCGAAGACTGATATCAATTGAATCTTCGTACAAAGATCTTTCACAAAAGACACTGGCTTCAATTGACAATTTTGATTCATAAACTTGCAGCACAAGAATTAAATGGAAATGTCTAGATATCAGATCTAATTATGCAATTGTAAACGAAAAACACAAGGAAATGTACCAGCTCTGTAGTGGTGCCCCTCCACACGTTGGAAGCACACCTTAAGATAACTCAGATGAAGAATATTACTGAATGTGACAACATAAATAACTGAATCTTTGTATTAAAGTTTGAAAGCCAATAATTACATAAATCAAGCTTTGAAGTTTGTCACGAGATGTGTCATGTAGTTCTTCAATGTTTTCCCTCTAGCTATTTATCATCAAAATACATAACAAAAAGAGGCTATTTATGTTCCTCAAAATCCTAACTAACTTCCCAAAGGAGTCAAATTAGTTCAAATCCCTCGTTTCAAGAAAAATATAAAAAAGAATCAAATTTGTTCATTAATTTCTTGGGATTTTCTGCTGAAATAGCTGAAGTTGACCAATGTTGACCAACCACCTGTAGACTTCGAATCTGGAAGTGGATAGGTATTTCACCATCCTTGTACATTCAAGAATATACCTTCAATCCTCTATTTAGCCAACCTGTAATGCAACGTGTCAAAACATGAAGCCATTATAGGAAGTTACAAAAACCTGTAATTTTTTGAAAAGTCCTAATTTTAACACATAAATTTCTAAATCAATTCCAATGTAAAAATAATAATAATGGCATTAAATTAATAAGTTTCAAAGGAATATGAGAGATTTATGAAGGTTAAATGAGAAAATATGATGGATAAAATGAAGTTTTTAGGTGAAAGGATGAGTCATGAAATGGTACCAACATCTCCCCCAAACACAAAACTTTGCATGTCCTCATGCTAACCTGTCTGAATCCTTTTCTTGCTACTTCTGCTGCCTACAGTAAAAAATCCATGTTCATGTGAGTTTGATATTTAGTCTTTATGATTTGGTATTTGGCCTTGATAGCTTTCTTCTGCCTATACCATTTGCTAGCCCATCTACAGATTTCAATCTTGTTGGTTTTGAGTTTTTTTACTTTTCTCTTCAATTTTTCATTTTCATCTTGAATTTTCTTACTTTGTATTCTCGGTACCTCATTTTCTCTTTCAACAAATCTTTCCAACATTTCTGATTCCATAAGCTCTTGTTGCAAATCTTGAATTTGTTTTTCTAATTTCTTCTGCTTTCGGTTTGAGAGTTTTTTCTCCTTTGGTTCTTCCTCCCTTCTTTTGATTCCTAATTCCTATGTATTTTCATCTTGGGCTTGCTGTAGGTTATCACTATCATGTACTGTCTTACCTTTAGTCCTTCTATATTTCCTTGTATACGTGGTGAAAATTTTATCCTTTTCAGCTTTCTTAGCTTCCTCCCTTCTCATTTTCCTTGTTCTCATACTGCTGCTAGATAGAGAAAAGGTGTTTGGTCTATACTCTAGAGTTTCATCATCTATCTCAATTATATCAACCATCAATTATGTAACCTCTTTCTCTTTCTGTTCTTCTTCATAAATTTTAATTTCATCAGAGATCAAAAATCTCTTCCATGACATCCTTGTCTTCTGTAGTTCAAATTCAATCAAAATTTTCACCAATCTGAAGTGATATAGGCTTCTATCCATATTACTTCTTTGTTTCTGTATGGTTTTAGACATTTTAGTCAAAATTTGTAGAAGAAAATATGGAAGGCTTATAGTACATTCTCCCTTCGGATGCAACATCATTTTGATGTTTTAACGATATAATATGTTATACCTACCTTCGCATGTAATAAATTTCTGAAGTACATAAACCATTTCATCCCAAGGATGAACAAGCCAGCTTCTGGAAACTCCAATTTTCTAATTAACCGAGGATACTCTAGATCTAGATACAAACAGTGTCCATGATTTCTCCTTAAATTGTTTAGTTTTGAAATATTTTTCACCCTATGGACTGATGCCTATGGTTTGAGCAATGGTATCCTCTGAAACCCTAAATGAAAGGTTTCCTACTATGGATTTTTCTCCATTAAAGGAAGAAGCAAATTTCCTAGTGATTTCTTCATTATGTCCATCAAAATTCTCTAAAAATTTCAACCACTGCTTATCTCTCAAAATTTTAACACAATCTTCATTTATTTTTGAACTATCAAATGTCTCTAGTTCTGCTCTATTTGCCATAGAATTCCTCTGTTCCTAATATCTTGTTCCTTATGCTCTGTTTAAAAAAAATAAAATTACCCAGGGTATTTTAACAGTTACCTGGTCCAAAGCTGTTGCATTCCTCCTGGAATATTCTGAGCTGACCTCCACGTACTTGGATATGCCCTGGTTTCTATATCTTCTCCTCTTTCTGAGCAGCGTATCTGGCAACAAGCTTGCATGTGTCGGTGTATGGATGACTTCAAACTATTATCTCGACAATTCTCCCCAACATTTATACAACAGAACCCTTTCTCTTATGCAACGAATTGAAAACTCAATTTAAACTACACCGACCCCTGTGCATTGAGAA
The DNA here is from genome assembly GCA_034641835.2 of Pinus albicaulis. NCBI lineage: Eukaryota > Viridiplantae > Streptophyta > Pinopsida > Pinales > Pinaceae > Pinus > Pinus albicaulis. Next base: position 1,030,302,804 of record CM076583.1, on the reverse strand, counting down.
CCTCAAAGTCTGCTCCTATGTATTATGGAGTGATGTAGTGTGGTTGCAGAGGACAGGGTGAAATGGCTTTGGAGGATGAGACAGATGTGGTTGCAGAGGACAGGACGGAATGATATGGGACCGTTACAATGGCGGTGGTCTTTAGAAAAATGTCTCAATTCTAATGTTTGATAAGGCCGCGGAGAGGCCTTATAGACTACCATTTGTACTGGCTGTCAGTTCATGTGGAATAGGCTTTATATATTTGAGGTGTAATATTAAGGTTTTAAGAGGGGTTGAGGGAGTATAGATATAGGCTATAGAATGTAGGCTATATATATAGGCTATGATTTTTTAAGAGTAGTGGTATAGGTGTAATGGTTAGGATTATAGGTTATATGAGAATTTATGAAACTGATTTCAATAATTAACCATAAATTAATTATTTAAAATTGAAATTAACATAGAAATTTAAGTATTAAAACAAGAATTCTTACAGCCCTTTACTATTTCTTCTTTTGTAATCTCCCTTTCACTGGTTGGCTTTGTGCATGTATGACGTAGTCTTTTTCTTCTAAAAAAATCCATCTGATATTTCTTGTTGAAATCTGACTTGTTTAATTTTTCATACATGTTGATGCAGCCTTTGACTTGCTTGGTTTTGTAGACATATTGATGCAGCCTTTGACTTTCTTGGTTTTGTAGACATGTTAATGCAAAATTTATTTGATTTTTCCAACATGTTGATGCAACTTTTGAACTTATGTGATCTTTCTTGAACAGGTCCCTCTACCATTTCCTTGTAGAAATTTGATAATCTTTTGATGATGCATAGGTCCCTCTGCTGATTTAAATTGGAAGAGCTCCTTATTTGAACAATCAATCAATTAAATAAAATAAATCCCTTTCTTTATTGAAATTATAGAAATGAGGAAATGAAAGAAAATATGAAAAAATCACTTTTTCCTTCTCCCCTACTTATTCATTGACTTGTCCTCAAGTCATTATTTAGAATTGGCAAGAGAAAATGACTTTTACAGAAATGAGAAAATGAATTCTTATCGGCCAATTCTTGTTTTTCCTATAAGAATTCTAGTTTAGATTGTGCCAGAGTCTGGTTTTCACATCTAAACTTTTATTATTATTTTTATTGTTTTTTATATTTTTATTATTTTATAAATATATATTATTTTTTAATTTTAATTTCTTTTTTAAATATTTGAAGAAAAATAGAAATAATTATGGTAAAGATATCACAGTTGATTACTGTATTATCTCAACCTCCTTCTGCTGTGTCACTGTCTGAATGAAATCCTCTTTTCTTATAGGCTTGTGATAAATCTTCAGCCTCTGTCCATTTACTATAAATGTTCTTCCTTCTTGGTCAATGGTGCTAAGTTTTACTGATCCATTTTCAAAGACCTGAACAATTTCATAAGGGCCCATCCAGTGGGTTGTAAACTTGGCCTTATAATATTTAAATTTGGAATCAAATAGTAAAGCCCAATCACCTTTTTGAAATTTTTTCTTCTTGATATGTGTGTCATGCCATTGCTTCCTTTTTTTTGCATAAGTATTGTTCTTTCTAATGCCTTCTATCTCATTTCATCCAATTGATTCAATTGCATGATCTTTTATTTTTCAGCCTCATTAAGATCAATGCCTAAATTTGTAGTCAATTTGTAAGTGTGTATTTGAAACTCAATAGGCAACAATATCTCTCTACCATAGACCAGTTGATAAGGTGTAAATCCTGTTGTATCTTTCCATGTGATTCTATGAGCCCAGAGAGCATCCTTGAGCTTATCCTCCTAGTCCTTTTTATTCATTGCCACTGTTTTGGTGATGATTCCTTCCAGAGTTTTATTTGTAGACTCCACTTGGCCATTGGCCTGTGGATGGTAGGGTGTACTCCTGCTATGCTTGATTTTGTACTGTTCAGTGATTTCCTGAACCAATCTTGAAGTAAATTGGGTGCCTTGGTTTGTTACTATTTCTCTTGGCACTCCATATCTCACAAATATTTTTTTTAAAAGGAAATTGACCACTATTTGCTCAGTTTCCCTAACAAGTCCCTTTGCTTCAACCCGTTTACTTACATAGTCAGTACATACTAAGATTTACTTTTTACACTTACAAGGTGGATTAATGGGTCCAACAAAATCTAGGGCTCATTTTTCAAATGGCTTTAGATGTACTTGAGGTTGTAGTGGCATCTGATCTGAGGCAGTTGGTTTGCCCATGCGTTGACAACTGTCACAACTTCTTACATATTTCTTTGAATCTTTGAAAATTGACGGCCAATAATAATAAAGACTAAGGATTTTGAATGTTGTTCTTTTAGCTGCAAAATGGCCACCATAAGGTTCATCATGGCAAGATTTTAATATATCAATAATTTCATCTTCCCTTATGCATCTCCTAATAATCATATCATAACCAGTATAGAACAAGTCTCCATTAACCCATGAGTATCTGGCACTTTGCTTGATCAGTCTTTTCTTCTCCTTTGAACTGAAGGTTGGAGGTATATTTCATGTTGAGAGATAATTAGCTAAATCAGCATACCATGGATTCAATATTGAAATTGTAAATAAATTTTCATCAGGAAAAGAATATTCAACTGGAACAACTTCACCTGGATTGTGGAGTCTAGAAAAGAAGTCTGCCACCTAGTTTTCTTTACCTAGTCCGTCCAGCACTGTAACATTAAATTCCTGTAATGATAGTAACCATCTGGTAACTCTACCATTAGTTATAGGTTTATTCATTTAGTACCTAATGGCAGAGTGACCAGTATGAAGAAAGACTTCATAACCAGTTATGTAATGATGGAATTTGTTCACAACATGTATAATTGCAAGCATTTCCTTCTCAGTTAATGTGTATTCGAGTTCTGCAGGTGTCAGATTCTTACTGATGAAATAAATGGCATAATTTAAAGATTATTATTTTTGTCCTAATGAAGCACCTACTGCTGTATGATATGCATTAGTGGTGATGTGGAAAGGTAGAGTCCAATTAGGTCCTTTTAGAACTAGACTAGTGGATAATTTCTCTTTAAGTTTTTCAAAAGCTGTTTCAAAATTATCATTCCAATTGAAATATACATATTTTGCAAGAAACTTAAAAAAGGCAAAGCTATCTTACTAAAGTGTTCAATAAATCTCCTGTAATAACTTGAATAACCAAGAAAGCTTCTCACATCTTTTTGAGTTTTTGGTACTGGCAGATTAACAATAATTTGAATTTTGGATTGATCTACTTTGATTCCTTCTCAAGAAACATAATGGCCCAATACTACACCTTCATTTAACATCGTATAACATTTTTCATTACTTAGGGATAAATTGGCTTCTATACATCTTTTCAGAACTTTATCAAGGTTTTTCAATGAATGATCAAAAGAGTTACCATATACTGAAAAAGTTGTCCATATATACTTCAACACAATCATGAACTAGATTAACAAAAATACCTAATACTGCTCTCTGAAATATTGTTAGAGAATTACACAATCCGAATGGTAAAACATTGTAAGAATATGTGCCCTAGGGGCAAGTAAAAGTTGTTTTGTCCTAATCCTATAAGGCTATGATGATCTGATTATAATCACTGAAACCATCAAGGAAGGAAAATGATGATTTCCAAGCTAATGTGTCTAAAACTTGGTCAATAAATGGCAAGAGAAAATAGTCTTTAAGGGTTGCTTTATTGAGTTCTCTGTAATCAACACAGATTCTCCATTTACCATTTTTCTTGGGAAAAATCACTAATGGAGATACCCACTGGGTGTCAGAGATGTGGTAAATGAAATTGACCTTTAGTAAATTTTTCAATTCATCTCTTACAATTTCCTGAAGCATAGGGTTCATCCTTCTTTGTGGCTGCCTCACTGGTCTTATATTACTGTCTATGTAAATATGGTGAGTGCAATTTTCTGGGTGAATTCCCTACATATCAGTATAGTCCCAAGAAAATGCCTTTTGGTATTTTGTCAATAATTCAATCAAATTTGTTACTGAGATGAGTCTGGGAGTGTTCCAATGTTTAATGTTTTTCTTGGACTGATCTCTATGGTTTTTCTTTGTGTGTTTTTAATGGAATGAATATGAAAAATGTCTTGAAACAATGTTTGTAGAGAATGGATGGTACAAGTTTCCTGAAAACATTGTGCTAGTAGTTGATCTACAGCACTATATTGTTCATTTCTCAATTCCTATGAAACATCAGGTTGAGAAATAAAAAATTCCACTAAATCTTCATTGTTATCTTCTTCAAAATCATAGATTTGGTTAATGCTCAAAATAGGGTGAACTTCTTCTTTGTCATTATATTTGTCATCAAGCCATAGTTTATGAGCTATTGCTGGAGATTTTTCTGATGGGTATAAGTTACGTTTTTTTATTTCTTTCCCTCTGGAAATGGTCATGTTACCTTATCTACACCCAACAAATGCATCAGAAGTTTCCAACCATTGCCTCCCAAGTATGATAGGATGTTCTCCTAAAGTGGAGTTTGGCTACAGTACTATAAATTCTACTGGATACTCCCAAGAGTCTACTGAGACAATTATGTCTTCCAATATCGCTTTAGGAATGACTTTGGGACTATCATCTAATTCTAGGATAATTGGTGTTAATTGTAAGTCTGTGAGCTGCAATGTTTTCATTGTTTCCAGTGTCATAACATTTATGGCAGCTCCAAGATCAACCAAGGTATTTGGAATGGGAATTTTTTTAATGATTGTGGTAACTCTAGGGATACCAGGGTCAACATACTTCTCCATTGAAATAATAGTTGTCATGAGGCCAGCTAAATTTCCAATGACATGAATGGTTTGTGAATCAAATCTTTTCTTTGGATGCTTTTTAAGACATAATTATTTAATGGATTTGGTATAAATTGGAATTTATTTTATTACTTGAAGTAATGGAATTTTCACATAGACATTCCTTAATTCATCTAGAGCATCAAATTGAGGTAAATGAATTGGTAATTTTTCTTGGATTAATCTCTCGGGAAAAGGAGGTGGATGCATGGTTTGCATTTTTTTGTTTTGAATTTCATCATCTTGTTTACTTTTAATTGGAATTTTATGTTCATCATTCTTGTTTTCTTTTTTCTTTGTAGCTGATGGAGGTTATGTTTGGAGAGTTAGACTAGAACTAAGCTCAATGTTTTGCAGAGGTAGAATTGGGTAAGATGTTCCCTCATCTACACTATATGCTGGTCTGTCTACTCTGTTATTTGGGTTAGCTACAGGTTGAGCAGGTATTTAAGTAGGTCTAGGAGGTTGGTTAGAAGGTAGTTGTAATGGCGGTGAATTTATTGGTGGAGGAGAAGTTACTATTTGTTGAGGATTTTTTGGTTGATAAGCAACTAGATATTGAGGGTATTTCTGTTGAGGGTATTGCTCAGGGTATTGTTGAGGGTATTTCTGATATGGCTGAGGATATTCTGAAGGAATTTTTTTTTGGATATGAATATCCTCTCCATCCTTGTTGTGGATAAGATTGTTGCTGCTGATTAGACCAATTTTTTGAAGGCATAGGAATGTTCCAAGAATTCTGAATAGGAATTTGATAATGTACAGGAAATTGTAAATTTGGAGTTTGAAACATACCTGGAGGTCTCATTTGCCATGGTCTTCTGGCTCCCATGAGATATAACTTCTCCATTTCTGCATTAGCTTCCAAATTATAATTCTGAAAAACCTTTATCTTAGAACAATTGAAAATATCATGATTTTTTGTACAAAATGCACAAGCCTGAACATTTTCTAAAGGACATTCCTTTAAAGCACTTTTTTTTTTTGCATTTTGGAAAGAACACAACCATAAATTGGTCTTCTTCTTCTTGTTTCTTCTTTGTTTTTAACATATCTATTTGATTTCCTAAGGTGCTTCATAGGTCTGTTTTAAAGTCTTCAAATAGGTTTCCTATTTCAGCTCTTGTAACACTTGTTGTGGAAGATTTAGTGGCTTTAGATGTCATCGTTCTTTTTCCATTCCTTGCTTTACTTCTAGAATAATTTTCACACAAGTTTGCAATATCATCAAAGGGTAAAGTATAGATATCACCTTTACCCATTAAGTTAAGGTCATCTAAATATTCTTCTTGGATGCCTCTTAGAAAGATTGTTCGAATAAGATCAGTAGACATGCTTCTATGCTTTGATTTTTGCAGATTATATACGAATCCTTCCAAGTATTCTTCTAAGGTTTCATATTATTTTTGAGTCATTCTAAAAATGTCATCTTTGAAATCTTTTGATCGACAGTAAGGTTGATACTTTTTCAAGAAGATTTTCCAAATACCATCCCAATCAGTCACTGCATGTTCACCTAATCCCATAAACCACCTATGTGCTGATGCTTTTAATGTGGTAGGAAAGAGTCCAAGTCTATGTGCATCATCTGTATACCCATAGGTTATACATACTATATCAAATTCAAATAAAAATGAATCAGGGCCTTCAGATGCCATGCCATAAAAATTTGGTAATACAGATGGGGGTATATTTTTCATTTTAATTTCTTCGTCATTGAGTTCTTCTTGAATGGGAAATTTAAATGTTGACTCCTCTTCTTCTCTTGGGTTTTTATTTACATCATCTCTTTGTTTTTTTTCAAGTTCTCTTTGTCTTCTCCTTTCTTCCAGTTGTTTGTCATATTCTCTCATTTTTTCTGCAGTAGGTCCTCTTGTTAATTCTCCTCCTTCCTCAGCCATTTTGATATGTTGTTCTTCTAATTTCTCTTCCTTTTAAGGCTTTTCAGGGTCAATTTTTTCTAGGAGAGGTTTTTGAGTTCTTTTGCCACTCTCTTTTACTATAGATGATTCAGGTAATAGGACTTGTCTTTCAATAAGAGCAAGTCTCTGGCCTAATTTTTGTTTTTCCTCAAGTTACTCTACAATAAATTTTCCAGCTGATGTTGTAAATTCAACCTTCTCTAAAGTTTTTTCTTCCAATGGTGGGTTAGTTTTTGGATGGGGGGTTTTTAGAAATCTTCCTTTTTGATCCCTAGGTCTAGAGATAAGGAATCATGGCTTAACAAAATGAAGAATTGAAACTAAATATATGTTTTTGTTGTTTCTTTTTAGATTTATTTTTGGTTTAAAAAAAAAAAAAAAACTTCTAGCTGCACCTCCTCGACAACAGTGCCAAAATGTTTGGTCCAATCTGCTAGTGTAGATTAGGCTTCAATTTCTTATCAATCCGAGTAGGTACACTTAGAGGTACTTATCTAAAATATATGGATCTAGAATGATTTGGTCTCCTAAATGAGGGTTTGGTGTAATAGGATTCAATACTCTTTTACAAGAGGTTTTTCCTTGTCTCCTTCCACACTTGAACACCTTCTTAAACAAAACAAATCTAATTTCCTAAAAACAGAGTTCTATTGTTTGTCCGAGATTCTCTATTTCTTTTACAAGAACTCAATTCATAGAACCTCTTCCAAGTCTTAAATCAACACGCTTATCAATCACAATCATCCGAAACAGCAAGCAAGTTAAATAATATTGAAATCAACCAATAGCTAAGTCCTTTTACAAGGTTCAGTCATTAGACTACAAGTTGAGCTCTACAATTACAACCATGATCATTAAGCAGAAATGATAAACTTAAGTTTTGAAACATGAAATAGTAAACACAATTCTCAATTCAAAGGCTGATATCAATTGAATATTATTACAAAGACCTTTCATAAAAGATACTGGCTTCAATTGACAATTCTGATTCATAAACTTGCAGCTTAGGAATTAAATATAAATGTATAGATATTAGATCTAATTATGCAATTGTAAACGAAAAACACAAGGAAGTGTACCAGCTCTGTAGTGGGGGTCCTCCACATGTTGCAAGCACACCTTAAGATAACTCAGATGAAGAAGATTACTAAATGTAACAACATAGATAACTGAATCTCTGTATTAAACTCTGAAAGCCAATAATTACATAAATCGAGTTTTGAAGTTTGTCACGTAATGTCTCGTGTCTATTTCTTCAATGTTTTCCTTCTAGCTATTTATCATCAAAATACATAACAAGAAAAGGCTATTTGTGTTCCTCAAAATCCTAACTAACTTCCCAAAGGATTCGAATTAGTTCAGATCCCTCTTTTCAAGAAAATATCACAAAGAATCAAATTTGTTCATTAATTGCTTGGGATTTTCTGCTGAAATAGCTGAAGTTGACCAACGTTGACCAGCCACCTGTAGAATTATAATCTGGAAGTGGATAGATATTTCACCATCCTTGTACATTCAAGAATAAACCCTCAATCCTTGATTTTGCCAACCTTTCATGCAACATGTAAATACATGAAGCCATTACAGGAAGTTACAAAAACCTGTAATTTTCTGAAAAATCCTTATTTTAACAAAAAAATTCCTAAAATCAATTCCAATGTAAAAATAATAATAATGGCATTACATTGATTAGTTTCAAAGGAATATGAGAGATTTATGAAGGTTAAATGAGAAAAGATGATGGATAAAATGAAGTTTTTAGGTGAAAGGATGAGTCATGAAATGGTACCAATGCCCCCTTATTGTTATTTTTTTCCTATGTACTCCTATATTGTTACTATTGTGCCCTATAAAAGCCCACTATTTTTATTTTTGTTCCCTTCCATTGTTGTTTTTATTGTTGATGTCGACTAGGATTATATTGTGACCCATTGGACTCCTATATCTACAAAGGAGGTTTTGTCATTTGTATCATCCAAGAATTGTTCTTTTATGTAATTTAAAGGAGGTTTCCCCCTCAAAGTGAATAATTTTTAAGTCATTGATCTATCTTTTCTCCCATTTTATGATCTAGTTGCATAAAACTTGTAATCTTTAGGAACACCTTTAGCCAAATGTTTCACCCTGGGGTATTTTTCCGAGCTAATGTTATGGTCCTCCACCTTCTATTTATGTTATTTCTTAGTTGGCTTGGAAACCACTTCATTTGGGTTAAAAAGCCTTTCTAGTGGGACAAATCCCCTGGGGATAGTATTCCCCTTTAGTTGTAAAATCGTGTTCCTGGCAATAGTTTCTTCCCAAAGGACTTGTTGTCCATCGGTCATTTTCTCATCCTCCTGGTGAATCATATAGTTTTAAAAATATCCACTAAAATCCAGGAAGAGTTATATTTTTTCCTCATATTCAAACACCTGGGAGTACTTTACATTGTCTAGTACTGAAGGTCAATACCTAACCTCAACTTCATATCTTAGTAATAGGTACCGAGGAGGCTTAAAATTTCTGGTAGAAACTGTCAATGAGTTGTCCATATGATTTATTTCTCTAGGAAAAAATTGGATATTAAAGGCTAAGAAAAATTTCTCAATCAAATCCCATACCTCATTTTGATAAGCCATTACTCTTGGATGCTTAGTTTGGCATTGATTTTTTATTTTCTTCACCACCAACCCTAAATACCCAAATACTCCCAAGCACCCAATGTTGATATTTATGGGATCCTACAACCCTAAAAACAAAGATTCACGTTCAACAACATTATTATTGGCTTCAAACTCTAGTTTGGAAGAGAGAGGAATGAGGCCATCTTCAGGAGACACCAATAACACACCTTCCCCATTTCCTTCCCTATAATAAGCACCATCAAAATATAGATTTCATATTTTATTACACTCTAATGATTATTTAATCAGCTGGATAGAACATTCCACTTGGATTTCCTCCATGATTTGATCATTTTATTCTAATAAAAACAAGAAAAATCCTTCTCTTTAGCATACACAAGAGCATTATTTGGAGAATAAACCCTTATGTTTGTCTTAGAATATATAGATTTTGTATACAATCGATGTTATTCTCCTCCAAATATAGGAATGGTACCATATTCAAAATCGGGTTTTGATGGATCCTCCAATTTTTTATCCCCATGACCTGGAAATAAGAATACCAAACCTTCCAAGAATGTCAGCAACTACAATTTCCATTACTACACCATTTATATGGATTTGAGCCAAATTGACCACTAAGTATTTAATCATCCCAAGTCATTTTACATTGTTGGAATCAAAGCAATGCATATCCTTATAAGGTTTTATTATTTGCAGTGCCAACTTATCCATAACACACAATGGCATCAAGTTATGAGACGCTTCAGAGTCAAGAATATAGTTATGCAACAGGATATCATGAACTACCAATTTCATATGTAAAGGAGCAACAGAAGAGTCCTTCTCCTCAACATGGGGTCCAAACACAACCATGGGTCTCTCTTCTTGAAGGTTCAAGATATCTTGTAGAGGGGCTACAATAGGTGAAATCATGAACTGAGATACTTGAGCTTTATAATTAGGTTGTTTCAACAATTCAGTCAAAGGAACATATAATTTGAATTTTTACAACTCTTTTTTAAGAGTGAAAGAGGAGGGGATCCTATCAGTTTTGGCCACGTCAATAGACTATTTATCCTCATTGCCGACATAATTTATTTCTAGTGGTAGCAATTCTATTTTGGAGACTTCAGTCTTACGAGGAATATGATATGAGGAATCCCTTTTGTGTGGTGGGACTTTGTCAAGAGGTTTCTTTCCTTTCTCTGTTGGCTTAGGAGGATTTGAATGAGGAGGTTCCTTATTTTTATCTTACATTCTAGACCTTTTCCTACAGGACTTGAGATTATATTTTCAGTGTAACTCAGGTTACATGAATGAGCAATCTGTCTACAATAATGTTCAATCTCACCGTCATCCATTGGGGCATCCAAGTCATCCCCTTCTTCCTCACGTGGTTCTATTTCATGTGCTTCATCATAAAGAGAAGATAAATGGTTTTCTTGGACCTCTATATTATCTTCAACATTCACTTCGGGATCATCTTTTAGATACAAAGGGGCATGAATATGGTTGTTGGGCCTTGAAATTGTCATTTACTTCCATTACATTTTAACTTATATTTCCATATTATCACCTTCACTCCACCTCCATTTCATTACATTTACCTTACCATTACCACTATTGGGTGACATTTATGTTTTTCCAAACTTTATTAATTCCTAGTATTTTTAAGTGAATTTATGGTTAAAAATTAGAAAATAGTATGCACATAATTATACCTAACAAGTGGACTGAGTTTGTTGCCACCTGTAGGTCAAAAATAATCTTCTAGAAGGGTATTATGTGGCCTCCTAAGGCCAAATTCGAATTTGAATGGAGAAGATCATGGGATCATGGGGATATGTGTCGCATTTCCTATTTGTATTGTAACTCTAAGAGCACATGTGCCTTATCACTTCCTATTTGGATTGCAACTCTAGAGATATAGGGAGAGATTCATGGACTCTCATTAATGAGATAGCTTCTCATCTTTTTGTATAAATATGGGAAGCTTTCTCCTATCTTTTCATGGGTAAAATTGGAGTTACGCTCAAGCTTTGAATACAAAATTAGATTGTGGAACCTTACTCATGAATGTTCCTTCATTTTTATTTTTATTTTCTTACATATGGAGCATCTCGATTTACCATCTCTCGTACCTTTAGATCAATTGCCTAAAATGTGTGAGATTTAATTTCTTTTATAGATTAAAGTTTATGTGCTTTCTTAGTATTAGTTTTAGAATAATTGTGTAATCATTTTTATTCTGAAACATTTCGTGAGGATAGCTCTTTCTATTTTCAAATTGAACTAAGTTTGAAGAAATAAGAATTCAGAGTTATATATTTTCTTTTACTGTTTTGTCATTTTCTTTCCTAGATTAGAAATATCAATTAATTGTATCAATGGATGTTCTTAAAGGTGATTTCAAGATGATGATTCTAAACTAAATAATTGAATGTATAATTCATACAGTTATTGAGTCTTCCCTCTACACATTTTACTTGCTTTCTAGGAACTTAGAAACTATGGTATAATTGATTTCTTACACAACATATCAAGGGGTTAATACTTCATATTGAATGTTGGAGTAAATCAAAACATACATTATATAACTTTACATGATTTTTACGTTTTCTTTAGATCCTCATTTAATTGCATCACTAATGTTCCTAAAGGTCATTCCAAGAAGTTGATTTTATCATATTTCTAGACTAAATGATTGAATATTTAATTCATGCAATTATTGAGTTTTTCCCTTTGCATGCTTTAATTGCTTTCCCAGATTTAAAGACTAAAGTATAATCGGTTGCTTGTACATAATCTAAAGAGGGTGATTATATCATACTCCCATGTTGGATGCTAGAGTGATTGAATGTACCTTAGCTGTTTTTATTTACATGTTTTGAAATTATTTCTTATATTTAAATTTCAATTCCTACAAGTGTGATTGTGTGCACTATATTTTCTTTTGAATTTTCTTTCTTTCTTTTCGTTACTTGATTTCACAGGTTAGTTGAATTTCATTTTCATTATTTGTTTTCATAGATTAGATGAATTGTTTTTCTTTATTTTGTAGTTAGATTGATCTAAACTGAAAGATAATATCTAACACATACAGTGCACGCATGCTTCACAAGCTTACAAAACCCCCAAGTTGACAAATTAAAAGTCAGGAAATCACTTTGCCCCAAAATTTTGGTGTCGGTGCCAGGGAAGTATGCGTAGGAACTAGCTTTCATTCTAGAGTTTTTTTTTTTTAGTTTTTACTAACCATTTATGGAAAACTAATCTATAATGCAACCCACTCACTACATTGACGAATGATAGCAAAAAGCGATTACGCCACAATATTCATCAATTCTTCAACAGATCCTTGTGGAAAATTGAAAGGACAAGTCGATTTCGTATATCCTTACAAACCATTAGGTACATTTTTCAAGTTTGGATATGAGCATTTAAAAAATTCTAATCCGTAAATGGCTTCATTGGAAGCATGAATCTACTTAAAAATAAAAATATTTTTTTTTTTAGACAGATAGGAAAAATAAAAATAAATTTTTAACATTTTTTTACGATAAATTTGATGTTTTGTGGTGCAGTAAGAACCACCCATCTACTAACCATTGGAAGGAAATATTTGCAATAAAATAAATGATTGAGAACAAGGAGCACAAGCGAAGATCATGGGCGATAATCTAAGGAATGAGATCGATCCTTTTCATTTTATTTTTGAAAAATTTACATAGGAATTGATTGACAAAATCCTGACTATGCTAAAAAAATAGAAAATCTCGAGTATGCTCTCCTTATGTACTTCGTGTGACCTGGAGGATTAGAAAAATAATTTTTTTTGTTAGTATATCATAAAATCTAAAAAAATTATCTAGCTACAGAATGCAATTTTGTAGCTAAATTCTATTTTCCTCATTTTATTTAATTTAATTTGATTTTTCAATAAATTTTAAAATAAATATAAAAAATAAAAATTCAAATTCCATTTTCTTTATTAATATTTTTTTTTTAATAAAGAAAAAAAAAATATTTAATAAATTGTTTTGATTAAATGAAATATATATGTATATATTTTTAAAATTTTTAAAAAATATAACATATATAATTTTTTTAATAAAACAAAACATCTAAAAAAAATAGACAAAATACAGTTAACAAAACACATAAAAGAATTAAAAAAAAAAAAACAAAGCCATGCTACCCAATGTTATGAAAAAATTCAAAGCATAAAATAAAATGAGATTAAAACTCCAAACGAATAAGATGAAAACAATATTTAAATGGATTTGCAATCTCTAAATCAATGTTTTGTGTGCTAGTTTGGCTTCTACCTTCCAATCAACCTACAATTAAAACTTGACTGCGCAACAATTTTAGGCTTTGGCCTTCAAATTCGCCTCAACCTGTAAATCCGTTCCATCAAGCTCTCATCTCCAATTTCTGAAAAGAAGTAAAGTTTAAATTGTGATCTGGATATTTTTTTTTCATTCTTGGAACTTTGGTTATGAGAGATTTACTACTGTGAGATGCCATATACGCATTTGAGTTTTGAAGATATGACCTCTACAGTTGTTAATCAAAATCTGTAGTTGAAGATTCCACAATGCTACCCAGCACTCTTGAAAATGTGATGAAAATATGGTGGGATACAAATCTGGATAAGAAACCAGAGAAATTCAGCAACAAGTTCCTTTGGGCTTAGAATTCATCAGGCTGCCGCAAGAGAAACTGCAGAATAACTGAACAAAATTGAGATTGTGTGAATGTAATTTGAAGAATCGTTTGACAAATCCATAGTTTAGAGGAGAGATCCATTTTTCAATAAGCTGAGTTTGGTTTCGAATTGAAATAAAATGCTTGATGCATGTGGAAATTGATGAACCTATTCAACCAAAAATTAATTATGTTTCCAGAGAAAAAGCCAGGAAATGGGTATCTGTTTTGACACCCATTTTTAAAACGAATTTTATGAGAAAACCGAGGCGAATTAGAAAAAATAAAACATGGGTTTTTTTCGGGAACGGGGGAAATTATGTAATTTGCAAGCAATTTTCTGGATTTTTCAACCATTTGCGAGAAAATTAGGGTTCTTCGAAGGTCTGTTTTGCAGACTGCGTGAGGAAAAAAACTATTTTTGCACAGTGAAAATTTTGAGAACGACATTCAAATCAAATTCTACTTTGATTTTTCGCATGATCCAATTTTCCTGATCTCCACGAAGAAGAATCTGAAATGAAAACAAAATCTATTGGATCCACATGGCATGAGGAATCCACTGTACACATCCACTCCCAAATGAATGATCTCATTTTGTGCTGTCAATTATGATTTCAGGCAATCACTTCCATTGTGCATTGAAATGGTAGATGCAAAGGTGATTGTTAATTGATTTTCTCAGCAATGAAGCAGAGATAATGAAGAACTTCTAGAGCTCGTATCCAATCTAACAATTGGTAGTAAAACTAATCCCTCAGACAATATTTTGTTTTCAAGAACAATCTAATCACAAATATAAAGAGCACCAACTATCATGAAGCAGTTACCTGCATTTATGTTATTTGAAGCAAATAATGGACTAGGCCCTTTATCAAAAGGAACTCCCATAGCATCTAGAGTCGTGAGCTTCCAAATCATAGATTCACAAAGTAAAATAAAATGACGAAGGTGGGATTCGATCACATAAAAACATTCATTCATCATTGCTATGATTTATCAGCCTTGTTTTCAAATTCATTTTCTTTATTATTTTTTTTGTTTAAAAATAAATATATAATTTATATATTTTTAAATTTTCAAAAATGTAACATATATAATTAAAAAAATAATAAATAAATAAAATAAAATAAAAAACCTTTAAAAAAAATGGTCATTGTTTCTTAAGGCTTTTTGAAGCCTCCAAATTTACAATTTTGTATATTTCTTAGATCCCCAAATCATTATTGTCAACTTCAATTTTTTTAAAATTTAGCTTTACTTGTTATTTTCCTTAAAAAAATAAAAAAATAAATAAATTATTGCATCAATAAAATAAGTTGGGTATTGTTCTTTTTTCTGGAGGAGGTACTAATTTATTTAAATGAAAAGACTGATTATTTGCATAGCTGTGTATATTTAACTTTCTTCTGAGGATTTTAGCTACGGAACTATGCACATTCTGCAGCTAAACATCAATTCTGTAGCTGAAAAATTTCACTATTTCACCTGAATTTTAAATTAGCCTAACTTTCTCATCCGACATCTGATTTTGACGATTCAAGCATCGTTGGAAAGATCGTGAAAAGCTATACATAATGAGGAAAATATAATCAAAGTTTGAAACATCAAAAAAATGAAGAAATTGTTGAAAAGACACAATAGGTAACTTGAGGCACTAATTTTGAAACATGTATAAATTCTTTTGGATTTTCTTCGTGAAATTCTTTTATTAGTACCAATTCTCTATTTTTTTGTGTAAATTTCATAACTATAGAGATTTATCACCTCTCTCTTTTGATATTCTTACATTCCATTGCAGAAAAAGTACTAGTTTTATTTTGCAAGTTCCAGGAGGAAGGATAGATGACTACAAGTGAATAGTGTCTCTCTCAGAGACCACATTTCTTTGATCAGCAACAAAGAAAGAAACATAAATGCATGAGCACATGCTAATGCAAATCGGATCCAACACTTGCAAGCCTTTCAGATTCTAGTGTCTCCATTGCATCTATGCTTCCTCAGTGAAAAAAAAAATCACCTCATTTCCCTTTACATTCGCTATTGCATTTCTACTTAAGCATTATATAAATCCTTGTCTCATTTTCCCTCACTGCTCATTTTTTTTCCCCAGTCATTATATTTTTCTGCCATGCTTTCACTAACCTAGCATTAAAACCACTTAACTCCTCTACAAAGGTGATTCTTTCATTTCCATTTTCACTCTGTGAAATAAATCTTGATCCACTACAAAAAAAAATTCATCCATAGTTGTTCAAAAATTATTCTTTCATGCTCGTGTTAGATGATGGAGTATTCCTTAAGGCCTCCCTTCTAACAAGTCTTTACCTATCGACATCAGCACATTATCTAGGTCCAAGACTAGACTCCTTATTAGTACCTTGAGGCTTGTATGCATTAATGACAAGTTTTTTCGCTGAAAATCATGGGAATACATCAATGTCCCTTGATCGTCAGATCTTTCAAGTGGCTCGACATCAGCCCATCTATTCACACTTTGCAAGATGTAGTTAGGTACCTTGTCACTCATTGACATTAATGTTGAGTTTTCCTCGCATTAGTTAACGACATTCATCAATGGTCAGTAATCCAATGACTTCTCTTCATGCTCAACATCAACACATTTATTCGCATGACTAGAATTGTACCATAGGATTTTATAATGATTGAATACTACATCATTTCAGTAGTTTGCAACATGAATCAATTTGTATCAGTAGCAATAAAGATCCCAATCTTATCATCAACACAAAGAGAACAAAGAAGCAGATCAAATTCCTTTGCTTTACATACTTCATGATCCAACGACATCAACAACCACACTCTTTAGAACACACATGAAACTCATCCATTTCCAAAGGGTAAGTGAAGGCATATCATTTTCTAACCTTTTACCATAGAATTCCTTGAAAATCTAGAATGATAATCTTTGGAAAAAACAATTATTTTCCTCATTTCACAAAATTTCCAATACCATCAGTCGGGGGGGGGGGTTACATTCATATTCACATTTTGCCACATTCATATCACATTCAAAAGGCCACATACTTTCAAATGATATTAACTATTACATTATTATTATGAGCATACAATGGCTTTTCAAAATTACTTAAAAGATAATTGGATGCAAACATAATCATGGTTGTCACACAAGAACCAACCATGATGCAGTCCAATAAAGATATACTTTGCAACAATAATCAAATTATCATTATGAAAATTTAAAAGATCAAAATTGAATGCAACAACAAAATATGGTTGAAACACAAGAACCACCCATGTTGCAATTTAAATAAAAGACTTTGCAGAAGTATGATGTTATCAAATGATACCATGCAAAGTTAAGCAAAAGCTCAAAGGAAAAAAAGAAGGAATGAATGTAATAGATTGCATGAGGACATGCAATAGCTTCAGTTGGGGGGTATGTTGGGCCTTGAAATTGTCATTTACTTCGATTACATTTTCACTTATATTTCCATATTATCACCTTCACTCCACCTCCATTTCATTACATTTACCTTACCATTACCACTAATGGGTTACATTTATGTTTTTCCAAACTTTATTAATTCCTAGTATTTTTAAGTGAATTTGTGGTTAAAAATTAGAAAATAATATGCACATACTTATACCTAACAAGTGGAATGCATTTTTTTCCATGTGTAGGTAAAAAAGAAGCTTCTAGAAGGGTCTTATGTGGCCTCCTAAGGCCAAATTCGAATTTCAATGGAGAAGATCATGGGATCATGGGGATATGTGTTTCATTTCCTATTTGTATTGTAACTCTAAGAGGACATGTGCCTTATCACTTCTTATTTGTATTTTATCTCTAGAGATATAGGGAGAGATTCATGGACTCTCATTAATGAGCTAGCTTCTCATATTTTTGTACAAATAGGGGAAGATTTCTCCTATCTTTTCATGTGTAAAATTGGATTTATGCTCAAGATTTGAATATATAATTAGACTATGGCACCTTACTCATGAATTTTCCTTCATTTTGATTTGGTTTTGCTTACATATGGAGCATCTCGATTTACCATCTCTCATACTTTTAGATCAGCTGTCTAAAATGTGTGAGATTTACTTGCTTTTATAGATTAAAGTTTATGTGCTTTCTTAATATGAGTTTTAGAATAACTATGTAATCATTTTTATTCTGAAACATTTCGTGAGGATAGATCTTTATATTTACAAATTGATCTAAGTTTGAAGCAATAATAATTCACAGTTATATAGTTTCTTTTACTATTTTTTCATTTTCTTTCCTAGGTTATAAATATCAATTAATTATATCAATGGATGTTCTTAAAGGTAATTTAAAGATGGTGATTCTAAACTGAATGATTGAATGTCTAATTCATACAATTATTGAGTTTTTCCTCTACACATTTTACTTGCTTTCTAGGAACTTCAAAACTAAGGTATAACTGATTTCCTACACAACATCTCAAGAGATTAATACTTCATATTGAATGTTGGAGTAAATAAAAACATACATTAGTTAACTTTACATACCTTTTACATTTTCTTTAAATCCTCATTTAATTGCATCACTAATATGCCTAAAGGTTATTCCAAGAAGTTGATTTTATCATATTTCTAGACTGAATCATTTAATATTTAATTCATGCAATTATTGAGTTTTTCCCTTTGCATGCTTTAATTGCTTTCCTAGATTTAAAGACTAAAGTATAATCGGTTGATTGTACATCATCTAGAGAGGGTTATTCTATCATGTTCCCATATTGGATGCTATAGTGATTGAACGTAACTTAGTTGTTTTCCTTTACATGTTTTGAAATGCTTTCTTAGATTTAAATTTCAATTCCTACAAGTGTGATTGTGCACGCTATATTTTCTTTTGAATTTTCTTTCTTTCTTTTCGTTACTTGATTTCCTAGGTTAGTTGAATTTCATTTTCATTATTTTATTTCATAGAATAGATGAATTGGTTTTTGTTATTTTGTAGTTAGATTGATCTAAACTAAAAGATAATTTCTAGCACATATAGTGCATGCATGCTTCACAAGCTTACGAAACCCCCGGGTTGACAAATTAAATGACAGGAAATCACTTTTCCCCAACAATGGTCATGTTGATGCTTCGTCTCCCTTTTTTAAGATCTTCCAGGGTGGCTTTATATAATGAAGATTGAAATTTCAGTAAGGAGTTGGTTGAATTTGTCAAGGATGGTTTTTGATTCCAACTCTAGTTTCACAAGCTTGTTAGACAAATTTTCTAGTCTATTCATCTCCTCTAGTTTCTTCTCTTTAGTTTCCTTTCCATGGCTTGAAGAACTAGCTTCTTCTTTTCCCGTCCTCCTGCCATCATAATCAGTCTTCCCTTTCCACTTCCTAGTGGAGGTGAAGTCTATTTCAAATTCTAGAGAATCTATCTAGATCTGGTCCAGGATATAAGACTTTCTTTCTCTAAGGGTGAACCTGAATTCTAGTTCAAACGCTCCAAAAAATACCACTTTAGCAGTAGCTTGTGGAGGTTTAATTTTAGCAGGGAGATTATTGTATAATTTGTTAAAATTTATTATAAATTCTCAAACATATTCATTATGATTTTCATTCATTGCGTTGAATTTAGTGAGGATGTTCCCATGGTCACCTTTCTCCCCCCACTTCTACATAAAAGAATTTTCCATCTCCTCCTGGGTAGTGATTGAAGCATTTGGGAGGTATTTGTACCATTTCATGGCCTCCTTATCTCAGGATTGGAAAAAGAGTTTTAACACCACATCCGTGTGTTCTACACTCAGATTCTATACAAAGCACAAAATGTTTCTTTATGCATTTGAGCTGAGATATCATCCTCACTAGTAAATATTTGCAAGAGTTCAAGATAATATTGTTGCATCCCATTCAAGGGTTGTTGAAAGTCCACTGGGGAATATTTATTTCGGAAAAAACTAGGGACAACCATTTTTTGAAATGGTGGTGGTGAAAGGTTTATTACAGAGCCTTCATGAGGAGTTGTATGAGGTGTAGATAACTGGAGCTCAGTTGGAAAACTATTGATGCTCCGTTTCAGACTATTTATGATAATTTATTTTACTTCTTCACATTATGGAAAGGTATTAAATGTGAAGGAAGGTGAAATGAAAAAATATTATTTTATTTTTAATCTCGAGGAAAATGGGCTAAATAGTGCACAGTGTTCCTTAAGATGCTCCAAGGCTTTGAAGGAAGACTTAGAGAAACTTATAAAAAACTTATAAGAGCTAGAGGTTGACACTTCAGGAAGAGAGGTCACAGGATCTAGAGTGATAGGGGTTATTTCTTTCCAAACCCTTCTGGATATGATCTTTTCAAGGTAAAATACAAGAGGATTTCTCTGTTGTGAAGTTTCAGAGTGAGTGTGAGGGATTTTGAAATCCATGGTGCTCAAAATGAGATTCAAATAGTGGAGTCACCAAGGTGAGATATCTTTAACCCACACCCCTTTTTTCTCACCTAACCAAAGGGTGTACAAGTATCGTACCTAGGGAAAATTTTCTGATTCGACCTCGAAAATGGTTCCAGAAGATGTTGTCGTTCCTAGAGATATCCTCGAGGTTGAAGAGAGACTAGTTCCTAGGAAATATTGATGAGTGCTTGCATGATTTTCTCGAATGGTTCACTTACACTCAATATTTAATTTTATTTTTAGAAAAAATTGTTTCATAATCTTCTTAAGAAGAGAAATACAAATATTGCTGCAAAATAATACTCATAGAAGCGTTAAGGTATAGCCTCAATGGCTAAAATTACATGAGTGTGTACTTTTATCAGTCATTGTAGTATATTGTAGAGAATAATTATAAAGGAATGAAACCAAACACATGGGACTTGGTTAAGAATCTTGTGCATCATACCTCAGAATGAAAAACATGAGAGGAACATTCAAATGATGTGCTAAGTTACATGAGTGAATATTAAGGATATTAAATTTGTATCAGTCACATGCATCTAAGATCAACATTAAACATAGATGAATACATGAATTCATAAAAAAATATCTAGCAACTACTATTACATGAAATGTGAGAAGAAGAGTGAAGGTATATGGATCAAACACAAAATAAAATACATACTATAGTCTCACATTAGGGGAATTTTGAGGTCTAAAATGGGCCTCCTAAGGAAATTTTAAAATAATAGTGGAAATAATAAAATAATATTTTATTACATCATCAAATTTTAGAGGGAAACAAGGAAAAATACTTTTTCAACTTGTATTTTCAACTTATCTCCCAAAGTTTTTACTCAAATTTCTAGTGGGAGTACTTGTTGGATGAAAAAGTTAATTACTCATCCAATGAGTAGCCATGTTGCATAATTTTTATGGGTCCTACTGTTATCACTCATTAATTTGTGAAACATTTCTTGATAGGTTCATACAGGTCACTCACCACATGGATAAGGTCTCTTAAGCCATTTTAATGTGGTTTAGGAATTTTTTTGCATTTTTTAAGTCTATCCTAAGTTTTATGATCACCTTCAATTATAACATTTTAGTCAAATCAGTCCCATATCATGTCAGTTTTCATTCCCTGTGGATTCAAACTCAAAAGGGCACATATTTTAGTTTTTCAATTTTTCGTAGCATTTTAAACATGAAAACAACAGTTTTCGCTATGAAACCGCCTAATAGTTTCGTAGTGAATCTGTCAGAAACTTAACTAATTTCGCTATGAAAATCCGTTTTATAGCCTAGCTTGTTAGAGTTTTATAGGTTTCATTTTATGATTAGAGAAATAAAGGTGGATGCCATTAAAGGTTGTTATGGTTAGTTTTAAATGTACATAGTCATGCTTGATGTCATCATTACCCTTTTTTCGTGTATGTGTTATGATTGAAGCTCGAAGTTGTTAGCTAAACTAGTAAACCTCACCTAAATTAGCCTTTTGTAATATTGTGCTTTAACCTTGCATGTGATTCAATCCCTGGAGAGCTGCTTCATCGAGCCAAGCAGGTTGCTAGTAAATTTGAATTCTACAAGTGTCATCAGTAAGCGAGGAAGTGAAGACTATAAAGCATCCATGGATGCAAGAGGGAAAACAAATAAGGGTGGCCATCGTCACAGGTATGAGCCCATGGACATGAAATTACTCAATGAATACCCTATTGCCATGGAGGTTTTCAGAAGGAC
This sequence comes from Pinus albicaulis, assembly GCA_034641835.2. Lineage (NCBI taxonomy): Eukaryota > Viridiplantae > Streptophyta > Pinopsida > Pinales > Pinaceae > Pinus > Pinus albicaulis. The sequence goes on along the minus strand of CM076583.1, from coordinate 1,030,280,614 downwards.
TGGCTACTTGCAATTCTGTCAGAGGTTGCAAGGCTTTCATTTATAGGTTTCGAAAGATTTTTCCACCAGCTTTACTAGAACAACATCAAAGGTTGGAATTCTGAACCTTACAGTGACACCAGAGAGCATATCATCAACTATAAGAATCCCTAGAGGAGGTGAATAATGGTTTAAAGCTATCAAATCCACAATGCAGGATTGCAAAGTGTATATTAAGAAAGAACATAGTGAAGTTAATTTGACAAATGCTATCCTTAGAAGTTTCATGAAGGAGAATTATGAAAAGCTGTTGATGATAATTCAAAAGTATTTTACTTGTGAAGGAAGGTTTTACATGGTCTACTCCTATCATATCAGACTTATTTTGCATTTTGCAGGTAAGAGGTCACTTGACCTGCCTTTCTATTTATACAGAATTCTAGGGAAAATGTCAGATAAGGTTCAAATCAAAACAAAGGGCAATGAAATTTATCTTTTTCATCATGGTCTAATTAAGCAGTTAGTGTTAGAGGAATTGAGGAGGTTAGACAAAGATTGGATTTCTTCCTTGTTCATGAGTGGTTATGAAATTGATGTGGTTACTCCTAATAAAGCCTCCAAACCTAGAACTACTTCACGACCAACTGTGGCAGAAAAGGTTGAAGAAGAAAATAGATCATCTCCTCTAGAACTGCTGAACATGGAGGTAGAACCTTTTCAAGAGACTGACACACCTCAAACAACATCTACAAAATAGAAGCATAAAGTTAGCAAACAAGGCAGCAAGAAAGTCACTAGAAGCCAGACATTAGCTAAAGGCAATCTGGAGGATATCCTTCATGCAATTGACAGTGAAGAAACACCAATAGTGTAAGCTAAAGACATTGAAGATGGAGGAAGAAAGCTGAAGAAAGGTAAGAATGCTAAGAAACTAGACTTTGCAGGTGATGATGCTGGTTTTATTTTTCAGCCAAGGAAGCCCATGACCAGATATGAAAACAAGGCCATGGAGAGAAAGAATATAGAAAAAAACAATGAACTTTCCCCGCCAACAAGCATCATAGATTTGTCTCCACCAGTAAATGAGGAATTAGTTATCAGGCAAAGAAAGGGAAAAGAGAAAATGATTGAAAAATAAAAAATAGAAAGCCTCAAAGAGCATTTGAAGGAAGCGGGTAAATATATATCAATTTTAAAGCTAGAGGCAAAGAGGCATAGAGTTGATAAGGTTCAATTTGAACAGATCAGGAAAATATGGGAAGATAAAGTCACAAGTGTTTCAAAAACTTTGGACAATACATAAAAGTTCCTAAAATGGATTCAGCCATTAAGAGGGGAGGTTAAACATGTTAGGAGGATGAAATTTCACTTACAATCCAAAAATAGATCATTAAAAGACCAAGTGGAAGCTCTTCAAGAGCAGTTGGATTTTATTCAAGTGGAGTTAGAAAAGAAAGGGTTGAAGATGAAAGTGGAGGAAGAACCCATCAGCCAATTGATTGTAAATGAAGATGAAACAACAAAAGAGTAAAAAATTGAGTTGGAATATTTTTTATGAGATTCATCATTGACACAGAACCTAAATTTTACCTCTGGAGATAAATTTTTGAGGGTAATATTGAACTCAACAAATTCTGGTTTTTTGGACAGTTTCGTAGCATACCTTAGGATTAAGGCCAAAAAAACACTACGAAAATTTCTGTAGGTGCATTTTTTCCTTTAAATTCAAAATTTTCAAGTATTATGGAGGGAGATTGATTGGTTTCAAGGTGTCTTGGCATAGTTAAGGTGTTTTAACAATAAAGGTGTCAAGGATATAGGTGGAAAAGCAAGTTTTCATACGCTACGAAAACTTGCTACGAAATTGCCTAAAGTGCCTTTTTTCGTACTGAGGAGATTTTTGAAGAGTTTTGAGAATAACGACAACACATTATCCAGTTGGAGACCTCCAACATGTCAATGGATTATATTAGAAGAGACTCATTGGTCAAAGGGAGTGTCACACAACTAGCTGATCAGTAAAAATAATGTTTAAAGTGAAGATTATCCATCCCTAAAAAGTAGAATTATGTTCCATAGATCTAGTGGTGTTTTTAAGATGTAAAGTGGTGGTGAATTATCACTAGAATATGTGATATCAATTATGTAACTATTTCACTACTATGAGAACCAAATGTAATAAATAGGAGATAGAGTCCTATTAGGAGTTTGATTTCTTAATGGATATCTGTCCTTTTTTTGTTTTTTTTCAAGTTATTAGTTTCAATTATGATAGGTGTTAGAGTAGAATTCGAAGATCTAGCGAGCTTGGAAGATCATATATATTGTAGATAATGTCTATTTATATACTAGACATTGAAGAGAAAAGGGTTGGAGAATATTGCACCAAATTGCTGCTTGTATGTTTGTGTCCATTATCATTAATATATAGTGACATTCTACTTCTAGACCTAAGATTCTCATGAGGTGTTTAGTGTGTTTTTACTCTGTATCTTTATGTCTAATCACTTGCAATGGATTTTATCTCTAATTACTCAGAATTCATACTATTATGCTCTGAATTCCTTTAGGGGTGAAACTACTGTGTTTTCCTTATATTGTGTGTGTGAATTACCTTGATTAAAGACCTCTATCTGCCTCAGCTTCCATGTGAAGAAAGACTGTCATTAAGGGTATTGATGTTGACTCCATAGCCCAATGGTAGCAAGCCTTCATTTTTCAACCTGCAATCATACAAAAAACTATGTCACAATTCATAGAGTTACCCATCTAGTACTATCCTTATTCAAAATCATAAAACCCCTTTGAGAGAGCCCTCTCAAAATGAAGAGGCTAATCTTAAGTTAGAAGTGGTTTGAAAGAGTTACATTGAGTTGATTGATGAGCAAAAAATCTAGATCATTTTGGTGATAACATTTTGGTGCATCTTCTAGGACTCTGAAAACATATTTCCTAAAGTTTTTGTGCAAATAATGAAGCTGAACTCTTGGAAGTAGCAGGAGCTCAAATTTTTTTGAGGCTGTAGAACTACCTTGGCAACTCCATTGTTGAAGAATTTAAAATTTCATAGCTTCATGGTGATTCCATTGGATTTATGAAGAACTCATATGCTACCATTCTTGTTTTGAGGTATGCATGTGTACATTTTTTAGAAATTTATGGTTTCCAAAATCCTTTTCCCAAGGATGCATATTTTTTAAGGAATGGTCCAAAATTTAATGGAGAAGATTTGAGTTTGAACTTGAAGCATATATCATATTTCCATGAAATTACTGAGCTTCTTAGAGTCAGACATGAAGATATTTTCATCATATTGTTCTATGATTCATTTCAAGAGAAATGTAAACAATGGATTGAAATTTTTCCTGTCAGATCTATTATGTCATTTGTAGATTTTTGGCTTATTTTTTTGGAAACACTGATGGAAAGAATAGAGTTGGTGGCAGATTCTCCTTCTATTCAAGGTTTTAAACAATGGAATAGTGATCACACTAATGAGGAAGTGGATGAAAATTTTTCTTTTTCCTTGTCTTCTTATTTAAAGTCATTTGAGTGTAAATCAGAAGATAAGATTCATTTTTTAGATGAAGTTGCTAAGAACATTGAGAAATACATGGATGTTTTAGAAGATCAAATTCAATCCTATAGTATTCATGGTCAAGATCAGTCATTTCAAAAGTTTTTCATGCCAAAATACAAAGAGAAGGTGATGCTACCTTTTTCTTTTGAGATTGAGGAAGAATGCCTTGTTCTTGAAAATCACTTTGATAGCACACAACTAAAACCTTATGTTACTAAAGAAAGCATACATGAGATGTCTAAAACTGCAAAATGTCTTGAGGATTATCAAACAAACTATGTCTTCTATGATCCTATAGCTGAATATATGGAAGAGTTCTACAATCAAAATTTCCAATTATTCTTTAATTGTGAAAATCAGACCCATCGTCTCTTACCTTTATCATTTTGGAATACAATTTTATTTGTTTTCAAGTGCAACTAAGGAGTATAGGTATGAGGTCATCTCATTGAATTTATTTATTGGAGGTTTCATGTATCTTGAATTAAACATGAAATTGTAGTTGTTAGGGTAGGTAGGAGTGTGTGTGAATAAGCTCAAAGTATACTGAGCATATTTTCAATAGGTACAAATTTGTTTTTCAGCAGTAATCATGAAGCTTGAGCCTAAGGTGAAGGCCATAAGAGTTTGAAGAAGGCTTGACAAATTTCATAATTTTATTTCCAAACATATGGATGGCACTGGAAATAAAGGTTCTTTGATATACCACATGGGCACGCCATATCAAGTGGAGCCATTGTTATCACTCATTAAGTTGTGAAAATTTTCTTGATAGGGTCATACAGGTCACTCACCACATAGATAAGGTCTCCTAATACATTTTAATGTGGTATAGGAAAATTTTTGCATTCTTTAAGCCTATCCTGAGTTTTATGATCACCTTCAATTAAGACATTTCAGTCAAATATCTCCCATATCATGTCATTTGTCATTACCTATGCATTCAAACTCAAAAGGGTGCATTTTTTAGTTTTTCAAGTTTTCGTAGCGTTTTGCACAGGAAAACAACCGTTTTCGCTATGAAACTCCCTAATGATTTCGTAGCGAATCTGTCAGAAACTTAACTAATTTATCTACAAAAATTTGTTTTATAACCTAGCTTGTCAGAGTTGTATGAGGTGTCATTTTATGATTAGAGCAGTAAAGGTGGAGGTCATTCAAGGTTTTTATGGTTAATTTTAAATGTATATAGTCATGCTTGATCTCATCATTACGCTTTTTTCTTGTATGTGTTATGATTGAAGCTCGAAGTTGTCAGCTATTCTATTAAACCTCACCTCAATTAGCCTTTTGTCATATTGTGCTTTATCCTTGCATGTAAGTCGATCCTTGGAGAGCTGCTTCATCGAGCCAAGAAGGTTGTTGGAAAATTCAAATTCTCCACGTGTCATTAGCAAGCAAGGCAGTGAAGACTATAAAGCATCCATGGGTACAAGAAGGAAAAAAAATAAGGGTGGCCATTGTCACAGGTATGAGCCCATGGACATGAAATTACTCAATGAAGACCCTACTGCCATGGAGGTTTTTGGAAGGACTGGCTACTTGCAATTATGTTAGAGGTTGCAGGGATTTCATTTACAAGTTTCAAAGGATTTTTCCACTAGCTTCACAGGGAAAACATCAAAGGTTGGAATTTTGAACCTTAAAATGACACGAGAGAGTATAAAAATCAACTACAGGAATCCATAGAGGATGTGAAGAATGGTTTAAAGGTATCAAATTCACAATGCAGGATTTCAAAGAGTTTATCAAGCAAGAACACAATGAAGTTGATTTGAAAAATGCTATCCCTAAGAGTTTCATGAAGGATAATTATGAAAATTTGTTGATTGTAATTCAAAATTATTTTACCTGTGAAGGAAGGTTTCACATGGTGTACTCCTATCATCTCAGACTTCTTCTGTATTTTGTAGGTAAGAGGTCACTTGACTTTCCTTTCTATTTATACAGAAGTCTAGGGAAAATATCAGATAAGGTTCAAATAAAAATAGAGGGAAATGAAACTTCTCTTTTTCATAATGGTCTAATTGAGTTGTTAGTGTTAGAGGAATTGAGGAGGTTAGACAGAGATTGATAACTTTTCTTCCTCTTCATCACCAGCTGCGGCAGAGGAAGTTGAAAAAGAAAATAGATCATCTCCTCCAGAACCAGTGAACATGGAAGAAGAACATTTGCATGATACTGACACAACTTAAATAACACCTGAAAAATAGAAGCATACAGTCAGCAAAAAAGGTAGCAAGAGAGTCACTAGAAGCCAAACATTGGCTAAAGGAAATTTTGAGGATATCCTTCATGCAATTGACATTGAATAAACACCAATAGTGCAAGCTGAAGACATTCAATATGGAATAAGAAAGCTAAAGAAACGTAAGATTGCTAAGAAACCAGAATTTTCAGGTGATGATGCTGGTTTTATTTTTCAGCCAAGGAAGCGAATGACAAGACATGCAAAGAAGGCCATGGAGAGCAATAATAAAAAAAAATCATTGAAGCTTCCCAGCCAACAAGCATCATAGATTTGTCTCCATTAGTAGAGGAGGAATTGTTTATCACGCAAAGAAAGGGAAAAGAGAAAATGATTGAAAAATTAGAAATAGAAACCCTCAAAGAGTAGTTGAAGGAAGCAGGTAAAGAGATATCAGTTTTAAAGCTAGAGGAAAATAAGCATAGAGTTGAGAAGGTTCAATTTGAAAAGATGAGGAAAATATGGGAAGAGAAAGTCACAATTGTTTCAAAAACATTGGAAAATACAGAATTTTTTTGAAATGGACTCAGCCATTAAGAGGGGAGGTTAAACATGTTAGGAGGATGAAATTGCACTTAAAATCCAAAAACAGAGCATTAAATGACCAAGTGAAATATATTCAGGAGCAATTGGATTTAATTCAAGTGGAGTTAGAAAAGGAAGGGCTGAAGATGAAAGTTGTAGAAGAACCCATCAGCCAATTGATTGTAAATGAAGATGAAACACCACAGGAGTAAAAAATTGAGTTGGAATATGTTTGATAAGGTTCATCACTGACAAAGAACCTAAATTTTACCTCTAGAGATAAATTTTTGAAGACAATCTTGAACTCAGGAAATTCTGGTTTTTTGGACAATTTCATAGTGTACCTCAGGTTTGAGGCCAGAAAAACGCTACGAAAATTTCTATAGGTGAATTCTTTCCTTTAAATTCATTTTTTTCAAGTATTATATAGGGATATTGATTGGTTGCAAGGTGTCTTGGAATTTCTAAGGTGTTTTAATAAAAAATGTGTCAAGGAGATAGGTGGAAAAGAAAGTTTTCATACGCTACGAAAACTCACTACAAAATTGCCTAAAGTGCATTGTTTCATAGCGAGGAGATTTTTGAAGATTTTTTAGCATTACAATAGCACATTAGCTAGCTGGAGACCTCTAGCATGTCACTGGATCATATAAAAAAAGACTCATTGGTCAAAGGGAGTGTCACACAGCCAGCTCATCAGTCAAAACAATGTTTAAAGTGAAGGTTATCCATCCCTAAAAGGTAGGATGATGTTCCATAGATCTAGGGGTGTTTTGAAGATGTAAAGTGGTGGTGAATTAACCCTCGAACATGTGATATCAATTATGTAACTGTTTCACTATTATGAAAACTGAATGTAATAAATAGGAGATAGAGTCCTATTAGGAGTTTGATTTCTTAAAGGATAGCTGTCCTTTTTCTATTTCAAGTTATTAGTTTCAGTTATGATAGGTGTCAGAGAAGAATTCAAAGATCTAGCTAGCTAGGAAGATCATATATATTGTAAAGAATAAACATCGAAGAGCAAAGGGTTGAAGAATATTGCACCAAATTTCTGCTTGTATGTTTTTGTCCATTATCAATAATAGACAGTGACATTCTACTTCCAGACCTGAGATTCTCATGAGGTGTTTAATGTGTTGTTACTATGTATCTTTATGTCTAATAACTTGTAGTGGATTTTATCTCTAATTACTTAGAACTCATACTATTATGCTCTGACTTCCTTTATGGGTGAAATTACTATGTTTTCCTTATAACGTGTGTGTGAATTACGTTGATTAAAGACCTCTATCTGCATCAGCTTCCATGTGAAGAAAGACTGTCATTAAGAGTACTGATGTTGACTCCATAGCCCAGTGGTAGAAAGCCTTCATTTTTCGACCTGAAATCATACAAAAAACTAAGTCACAATTCATAGAGTTAGCCATCTAGTATTATCCTTATTCAAAATCATAAACCCCATTTCAGAGAGCCCTTTCAAACTGAAGAGGCTAATCTTCAATTAGAAGTGGTTTGTAAGAGTTACATTGATTTGATTGATGATAAGCCACTACAGATCAATTTGGTGATAAAACCTACTACAAAAAAATGAGAAATACATGAAAAACGTTATTGCAATCACATTTTCTTCATGTATTTCTCATTTTTTGTGTAGCAGGATCAATCAAAAGTTTGCAACATGGGTACGCCTTGGATGAGGAATAAAATTTTTCATCCAATGAGTACTCCTGCTCAAAATTTGAATAAACACTTTGGGAGATAAGTTGAAACACGAGTTCAAAAAGTAGTTTTATTATTTTATTATTTTTTATCTTCTTAACAGTTTATTTAAAAAATGGCAAATCATCCCCCATGGTTGACATCATCATCTTGAATTCTATTGGTTCTTATAAATTTTATTTTGGTTGTAAAGTTTTCTTAGGAGGTCCATTTTAGACCTCAAAATTCCCCTAATGTATGAGCCGGAATCACCAAAATATTTCTTTTATATTCAACATGGCATGCATTTCATTCAAAATTTCCAGAGCTTCCCTCTTGAAAACAAATTCATAACTCTTAGTTTTGTATCATAAATTATTTTTTGTGTTAGTTCTATAGAACTCTGTTACTGTAAATTACAAAATATCTCAAGGTGGTTGTGTACTTTCTCTTTGAAAAATTTTCATATTGTACATAGATGTCAATATTCAAAAGTCTTTTCCAAAGAAGTATAAAGAGACACAAAAAAAGAAGAAAAGAGGGTATTTAAAACAGAAAAAAGAAAGCCTCACACAAAATATAATTATTTCTAAAAATGTTTCAAATCGAAATGCCACTACTATTGAGAAGGGTTATGTGGAATCATACAATTCAAGCATTATTGTACAATTTTGAATTTTCTGCTGATAGGTTAGAAATGAAGATTTTATGAACCATTTAATCTTGGCTTATCAGGTAGATAGGTGGGAAAGGACATTGGTTCAACAACCTAATCTAAACCAATAGGAGGAATAAGGGATAGGTGATAAGTTAGAAATTCAAAAATATAAAATGATGTCAGGGTTTGTAAGTCTAAATGCACCATAAAAGGAGAAAAAATGTTAGGAATTGTAAATTTGGTACATAGATTTGTTACTGAAGGAGAAATGAAAATTTCATGCTATAGATATGCAGCCTAAAAACTGCCTGATTATTTCTTGAAATCAAACTGAAGAGTTTAAATTTTTCTCTAGAGGTCTGAAAAGGGATGATTTTGTCAAGTTCGAGACCTAACGGTATGTTTTTATCCTAATTCCTCGACCATATTCCATATCCTTTTACCCTACCCATTTGTTATTCCCCTTATCCTAAGTTTCATCCCCCCCCCCCTCAACTCTCATACCCTGACTCCACCTCACATCACCTATCCCAACCCATCTATGTTAACTATCCCTACTCACCTCCACATATTATTCGCACCCCTTCTTCGTAATAAGGCTCATTTATTGAAGTACCCCTCTGAAATATGGATGATTTGAACACAAAGGCATTAGAAACTAAAAAAAGATTTGAAGTCCAGTTGCATGTGCCCAAATCGCAAGATTCAAAGGATAAGCGCCCAAGGGTAAATGTTATAGTCGTTGTAGTGCGATATGTGGGGCCGGGGGGGCCCATATTGCCCTAGTATACACCTCGAATGCTTTGAAAACCTTCATATTATGGTTTGAGTGGATTTTTACCGTTTTAAAACTAAATTTCACTTGTCCACCTGGAGAAGCTTGTAGTGGGGTCCATCTCCCAATCACAATCACAAATCAAAAGTTTTTCAGGATGGGCGCGAGGATAAATGTTAAAGGCAACGAAGTGAGATATGTAATGCTAGGTGGGACCTGATCACAATTGAAAATCACAAATTTTAAAGGATAAGTATGAAGGGTAAATATTAAAGTCATTGAAGTGGGATGTGTGATTCCAAGTGGGGCCCGATCGCAATCGCAAATCACAAATGTTAAGGGAGAAGTGTGAAGGGTAAATATTAAATTCAGCGAACTGCGATGTGTGATGCCAGGTGGGACCTGATTGCTCACAAATTACAAATGTTAAAATGTAAGCACTAAGTAAAAGGTAAAGAGAGCGGGATGCAAAGTGAGATGCGGAGTGCGGATGCGATGTATTCGAGAGCAAACTAAATATTTTCAAACTTGGGTGGAGGGTGTTTGTGCATTTATGAAGAAACAAGCTAAAACATGGCGTGAAGGAATTTGGGTAGAATAAGCCTGGTAGAATAAGCCCTAACAAGGAGCATAGTGAAGGCGCTCAGAGTGGTGAAGGTGTTTTTTTGCAAAATCGTTATGTTACGACGACAAAAATGGTAGGACGACAATGGGCAAAAGGTAGAGAGAGGCTGAATGTCACGATAGCAAGCAAAGGAGCTCGAGTCAGGAAAATTTCATTCATATAGAACTATCATAGTATACCAGCAGGAATGGAAAAGACAAAAAACACATCAGGACCGACACTAATCAATGAAAAGGGGTTGGCATTGTGCCAGACTTAATTACCCAACACTGATATTTTGAAAAGAAGGGCCATATGTTAGACCCATCACTAGTTAGCTCTTTGTGATCATCACATGCCACCTTCAAGTATAATTTTTGATCTTACAAAGAGGCATCAAATTTTTTAGATCCATAAAGAGCTACTCAAAATATATTTTATAGGCGATATGTTGTCAGAGATCTTTTGCTCAAGCCTTGCATGGCCATACCTATTTAATTTTAGTTTTTTTGTAATAAATGAAGTTTACCGAATTAGATTAGGGAAACCGGCTCAAGTTTTAGTTAAATATTGCTCAAATTTTCATTATCAAGTGTTGGACCTTGTTAGACTATGCGTTGTAAAGATCATTGTATTGGATCATTATAACTGTTTGAGCTAGGCGTCAATAATAAGACACCGTTCGCAGGATTCTTGAGCTATGTTAATGGTGATGTTATTTCCTTCATGTTAATGTTTTTTCCTCAGTATTTTCATGATGTGCATCAATTACTCTGATTACAAAACAAAAAAATTAGATTAAGATTTTCTGAGAGAGCACCTTCATTCTATCTGTGTTTTTTATCTAAATTTTTTCTAATGAAGTATAGTTAAAGAATTATTATTTTCTCTTTAGCTATTTTTGAACCCACTACTTTCTCCCATTTCATACTCATACTACCAGTGAGATCCAGTCTGCATAGTTAGCTTGCCCTATGAATTCCATTGAAAAATTCATGTGCAATTCAGCCTTTTATGACTCCATAGCCCGATGGATTAGCTTCACAGATCTATATATCCAACCACCCAATCAATCAAAACCAACAATTCTTATAATCTCTATAACTAGCCTAATATCAGAAATTATAACCAACAAGCTAAATCATAAATCATAAAAAACAGAGACAACCCTCTCCTAGTCTAGGAAGGCTAGGTCCTAGACTCCAAAGTGGTTTGATGTTGTCCTCTGTTGTTTGTTCTTGAAAATATTACGAATTATGGGTTGATAACATAATGGCGACCATACTGGTGAGTTATTGAAAATAATAGTATTTCATCAAAACTTAGAAGTCCCAGTCAAACTACTATGTGATGAAAGTGCTTTTTACAGATTGGTTTTTGTAAAAATATTCAACCTGTGTGTGCCTTGGGTATAAATTCTATCTTCCAGAAGAATCTTTACGAGATCCCATCCTGACCCAAATCCACCTGCAATAGTTGATAATCTAGAGAAAATCCTAAGAAAAACTCCCAAATCTGATATTTGAACTATTATCAAGCCTCTTCACAAAGCAAGTTCCCTCCCTCAAAACCTTGCAACGTTACAGGATATCTAGTTCGACTTACACTTTGAGAAAAGCTTGTTTAGGACTGAATCTCAAAATTGGATATCCCAAAAAGTCTTTTACCCATCCATCTTAAAGAAGAGTCCTATTGGGGAAGCCTCTACCTCCAATAAAACTGACTTTCAACTTCTCCAACACTCTGAATCCCTTCAAGGTCTGGTAAAAGAGCTCAACTCAGCTATTGATGATGCCTATCTTCAGCAGTCTGTAGAATTATTTGCTCTGACTGCAACATCTCCTTTTGTTATTTCCAAGTCTTCTCATCCTTAATCAAATTTCCCAAGTGTATATGTAGCTCCTACCCTTACCTTGAACCTTTCCCTCCAGAGTGCCCAAACTTGCACTCATACATCCACTGTCCACCTTCCTCCATTCAACCCTTCCCCTCCCTTGGTCAACCCTCCTCATATCAATCCCCCTTGGGTTCACCCACTACCAATCATGGCAACCTTGTATGCTCCATTAGTGCTACCACTAAATTTGGCACCTTTTCCATAGAATTATCAGTCCAAAATCCCCCTAATTGATGAAAATGGTCATGTAATTGCTCAACAACATATGGATAAAATGAATGACTATTTTGATCGTTAAGAGATAGATGATAAAACTATTAAGTTGAGGATATTTACAAAAATCTTGGGGGGAGAAGTAAGAAAATGGTTTAAAGCCTTGACCCTCAATAGTATACATGACCTCCCTACCCTTCACTCGATGTGCATAAATAAATGGGAAGTTAAGAAAAATCCTCTCCAAATCTTATCGAAATATGAAGACATCAAGAGAAATGTTGGAGAGAGTGTCCAAGATTACTGTACGAGGTTCAATAGTGTATATAACGCCCTCCCTCCTCACATGAAACCCCCACAAGGTTTATCCCTAATGAAATTTCCAGATTTTTTCGACCCAGATATGGCTTATGAGCTGAGAGAAAGAGATCCTCCTACATTAGAAGACTTGCAGAGGGGTGCAGTAAGTGTGGAAGAAAATCTGATTGTAGAAAGGGCTAGAATGAGAAATTGTAAGAGAGTCACTATTAGGGAAGAGAATGCAGCCTCCACATCTGATGCTAAGATTGAAGCCTAGTTAGATCCATGGAGAGGATTATGGAGAGGATCAACCTAAATGAGAGAGCTATTCCTAGGGAAAATCAGCTAGCTCCTCAAAATAGAACCAAGACTTTAGAACAAACCCCCCTCAAATAAGATATAGAGAACAAAGAGGACATGACTAGCAAATTAGGCCTCCATTCTAAAAAAATTATGCTTATGAGGATGAGGGTGTGGTTGAAGAACTAGAAGAAAGTCAATTAGTCTAATGGGAATTAGTAATGAAGATACTATTTTCCTCACCGAAGAATAACAAGATTTATTCTCAAACTCAAACTGAAGTAGAATTTGAAGAGTTTGAATATTATGAGCAAGGGTTTGAGAATGCCATCATGGAGGTGCATAGACAATATAACCTCCAAAGTAAGAAAAATTTGGATATTCCCAAGAAAAATAATTCTGAAAAATCTGCTAAAAAGGCCCCTGAATATGATCCCAAGAAAACAACAAAGAGCTTAAAGAGAATTTCTAAAATCCTTGGAAAGAATGATCTAGAAAGCAACACTAGTAGACCAGCTACCAGCCCTAGAAAAATTGGTCCAATTGATATTTCTAATACAAGTCAATAATCAGAAGTATCTACAAAAATAGTGCCTGAGAAGACGTATTAAAATCTACCAAAAACACAGACAACATTTAGCATGGAGAATGAAATTTCCAAAATAAAAATCTCCATCCCTCTCACTGAATTGGTGAACCAAGATGTATATAGGTCCGAAGTCCTAAAAGTGCCGAATATAGGAGAAATTACTAACACTGTCACTTTGAATGATGACAAACCGAAAGTTTTGTTTGGGCCAGAAGTAGAGGGTAAATTCTAGGAGGGAGGTGTTCCCCCATTTTATATCAGTTTGAATGTTCATGATAAAATCCTCCATAATTCCATGTTAGACTCAGGTGCATCTCATAATCTCATGCCAAAGGAAATTATGGAGGGACTTGGCCTGGAGATAACTAGACCCTACAAAGACCTATACTCATTTCACTCCAACAAAGTGAAATGTCTAGGCTTCATTAAAGATCTTTGTATTACTTTATCCCTAATACCAGCTAAGAGTCTAGTGATGGACATAGTGGTGGCTGACATCCCTCCTAAATATGGTATGATTTTATCACCCTCATGGGTAGCAAAGCTTCAAGGCACCCTCCAAATAGATATGAATTATGCTACCATACCAGTGTTTGGACAACAAAGGAGGTTGTATAGGGAGACTCTAATGAAATACATGGTGATCAGTTAAGAAAAGCCTCATAACTACCCTCTTTACTTTTTCCATTTTGACCTTGATTAATTTATTCTTTACAATGACAAAAATATTAATGAACAAGTAGCTAGAGAAGAAGAAGATCAAAAGAGAGAACAATCAGCCCAAATGGAAATTTTGCAACACAAGTTTGAACTTGAACCTTTTTGGAACATGATTTTTGATGGTTCTTGTGGAAAAGCTGGATTAGGAGCAAGGGTGTGGGTATGCAATACTGAGAGCAACCACACAGAGGGTCATTCTTACAAACTGAACTTTTAGTGTACCATCAATGTAGCATAATATGAGGCACTCCTTTTGGGTTTACAACTACTTAAGAAATTAGGAGCCAAAAGAATCTCCATTCATGGGGATTATGAGCTGTTCATTGAACAAATCAAGGGATAATATTCAGGCAAGCATCCTAGATTAAGAGCATACATCAATGCTTCCCTTGACCTCCTAAAAACCTTTGAATAATACGACCTTTCTTCAATCCCAAGAAATCAGAATATCCTGGCTAATGGGTTAGCATTTTCAGCCAACACTTGTCAATTACCTCATCCTAACAAACACTATACAGTGCAAGCCAAACACCGCCCAAGAGTTCCTGACAATATGAGATATTGGCAATTCTTTGCAGGTGACAAACATATTGATAATTTTTTGCAATCTAATGGTGAGTTTGAAGATCCCAATTCGAACCTAGAATGTGAAGAAGACCGCTCCATTAAAGAAAAAATGTGCAGGGAGGAGCCCCCTCAAAATCTCGATATTAATTTTTTAGCGAATAAAGATAAAAGTAGGACAAAGATGCATGAGGATCTAGAAAATGAAGAATTTGAAGTACTGCAATTAAGGGACAACACCCTACCTAGAGGACTTGTCCCTCTGGAGGAACTATTTGATTTCAATGATGTGGCTAGGAAACCAAAAATGGAATATACAGAAGCAAATATAGAGCAGTGCAATCTAGGCAATGAGTAGGAGCCCAAGATGGTAAAGTTATTGAATAAACTGCTAGCATCCATAAAGAAGAAATACATTTCTTTATTCAAATATTTCATTGATGTGTTTTCCTGGAGTTATGAAGACTTGAAATCTTATGATACTGATATTTTCCAGCACAAAATTCTAGTCAAGGAGAACCAGAAGCATTTCAAATAGAAACTACCTAGGATAAACTGTGTCCAAATGCCTCTTGTTGAGAAAGAGATCAATAAAATTTATGATGCCAAGATAATAGTCCCAATCAAATAATCTGAATGGGTTTCCAATATTGTACCTGTAAGAAAGAAGACAGGTGAGATTAGGCTCTACATTGACTTCAGAAATCTGAACAAGGCATCACTTAAGGATAAATATCGCTTACCAAAGATGCACCAAATATTGCAAAAGGTAGTGGGATCCAAAATAATATCTTTGCTAGATGGATTTTTAGGGTATAATCAAGTGTTGGTGCATCCAGATGATCAACACAAAACAAATTTTACTACTCCTTGGGGAACCTTCATATATGTAAAAATTCCCTTTGGATTAATAAATGTCGGTGCCACTTTTCAAAGAGAAATGGATATTTATTTTTCAAAGGAAATCAGTCTTTTCATTGTGATATATCTTGATGATATTATAGTATATTAAAAAACTGATGAAGAATATTTGGCCCATTTGAGAAGAGTTTTTGAAAAGTGCAGAAGGTTCATTATTTCTATAAATCCTAATAAATCATTATTTGGTCTTGAAGAAGGAAATATTTTGGCCATATCAAATCTGAAGAAGGAATCAAGATTGACCCTAGCATAATTGAGGGCATACTTCAAACCAGTCATCCCAGGAACATCAAAGAGCTGAAATATTTCATTGGAAATATAATTTTTTTAAGAAGGTTTATTCGAAACCTTGCAAAACTCCCGAGGAATATCACTAACATGCTCAAGAGATATTCAAGAGTCAAGTGGACCAAGGGGGATAAAATATATTTTGACCTGGTAAAGCAGGCACTCATAAAGGCACTGGTTCTGATCAACCCTAATTTCACCAAGGATTTCATCATTTTTTCCTTTGCATCAGTGCACATAACTATTGTTGTATTGTTGGAGAAAGATAAAGAAGGACAAGAGCAGCCCATAGCCTTTTTTAGCCAAGCTTTAAGAGATGCACATTTGAAGTACAATATCATGGAAAATCAAGCTTTTTCCTTAATCAAAGCACTAAAGGATTTCAGAGTTTACATTCTTCGTTCACACATCATTACATTTGTGCCCAAGATAGTTGTCACAGACATTCTAACACTGGATCCTGATGGAAAAAGAGGCTAGTGGATTGTTGTCATCTTGGAGTATGCTTTAGAGATCAGACCCACCAAACTAATCAAAGGACAAGGGTTGGCCAAATTGATGGTTGAAACAATTTTTCATGCACTAGATATTAACATGGTTCATTCACTAGATGAAAAAGAGGAGATGGAGACTCCACCTTTTGAGGAAGAATTCCTAAATTTTATGTGGTATGTAGATTTATTATATGTTCTATTTTTATTTAAATGCTCCTCCTAGTTTGTCCAAAATAAAGGTAGATTCTTGAAATTGAAAGTTGTAAAATTATTCATCCTAGAGAATGTTTGAACTGGAAATATTTTGGGGGCCTATTGCTTAAATGTTTGCTTCAAGAAGATGCAGATAGGGTTATGAAAGAATTCCATGAAGGGGGTTGTGGGCTCCATCTCTACTGGAAAACAACTGCTAACAAGATCCTTAGGGTTGGCTTATAGTGGCCTACTCTTTTCCTAGACATCTGCAAAATGGTAGCTACTAGTCATAAATGCCAAAGTTTTAAGGGAGAAAGAAAGTTTCTACCCTTTCCCTTAGAACCAATCTCGTTTGAAACTCCTTTCCAACAAGGGGGTTTAGACTTCATTGGAGACATCCACCCCTCCTCCTCTTCCCAGCATAAATGGATCCTTACCACTATAGACTATTTTACCAAATGGATAGAGGCCATCCCTTCCAAAACTTCTACTGACTCAGTGATTATCAAATTCCTTGAAGCCAACATCCTATATAGATTTGGTTGTCCTAGGAAAATTATTATAGATAACATTGTTGGTTTTAAATCCAAGAATACGGTGGGATTTTTCCATAGATATCACATTTATTTGGGGAATTCAACAGCTTATTACCCTGAAGCTAATGGACTAGTTGAATCCTCCAACAAGAGCCTATTCAACATCATCAAGAAGTTGTTGGAAGACAATAAGAAATCATGGCATAACAAATTGGTGCATGCATTATGGGCTGACATACTGACAACCAAGAAATCAATTGAAATGTCACCATATCAGTTAGTCTATGGAATGGATGCAATTTTCCCAAGATCCTTAGGAGTGACAACCATGAAACTCATTCAAGAAGTTCAGGCTAAAGAAAATGATGTACAAAGAAGAATAAGCCAGACCATTCAACTACAACAGTCTAGAGAAGAGTTGTACAACAGAACTCAGGTGGTGAAAGAAAATATGAAAAAGATCTTTGAGGAAAGGAAAAAAGCAAATGATTTCAATATTGAAGATAAACTGCTGAAATGGGATTCCAGAAGAGAATATAAAGGTAATCTTGGCAATTTCGATAACCTGTGGAAAGGCTCATACCTTATTCATTCTTTCAGATGAGAGAATGCATTTTCCTTGTAAGAGATGGATGGAACAGATTTTTTCGGAGGTCCTGTCAATGGCAGGATGCTAAAACATTATTTACATTAAAAACTTATATTAAACTTTCATCATTGTAAATCACATATTCTTACAATTTTGAATAATCCATTAGACAAGGTTGAAACCTGAAGTGAAGGCAATAAACCTAGTATGATAAGCAGATAAAAAGGAAAGGGAAGAGAGATATAGGTCAAAATGTTGGAGAGGAGAAGTATACAAGGCTACTGTTCTTGGTGTTATTGACACTTCCCTAAACATAAGTGTCATCCCCAGCTGGAGCCACTGTTAGTGTCCTGTAATTTACAGTATCACAAGGTGACTGTGTACTTCCTCTTGGAAATTTTTTCATTTTGTACATAGATTTGAATATTCAAAATTCTTTTCCAAAGAAAGAGAAAAATAAACAAAAGAAGAAGTAAATAGGGTATTTAAAAAAGGAAAAATAAAGCCCCACACAAAAGATAAGTATTTCTGAAAGTGTTGAAAATTGAAATGCCACTACTATTGAGAAGGGTTATGTGCAATCATACAGTTCAAGCATGATTGTACAATTTTGAATTTTCTGTTGATAGGTTAGAAATGAATATTTGTTAAACCATTTAATCTTGGATTATCAGGTAGATAGTTAGAAAATGACATTGGTAATCTAAACCAATAGGAGGAATAAGTGATATGTGATAAATTATAAATTCAAAAAGAAAAAATGATGTCAGGGTCTACAAGTCTAAATGCACCCTAAAAGGAGAAAAAATGTTAGGAATTATAAATTTGGTAGGTATATTTGTTGAGAAAGGAGAAATGAAAATTTCATGCTATAGATATGCAACCTAAAAAATGCTCGATTGTTTCCTATAATCAAACTGAAGAGTTCAAATTTTTCTCTGCAGGTCTAAAAAGGGATGATTTCTTTCAAGTTCCAGACCTAATGGTATGTTTTTATCCTAAGTCCCAGACCATATTCAATATCATTTTACCACTCCCCTTTGTTATTCCTCTTATCCTAAGTTTCATTTCCCCCACTTGACTCTCATACCCCGACTCAACCTCACGTCACCTATCCCGACCCATCTACGTTAACCATCCCTTCTCATCTCCACATATTATTCAGAGCCCCTATGCGTAATACCGCTCATTAATTGAAATACACCTCCGACAGATGGATGATTTGAGCACAAAGGCATTAGAAACTAAAAAAATATTTGAAGTCCAGTTGTGTGGGCCCAAATCATAAGATTCAAAGGATAAGCGCCCAAGGGTAAATGTTATAGTCATCGAAGTGCGATACGTAGAACTGATGAGACCCATATTTCCCTCGCATACACCTCGAATGCTTTTAAAAGCTTCATATTATGGTTCGGGCGGCTTTTTACCTTCTTTTAACTAAATTTCACTTGTCCACTTAGAGTTGCTTGTAGTGGGGTTTATCTCCCGATGGCAATCACAAATCATAGGTTTTTTACAATGGGTGCGAGGATAAATGTTAAAGGCAACGAAGTGCGATATGCTTTGCTAGGTGAGACCCAATCACAATCGAAAATTGAAAATGATAAAAGATAAGTGTGAATGGTAAATTTTAAAGAAAACGAAGTGCGATGTGTGATGCCAGGTGGGACTTGATCGCAATTGCAAATCACAAATGCTAAAGGATAAGTGCGAAGGGTAAATATTGAAGTCAGGGAAGTGCGATGTGCGATGCCAGGTGGGACCCGATCGCAAATGCTAAAAGATAAGTGCTAGAGAAAGGGTAAATACAGTGGGATGTGAAGTGCGATATTAATGAGGATGTGATGTATTCCAGAGAAAAGGCCTGAATATTTTCAAATCTGGGAGGAGGAAGTTTGTGCGCGATTTTTATGGAAAAATAGGCTAAAACATGGTGTGAAGGACTTTGGATAGAATAAGCCCTGACAAGGAGTGGAAGAGAAGGGGGTCGAGTCGGGCAAGGATTTTTTACAAACTCGTTACGTTACAACGACAAAAAGACTTGGGTAGGACCCGACAATGGGAAAAAGGAAAAGCGAGGTTGAATGTCATGATAGCAAGAAATGGAGGTCGAGTTGGGAAAAGGGCATTCATATAGAACTGTCATAGTATACTAGCAGAAATGGAAAAGACAATAAACACATCAACACTGGCACTAATCATTGAAAAGTGGCTGGCACTACGCCAGACTTAATTACCCAGTGACGATATTTTGAAAAGAAGGATCAGATGTTAGAGCCATCACTCGTTGCCTCTTCATGATCATCACATGCCACCTTCAAGTATACTTTTTGATCTTACAAATAGCCATCAAATTTGTTAGATCCATAAAGAGTTGCTCAAAATTAATTTTACAGGCGATATGTTGTCAGAGATATTTTACTCAAGACTTGCATGGCCATGCCTATTTAATTTCAGTTGTTTTGTAATAAATGAAGTTTTCCTAAGTATATTAGGGAAACCGACTCAAGGTTTATTTAAATATTGCTCAAATTTTCATTATCAAGGGTTGGACCTTGTTAGAATCTGCGTTGCAAAGATCATTGTATTGGAGCACTGTAACTGTTTGAGCTGGGCGTCAATAATAAGAGATCGTTCACAGGATTCTTGAAATATGTTAATGGTGATGTTCTTTCCTCTTTGTTAATGTTTTTCCTCTATCTTTTCATGCTATGCATCAATTACTCTGATTACAAAAAATAAATTTAGATTAATATTTGTTGAGAGAGCACCTTAAAATCCTGTCTATGTTTGTTATCTTAATGTTTTCCTCTGAAGTATAGTTAAAGAATTCTTAATTTCTCTTTAAATATTTTGAACCCACTACTTTCTCCCATTTCATACTCATACTGTGAGTGTGATCTAGTCTGCATTGTTACCTCGCCCTGTGAATGCCCTTGAAAAATTGGTGTACAATTCAGAATTTTATGACTCCATAGCCCAATGGATTAATTTCACAGCTCTATCTGTCCAACCACCCAATCAATCAAAACCAATAGTTCTTATAATCTCTATAACTATCCTAATATCAGCAATTATAACCAACAAGATAAATCATAAATAATAAAAAACATAGAGAGCCCTCTCTAAGTCTAGGAAGGCTAGGTCGTGGACTCCAAAGTGGTTTGATGTTGTCATTTGTCATTTTTTATTTCCAATCTTACAAATTACGGGGTGATAACACCCCTTACAAAATATTCTTTCTTGATTTTTCATTAAATCATCGAACATAAATATCAGTGTGCGTTAGTGGCACAGATGTACTATTCAGATCCTAACTAACTGGAATTTATTCTCTAAAAATAAAACATTTACATAAAACATGAAATAGAAAAGTGTCATGATTGACACAATTAGCCATATCTTTAATCATGGTAGACCAATTCAGGAGGCAATGTTGTTGGGTAAATGATCTGGAGCACTGGAGGATTGATGAATTTTTTACATCTATGCCAGAGAACTACAGTTGGTAGAGGAGCATGAAATAACTGTTGATATGCAATATTAATATTTGCGAGGCCTGTGTATTTCATCCTAAGATGAAAAAGGGTCTTCAACAACCCCAACAGTTGCAAATCGCCTCCTAGATAGTTAACCATAATGTTACCCTTAAGGGTATAGGACTTTTCATGAGATGAATCAACCTTGCTCTTGGCATCTACCAACATCTAATTATATTTCTCCCATGGGATCAACACTCCTAGGAAATCCCAATAGTTGGGCATCCTCAAACATTGAGTTAAAGGTAGCCACATCCTTCAACACTACTTATAGGCATTCTTGATCTTTGGGTCTAGCCTCTTCCTTTTGCAATAATTTGGAAATATCCATGATATAAGACACCCTATCCATCACATATATATCCCTCAACTCACTCAGTCGCTTCTCATTCACACACAGGATTAATTTCTTGGCAATCTAGGTATTATTTTAACCCTCTTCCTTAGTATCTAGGATGATGAACTCATAATACCTAATCACAATATTTTTCTCATCCACTAGAGTTATTTATTCCTAGTTTTTCTTCACCTATGATATTATCTCATCCTAGATAAGGTGTTTATCTTATAGGAGGGACATATTTCCTTCAAGTATGCCCTTAAGCGTAGAGATCTCCTATTTATCTTCTCCCAAGTTCGTACTAATCATATCTGCATTGGCATTGGTAGTCTCAAGATGTTTTTCCTTTTTTTCCAGGGCTCGTTGGGTAGTGTATAAGTCCACCTACACTTTCTTGAGCTCCCCTTCCAAGGGTTGGATCTCGGTGAGGGTATTTGTAAGTTCTTCTATGGGATAATGAGGTTCCTCAAGAACAAGAATTGCACAAATGTGAGTGTCTATCCTCTGTTGAATTTGTTCTACCTGTTGCTTGAGAGCCACCACCTCATTTTTCTTGTCTATTAACTCTTTTTCTAGGATCTATTTCTCTTCCTCCACCTATGCAAGTTATTTGGACTACACATGTTTGTTGGCTGGGATCTTTAGCTTGTGTCTTAGCTCCTAGATTTATGCTTTTGAAATTTGGAGAAGCGTATCAAATGTAGCTTTGTCCTCTCAGTTTAATCCCAACTTCACAATCATTATTTTGAAGTTCTCACTCTAAATTTGTAGAGCTATATAATTAGCACTCTAATGTTTTAGTTTTGTTGCAGGCTTGTCCAATATCTTCTTAGCTTTAATTATGTTCATAGAATTTTGATTTAGCTCACTATACAACATTTCTCCCACTTTCCTCTGGGAGGTGATCTTCTCGGGTAGAGGTACACTTTTCAAGTCCAAAGACACATACATATCCTGAAACTGGGAGCCTGATGGTAGTGACTGTGTCAATGGGTGGTGTAGAGATAATTTCATTTGGTTCCTCTCTAGGTCCATAACAGCTAGGACTCTGATCTGATTTGGGACCAAATGTGATTCCATTTTTTGCTACACTTATTCACCAATATTCATGTTCCTTTCTTCAATTTATTTTCCAGCAGGCCAACTAGGCTTTGTCATAGTTGCACTTCCTCATGAACCCAAAATGGCTACCTCTAAAGATGACTAGGCATAATTTTGTAGTGGGTCTTAAAAAGTTACCTCGAAGCTTGGTTGGTCTGGTTTTTTCTCCACCAATCTAGTCTTGATTTATTCTTATTTGTTTCTTGGGTCTTGGCGTTTTTGTTGGTGTGGAAATATCCCATTTACAGATATCATGTTTCATCACCTATCCTTTTAAGTGCCCTGTCCTTTGTTGTTGGAGTCTCAATCTCCATATTTATGTTAATGGGCTATGATTCAAGGTTATCCTTCCATTCAATCTCATGCCTATGTTCATGATCATAATTTTAAGCCTTTATGTTTTCCCTTTTCTTTGTAATGACTGCATTAGGATCATAATTCAAAACATCTCCCATATCAAAATTCATTTGTTTCATTAATTTCTCAGCTGCATAAAAGGCCTGTCTGGAGTTAACAATGAAAGGGCCTATAGGCTTACCAAAATTGAACATATATTCGTTTTTAGTAAGGGACAAAATGGACTTTGTTAGGGTTGTATATTACTATAGTAGCCCATTGTTGTTGTTAGTGTAACCTCCTTATTGTTATTGTTCTACCCCTATAGTCCCCATATTGTTATTATTGTGCCCTTACATTATTAGTGCTAGGTCAAATGGATTATATTGTGACCCCGTGGTCTTGTATATATAAAAAGGATGTTTTTTCATTTGTGTCATCCAAGAATTGTTCATTTATGTAATTTAAAGGAGGTTTCCCCTCTAAGTGGTAGATTTATAAGGCGTTATCTCTCTTTTCATCTATTTTGGGAGTTGGTTTCATAAAATTTGGTATCAGAGCTTTGTTTTCTAGGGTTCCATTGCTTCAAACAGGTCATCGTGGAATTTTTGCTATAATTTTTTTTCTATAAAGGTTCAGAAGCTAAAACAAAAGCCCATTTGCACCGAAATCCAGAGGAATGTCATGGAAAAATTTAAGATCTTGGTTTGCGATATTTTCGGAGATATTATCTATGGAAGTTAGGATTTTTGTAGGCTTCCAAATTTCATCTCAAGGAGGTGACCTTGGGAAAAATTTCATAAATATCTCTCTCATAATCAAATTGGAATTCTGTAAAAATTGAACGAAATTACAAGGATTGTAGTTTCCTGTGGATCAATTTAAGATCCAAAAGAGGAAACAATGACACGTGGCACTTTGTACAAGTTTTCTCTGCTAAACCAATCCATAATTAGGTCATTGTGGGAGATTGGGTATAACTTTGTCTTGATGAATCCAAATCAGGTCTTGCCTGTGGCATTGGAAGTATGATTCAGAGGGATACTAAAGGAATAAACATAAAATATTTGGGATTCGAAATTACAGAGATACATCCGTTTCAATATTGAGCTCCTAAAAATCAAGAAAAGGTGTGTATTTTTCTTAAAAATTTCATAAGTCTTGTTTGAAAAATTAGTTTGAAGGGATTCCAAGGGCATATGGAAGCGTAGATATCAATATTGGGTTATAAAATTCCTCCTAAAAAGAATTCAACACCTATTAAGTCCTCATAAGGCTCTACTATGACTCATGAAGAGAAAAAAGTGCAACATGATATATCAAAATTGCAATAGCAAGTGCAACAAATTTCACTCTCACAAAAAGTAACAAAAAATGAAATGGATGGTTTGTGTTACACCAAGTTTTGGTCATCTAACAATTTACAATTATATGGATCGAAATAAACCATGCAAGACCAATTTTACCATAGTAAAATTGCTTTCACTATAAAAAATAATTTAATAAACCATAGTTTATTAAGTTATTTCTGGTGCAAATAGGAAACCCTAGGAGGAATAATTAAATAAATCCTTATTTATTTGATTCTCCTCTAGGAATAATTAATTAAACCACTATTTAGATAATATTTGTGGTAATATTTAACCTAATTAATAAGATAATTAGATAAATCATTATTTATCTTATTATTCTCTTGGAATAATTAATTAAATCATTATTTAATTAATATTCCTTGTTAAATTTGACTAAATCATTTAAGAATGATAAAATAAATAATTATTTGTTAAATTATCCCTTAACCCTATCCTTAAATGATAAATAAATCATTTATTTGTTTATTATTTATAAATAAAGGGACTTAACCAATTTAAATTCCTTTTCCCTCCAACAAAATATAATAAAATATTCCAAGCACTTAGATCTAGATCTTGGTTAATAATATTTTATTCTACACAATTATCAAGGATAACTCAATATTTTGTTATCAATAGGATGGTTTTCCATTCATTATTACCTTTGATCCTTTTATCATGGTAGTACTTTGATCCTCTTATCATTGTCATACTTTGATCACTTTTATTATCTTTTTTCTTATTGAGATCCCATTGAGTTCAACACGTCTTGGGTTTTCTACACCATTGAGACAAAGATACTTTGGATCTGAGGTGTCGAGGATAGCCAAGAACCCATCCCATTGAGGGGGAGTGGTAACATCATACTTTTTTCCCTTCCTAGATGTTAACATAATATAAAATTCTTTATATATCTTGTCTTTTCCATTAGATATTTGGAGAAACTCTTATTTCACTTTACTGTTTAGCTACTTTTACTGCATAGATATAGATTTATGTTGCATTTGTTTCGACAATCTATTGCATATTTGAGGAAGTTAGAAAACCATCTTTGTTGTTAGGGTTGTTTGTCATGTGAGTCTAAAGTGATGTCTTTTCGTACACTTGCATTAAGAATTCTTTCTAACAATTGGTGACTCCACTGGGTTTCATTTAGATTCCTGCATGACCAGTTGGTTCAAAAACTAGGGTTTTTATTCAACTATTTTTTAGTTTCTTAATGTTGTTTTTTACTTTTTATGGCCTAAAATAGTAAAAATTCTAATTTCTGAGCATTTCTGGGTGTTTTCTGCGAGTAATAGGTATCAACCACGCTAGAGATGCCAAATTTTTCAGCAACCTACTTTCCGAGACTCTCTGAACTGCAAATCACACTTTTCAGCCCAAAAATTGTGAGTTCAGGCTCAAGTCACACCTGCTAGGCCCAAAACTACGATTTTAGTAGCCTATAGGTCAGTACCTACAAACTGCAACTTTTTGCGAGATTTTTTCTGTAACTTTTGGGGTTTGACGCAAGCATTGTTCAAGGTTTTTTGACCTATGTCTCAACCCCTCTTAGGCCTGGATATGCTCAGTTTGTCTCCTTGAAGTAGGACGAAGCCGCTTAGGGTTTCAGTACCTTACCACCTTTTTAGGAGGGGTTTAGCTGAGTAGGTAGTCTCATATTTTGTAATGCTTTCAGCCATTGTTTAGGGTCTGATATATCCTTCCTTTAG
Organism: Pinus albicaulis; assembly: GCA_034641835.2. NCBI lineage: Eukaryota > Viridiplantae > Streptophyta > Pinopsida > Pinales > Pinaceae > Pinus > Pinus albicaulis. Next base: position 1,030,254,555 of record CM076583.1, on the reverse strand, counting down.
ATCCTTTTAGATAAGTTATTATTCCATCCAAAACCCCCCGTTGTGTTTTTTTGGTCTCTCCCTTAGGGTCCCTTTTTTTCCCTTAGGGTTTTAGCCTTTCACCTCCCATTTTGCAGCAGTTTCCCTCTGGATTCTTGTTGTTTTCTGCACCTCTTTCTAGCATATCTAAGCCATTAGATCCTTGTCCCTTAGACCTTAGATATTTTGGCATTTTTGTGTGTTTTGATTCAATTTCAACCACCTCTTAGAATAATTTTTTTGTAACCCTTATTTTTGGGTTGAATTTATGCATCTTTAGTTGTTTATTTTATTGTCATTTTAGTTTTATTTACAATTATAAAACATTTTTTATTTTTATTTATACACAGTTATCCAGGCTTAATTAAATTTAACACACCTCTTACACACACACACACCTATAGTGAAGATATATTGGTTTAACCGCAAATCCAAGACATAAACATCGTAATTAATTAATCTGCCCTTTTGAGCCTTCGTTTATTACTCTTCCATCTTATTTTGGTATCTATGTCTTGCCATCATTGCACCCCCAAGCCGCTTATCCCAGAGACTCCTAGGTCGTCATCCTCAGTTTCCTTTAGGAATAATTAATCCAAAGCATCGAGTCCTAGTTATTCCTCCTCCGAGTCCCCATACCGACTCTAATTTTGGTCCGTCGAGCCCTCCCTATGATTCTAAACCCGGTTCTCCTCCACCTCATTCTGTCACCATGCCAGGTGCCAATGTAGGTGCTGGTCCTCAAGCTGGTGGTAGCCTCGACCCTAAATCTGGAGCTTATACTAGTGGAACCACTACTGGAACCATTCCGGCTACTCCTTTTCTTCCTTTTATGGCAAGTTTAAGCCTCCCCGATTTCAGCCAGTTAATTAATGACCCTATACACCATGATCCAGGTTGGCTTGTTATGCCTACTAAGCTTCCTTCTAACATCCCTAAGTTCGAAGGAAACATTAGAGAGGACCCTAATAATCAATTCCACTCCTTTCACATGTGTTTTTCATCCAATTCTATCATTGATGACTCCATCCGTCTTCGGTTATTCCACCAGACGCTCACTAGAGACGCTGCAAAGTGGTATGTCGAACATGTATCTGCCTATCATTCCACTTTTGCAATTTTGGATAAAGCATTCCTATCCTAATTCCAACTACCTCCACGATATGATATTGGTACTGAGTTGTTGACCGCATTCCATCAAACTTCTACCACTCGCCTTTCAAACCATGTCCAAGAATGGCATAGAAGGAGGAGCTTATGTCGAGATCCTACATTCGACTAGCATGTCTATATGGATTGGTTTCTTAGAATGATATTTCCTTCTGTTGGTAAATATCTCACATCTCGATTTCCTCAGAAAGTGGAAGAAGCTCTCCAAATCGCGTTGAAATATGACTTAATCTACGCCCAATCTGGTTATGTTATACTGTTTTACCGGATCTTCCTAGACCTGGTGGTGCCAACGCACTAGGGGCATATCACGCCACTAACATTATCGTTTGATCTATTTCACATCTGTATACTCATCCTCCCATGGGTTATGGTTTCCCTCGGGGAGGGGCCAACTCCTATAACACTTATCCCCCTCTTAGCAACATGTATCCAGGACAAAGCCCATTTTCCCCATTTCATTAATCAATGCCAAGGTGTGCATTCGCTCAACCTATTGAGCCCAATGTTGCTCAACCTCATTTCTATCCTTATCAACATCCTGGTGCTCCGGTGTTGGAAAAATACTGAGAGGGGGGGTGAATCAGTATTTAGTGCAGCAATAAAACTTTGATATTTCCTTCTTAAAAACCCATATGCTACTTCCCTGAATTAAACTCGTGTATATACGCGGATATCCTTTACAGAACTAACGTATATCCAGTGAATTAATTATGAATTTAATTCATTACTTAGATCATTGCATTACTTATTTATCAGATGTTCAGAAAACAGTAAACAGGTGCAGAAAGAACAGAGTAATCATCACACATAATCAATCACACATGAACACCAGGATTTTTAGGTGGAAACCTAATTTGGGAGAAAACCACCACTGCCATCGTCTCAGTATTCAATCTTTATTATTAAGAAAACTTCTTACAACATGTACTAGCGCAGACTCATACCAGCATGCAGGCACCCACCTGCAGAAGGCTACAACCTTCTCTCATTTACCAGCCTTTCCTAGAAGGGAGCAACAACCCCCTGCTCTCATTTACTAGCCTCTCCTGGAAGGGAGCTACTACCCCCTGATATTAACACCGGCCTCTCCTTGCAGAAAGCTTCTACTTTCAGACTGAAGGCTTCAACCCTCAGATCCACTGCAGACCATGTTTCATCAATTTTCAAACTGGATCAAAACAACTTCAACACAATCCTTCACTTATCAGCAACCGTCCTTTTCCCAGAGCATCAAACAAAACAATGAAACCATTGTAACCAGAATATCAGAGATAACCCAGACTTCAGAATAGATATGCAGAATCTCAATCAGCTTTGAGCAACCATCAGTTCAAATTGCATACGCGCTTTTCTTCAAACAGACTCGCGTATATACGAGCTTTTAATAAAGGCAACCCGCGTATACATATGTGCACTTTTTAGAAAAACCCTAATATTCCATATGCTCCTTTGTTTAAATAGATCCGCGTATATACGCGCTTTTCATGAAACGAACATGCGTATAGATCTATAAAAGATAAATTTTGCAGAACATATCAGATCTATGGACTTACCCAGATTTCTTCAATATATTCAATAGATTTGCGCCAGGTCTTCAATACTTCTTTTCAGATCATCCTAGAGATTCATCATTTCCAGATCTAGAGATTTTGAACCTTCATCATATTCATGGGTGCATCATAGATTCAGATCTATCGATTAAGAACAGAGTTCAACCATACAAATAAACTTCAGAGTGAAGTATTCATTTAAAGCCCAGGCACATGCACACCCTTTGCACAATGATTGTCTTCTCCTTATATAGGTTTACCCTTTATCAATACCATGAGCCAAAACCACACCTCTTCCGATGGTATTCCTAGACAGGTTCAAATAGACAACCCAACGCTCAAAACAATGGGTCAATACCATGGTAGTAACCCTTGGTTTTACACTTTTAGAGCGCAATTGAGCATACACGACTTGGCACGTACTTTCCCGCGTACATACACTACTTCTCCTAGACAAACCCACGTATGCCTTGAGACACACACTTTTCATCATTGGTCTAGCACATACTGGAATTCCTTTCATCATTACATCTGAGCTGCTCTGTAGACACATCAGATTTATATCATTAATTAGTATATCAAGTCAGTTTCCATTAAGTACGACTTTCATCAAGTAGGTTGCCATCATCTTTATCAAATGGGTTGCCATCAAGGACAACACTCTGCATCATATTGCCAACAATCTCCCCCTTTGGACTTGATGGCAACCACGATGGTGTTTGATCACAATCAGGTAGATATATTAAGCATAATGATAGTCTCCCCCTATTCAAACACCATGTCACTCTCCCCCTTTGACATCAACGGAAAAGGGCGGATCAATACCAACACAAGGTTTTTCTCCTCATGTCAAAAGAAGAGCACTGGAGACCTGATGTTTACTGAAGTTACCATGCTCCCCCTGAGTTCATGCCGGATCTTCAAACATGTTTTTCAGTGAAGTACATGACTCTATGACCTTCCTATCACCAAGGACTCATACTTACAACAAATATCCAACCAAGTGGATTTACAGATGAGACTCAAGTACCCAACCAAGTGGGTTTACACATTTTGATCCAACTACCCAACCAAGTGGGTTTACTCATTGAACAAGTCCTTACATGACTGAATATTACAATTTACATCATAGGTCTCAACATGACCTTTTCATCAAACTACAAATATGACCCTTCATACCCAAGACAAAAGGATCTCAAGAGAGAGATCATAATTCAAAATCATCATAATGCCATCAATGCATTATTCTTAGCAAGGCTAATGCTCCCCCTGAATATATGCATCCTGAACACTTTCAACAGCAAATCATCAAGGCATCTTCACCCAAAATCAGAGAATGAAACAGAAATATAAGAGCCAAAATACCACCAGAGACTCCAAATAGAATCAGAGATACCAAACATCACCATAGCTTGTGTTGAAGAAATGCTGACCCATAAAATTTGTCAGCAACCACACATACATGGTTTTCTGTGTATGAAATCATGTATATACGTGACTGTCTTTCAGGAAACCCGCGTATCCAAATTAATCTTCAGAATTTTAATCAGATCTGATCCTCTACATGGCAGAGACTACTCCCAGCTTCTGTCTGGGATATTCAAACGCTTCCCTGGGAAGAGGTTTGGTAAATATATCAGCAACTTGTTCTTTGGAGGGAACATACTCCAACTTCACCTTTTTTTCAAGCACTTGTTCACGTAAGAAATGATACTTGATGGGAATGTGCTTGGTCTTGGAATGCATAACAGGATTCTTTGAGATACTGATGGCACTTGTATTATCACACATAATGGAAATAGGAGGTGAACATTTGATTTGAATGTCTTGTAAGGTTTGCATCATCCAAAGAAGTTGAGTGCAACATGATGCGGCAGCCACATATTCTGCTTCTGCTGTAGATAAGGAAATAGAGCTTTGCTTCTTACTGAACCAAGATACTAACCGGGGCCCCATATAGAATGCACCACCACTAGTGCTTTTCCGATCATCAACATTTCTAGCCCAATATGCATCAGTGTAAGCATGAAGAGTAAGATCAGCATTCTTTGGATACCATAGTCCAAAGTCTTGAGTTCCTTGTAGATATTTGAATATTCTTTTGATAGCCTGAAGGTGAGACTCTTTTGGATTAGCTTGGAATCGTCCAACAATCCCAACTGCATGCATAATGTCTGGTCTAGTCCCAGTGAGATAAAGTAGACTGAGGTGAACATTTGATTTGGAAATCTTGTAAGGTTTGCATCATCCAAAGAAGTTGAGTGCAACATGATGCGGCAGCCACATATTCTGCTTCTGCTGTAGATAAGGCAATAGAGCTTTGCTTCTTGCTGAACCAAGATACTAGCCGGGGCCCCATATAGAATGCACCACCACTAGTGCTTTTCTGATCATCAACATTTCCAGCCCAATCTGCATCAGTGTAAGCATGAAGAGTAAGATCAGCATTCTTTGGATACCATAGTCCAAAGTCTTGAGTTCCTTGTAGATATTTGAATATTCTTTTGACAGCCTGAAGGTGAGACTCTTTTGGATTAGCTTGGAATCGTCCAACAATTCCAACTGCATGCATAATGTCTGGTCTAGTCCCAGTGAGATAAAGTAGACTTCCTATCATAGATCTGTATTCTGGTTGATTCACCGTGGGAGAATCATCATGAGAACTGAGATTACATCCGGTTATCATTGGTGTACTTACAGGTTTTCACTCTTCCATGCCATACTTCTTCAGAATTTGCTTAAGGTATTTTTCTTGTGATAAGAATATACCATCTGCAGTTTGATGCACTTGCAAGCCAAGAAAGAATGTTAGTTCCCCAAGTAAAGACATTTCAAATTCTTGCTGCATGATAGAAGCAAATTTCTGACTCATAGATTCTTCATTACTTCCAAAAATGATATCATCAACATATACAACCACAATCAAAAGTTTATCATTTTCAATTTTTGTGTATAAGTTGCTATCAGCAGACCCCTTTGAAAATCCTTGTTGATGAAGATATTTGTCGAGACGATAATACCATGCCCTTGGAGCTTGTTTGAGACCATATAGAGCCTTTTTAAGTCTACAAACAAGATTTTCATCATTTCCCAAAATGAAGCCTTCTGGTTGTTCTATATAAACTTCTTCTTCTAGATCACCATTGAGAAATGTAGATTTAACATCCATTTGATAAACTTTGATTTGTTGAAAACTTGAAAAAGAAAGAAACATTCTTATGGCTTCAAGTCTAGCTACAGGAGCAAAAGTTTCTTCAAAGTCTATACCTTCTTGTTGAGTATACCCTTTGCAAACAAGTCTAGCTTTATTTCTTATGACATCCCCATTTTCATTTAACTTGTTTTTGAATATCCATTTAGTTCCAATGAAATTTTTGTTATGAGGTCTTGGTACTAATTCCCAAGTGTCATTTTTTTCAATTTGATCAAGCTCTTCATTCATGGCTTGAACCCAACATTCATCTTTGCTAGCTTGATTTACATTGTGTGGTTCAATAGTGGATAGAAATGCCAGATAGCTAGAGGATCCTACAAGATTCCTTCTTGTTTGTACACCTGATGCCTTATCTCCCAAAATCTGAGATTCTGGATGATTCTTTTGAACATATCTGGAAGGAGCCTTTTCAGATAAATCATCTTTAGGTTCTTCATTGGATCCATTGTCTATATCATTCCTATTTGATGTAGAAGGACAATAGTCACCATCATCTTCTTCTGTTGTTTGTTTTTCTTCTTTAGGGGCTGCAGGAGACTCATCAATGACAACATCAATACATTCAACAATCTTTTGAAGCCTTTTATTGTAACATTTGTAAGCTCTGCTTGTAGATGAGTAACCAAGAAGTATCCCTTCATCTGATCTAGGTTCAAACTTGCCAAGCTTTTCATCATTATTTTTGATAAAGCATTTACTTCCAAAAACTCTAAAATGCTTCACAGATGGAGAATTACCATACCAGAGTTCATATGGATTTTTGTCACTATTTACCCGAACATGAGCCTTGTTGAGAATGTTAGCTGCTGTATGTGATGCTTCTCCCCAGAACATGTCAGGAGTTCCAAAATCATCGAGCATAGCTCTAGCCATTTGTTGAATTGTTCTATTCATTCTTTCTGCTACGCCATTTTGTTGTGGAGTACCTGCTACAGAGAATTGTCTTTTTATGCCATGTTGTTCACAAAATTCAAGGAATTCATTTGAAGTATATTCTCCTCCTCGATCAGATCTAAGACACTTGATTTTTAGATCTAATTCATTTTCCACCAGTGCTTTGAAGATCTGAAATTTTTCAAATGCTTCATCTTTGTGTTTAATCAACCCAATCCAACACATCCTAGAGAAATCATCAATAAATAAGATATAGTATTCTTCCCCACGTGGTGACTTTTTCCTCATAGGTCCACATATGTCAGTATGAATAAGTTCAAGAGGCTTACTTGATGATCCTTATTTGGCATTAAATTGTACTCTGGTCTGCTTACCGAATTGGCAAGATTTGCATATGATACTCTCTGGTAGAGTAATATTGGGAAGACCACGAACAGCATTAAGTCTACTTGATTTGTTGATTTGAGAGAAGCTTAGATGCCCCAACCTTCTATGCCATAGCCAGTTTTCTGAAGATTTACTCAAGTAACATTGTTCTTTGCAGTTCTTCAATACATACAAGTTTCTTGGAGTTCTTTTTCCTTTTATAATTGTTTTACCTGTATCAAGATCACGAACCACACATTCTTTTGAACTAAAGACAACTTCAGTTCCTTGATCACACATTTGACTTACACTTAACAGGTTATGCCTTAATCCATCCACATACATGACATCATTAGCCTTCACCTTTTCTTTTAAAAATACGGACCCTTTTCCTTTAATTACAGCAGGGGTATCATTTCCAAATGTAACTTTATTTTCCTTTTCTAGAGCATTATATGCAAGAAGTTTTCTTTTGTCACCTGTCATGTGTCTTGAGCATCCACTATCAATGTACCATTGATTTTCTTCACCTTCTACAAATAACGCTATCCCACAATTTTCAACCTGTAATTCCTTCTTTTTCCATACTTTGGAACTTGAAGGAAAATCCTGTTTTGGTTGGACTTTGCTCCTGCATTCAGATTCTAAATGGCCAAAGTTATTGCAATAAGTACATTCAACTTCATTTTGAAGAGGAGAAAATTTGTTATAGGTGTTCTTATTTGGTTCAATATCCATCCTTTTCTTTCTTGCTTCTCTTGTCATGATGGTTTTATAGGCAACACATTGAACAGCTTTATGACCAAAATTGTGACATGAGAAACATTGTCCATTGAAGTAGAAATTTTTGCGATCATGAAATCTTCTATTTGAATTTACCTGTTGGTTGTAGCTTCTTTGAAAGACATTCTTGTTAGTGTTCCTTGAATTGTGATGATCATGCTTTACCTGTAAAGATTCTTTATTCCCTTGCTGAGTGGCTGAATGTAGTAAACCAACTGTAGCTGCTTTTAGATAATTTGGTGCTAAAGCCTGAGAGGATTCTCCGGTATATCCAAGACCTGTCTTTATAAGAGGAGAACGTTGTACCTTGATAATCTCATCTAAGGTTTCAGATCCTTTAGAAAATCTAAGATTCAGAGTCTTTTCTTTCTCAAGTTCTTTTCTTAGACTTACTACTTCACATTCTAAATTCTCATTGTGTTTCTTCGCTTCTTCATTCTGCCTTTTCAGAGTCTCTATGGTAATTTTCCTTTCTTCTAAGAGAATTTTACATTCTTCTAAGTGAATTTTGAGTTGATTGTTTTCTTCAAGAAAATCATTGTCCTCTAGAGCATCCACAAAAGTATCCTTTTCATCTTTAGATTCAAATGCCATGAGAAGTCTAAGATCTTGTTCACACTCTTCCTCACTATCAGAGAACCCATCACTGTCTTCATGAGTGTAGTAACTTTTCCTAGTGCTAGACCGGTGCTTATTCCTTCTTGCTACTTCCTTCCCTTTTGCAGATGTTTATTTATAAGGACACTTAGCAGCATAATGACCAACTCTTCCATAATCAAAACATTTGAAAGGAAGCTTACCTCTGAACCGTCCTGTGCCAAGTTGAAGTTTCTTTACAAAATTTACCTCATCTTCTTCTGAGATATATCCTGAACCTTCTACTTCTTGTACTTCCTTCCCTTTTGTATAAGCTCTAAAGATGGCTTCTTTGACTTCATATGGTCCTCCTCTTCTCATTTCATAAGCAGTTAGTATGCCATGGAGTTGTACGACAGTAAGATTTTGAAGATCCTGTTTTTCTTCAAGAGCAGAAACTTTTGACTCAAATTTTTCCATTAGTGATCTTAAGATTTTCTCAACCAAAGTAGATTATGCTATTGTTTCTCCCATGTTTCTCATATGATTTACAATATCATCAAGACGTAAGAAGAAACTAGCAACACTCTCATCATTATGCATCTTCAAATTTTCATATTCAATTCTGAGAGTTTGGAGTTTTGCACTTTTTACCTTTGCATCTCCTTCATAACTTAGGATGATTTTGTCCCATATTTCCTTTGCTGTATTCAGCTGCATAACCTTGACAAATTCTGATTCAGTTAGACTTCCCAATAGTGCATTGACCGCCTTTGCATTTGTTTCATAATTATTCTTTTCCGTCGGATCTGTTGGTACTACGGCTGGATATTGATATCCTTGTTCAAAAATGGCCCGTACATTTGCTCCCATAGAATGAAGATAGGATCTCATCCTTATTTTCTAGAAGATTAAATTGCTTCCATTAAAGAGTGGCGGCTTGATAGATGTTGTTCCGTCTTGATTGCTCATCTTGCTTGATCTTCCTTCTAGCGGCTAAGCTTTTTCAGAAGGACCTGCTCTGATACCAATTGTTGGAAAAATACTGAGAGGGGGGGTGAATCAGTATTTAGTGCAACAATAAAACTTTGATATTTCCTTCTTAAAAACCCATACGCTACTTCCCTGAATTAAACTCGCGTATATACGTGGATATCCTTTATAGAACTAGTGTATATCCAGTGAATTAATTATGCATTTAATTCATGACTTAGATCAATGCATTACTTATTTATCAGATGTTCAGAAAACAGTAAACAGGTGCAGAAAGAACAGAGTAATCATCACACACAATCAATCACACATGAACACCCAGATTTTTAGGTGGAAACCCAATTTGGGAGAAAACCACCGCTGCCATCATCTCAGTCTTCAATCTTTATTATTAAGAAAACTTCTTACAACATGTACTGGCGCAGACTCATACCAGCACGCAGGCACCCACCTGCAGAAGGCTACAACCTTCTCTCGTTTACCAGACTTTCCTGGAAGGGAGCAACAACCCCCTGCTCTCGTTTACCAGCCTCTCCTGGAAGGGAGCTACTACCCCCTGATATTAACACCAGCCTCTCCTTGCAGAAAGCTTCTACTTTCAGACTGAAGGCTTCAACCCTCATATCCACTGTAGACCAAGTTTCATCAATTTTCAAACTGGATCAAAACAGCTTCAACACAATCCTTCACTTATCAGCAACCGTCCTTTTCCCAGAGCATCAAACAGAACAGTGAAACCACTATAACCAGAATATCATAGATAACCCAGACTTCAGAATAGATATACAGAATCTCAATCAGCTTTGAGCAACCATCAGTTCAAATTGCATACGCGCTTTTCTTCAAACATACTCACGTATATACGCGCTTTTAATAAAGGCAACCCGCATATACATCTGTGCACTTTTCAGAAAAACCCTAACAATCCATACGCTCCTTTTTTTAAACAGATCCATGTATATACGTGCTTTTCATGAAACGAACATGCGTATAGATCTATAAAAGATAAAATTTGCAGAACAGATCAGATCTATGGACTTACCCAGATTTCTTCAATATCTTCAATAGATTTGCGCCAGGTCTTCAATTCTTCTTTTCAAATCATCCTAGAGATTCATCATTTCCAGATCTAGATATTTTGAACCTTCATCATATTGATGGGTGCATCATAGATTCAGATCTATCGATTAAGAATAGAGTTCAACCATACAAATAAACTTCATAGTGAAGTATTCATTTAAAGCCCATGCACATGCACACCCTTTGAACAATGATTGTCTTCTCCTTATATAGGTTTACCCTTTATCAATACCATGAGCCAAAACCACACCTCTTCCGATGGTATTCCTGGACGGGGTCAAATAGACAACCCAGCGCTCAAAACAATGGGTCAATACCATGGTAGTAACCCCCGGTTTTACACTTTTAGAGCGCAATTGAGCATACGAAACTTGGCACGTACTTTCTCGTGTGCATATGCTACTTCTCCTAGACAAACCTGCGTATGCCTTGAGACACACACTTTTCATCATTTGTCTAGCACATACTGGAATTCCTTTCATCATTACATCTGAGCTGCTCTGTAGACACATCAGATTTACATAATTAATTACTATATCATGTCAGTTTCCATTAAGTACGACTTTCATCAAGTAGGTTTCCATCATCTTTATCAAATGGGTTGCCATCAAGGACAACACTCTGCATCATATTGCCAACATCTGGCCCATCTGACACTAGCACCCCAGCCTCCAATGCCTTCTCAACCTCTGCTAGAGCAGTCACCTCCCCCTCTGAATCAGGTGTATGTGCAGAAGAGTGCGACCAATCCTCCGAATTCCAAGAAAATGAGGAAAGGAAACCAAAACCAACCTGTGCAAGGTAATCAAGGGCGCCAAGGGAACTAGCGAAACACTAACAACCAGTGATAGGGTGATCATCCCTAGCTGAACAAGCCACTTCGTATGAATAATCCTTTCTCTTGTTGTGGTGTCCATGGCCATTACACTGATTATTTTCCCCTTTTATCCTAGATGTGGCAGTTGTGGGAAGCACAAGCAACATCTATAGGACAACAAGCCATGGCTTCGACTCCTCCAAATACTGTGCTAGTTCAACTATTTGTTTTCACTGATCCTTTCCCTTAGCAAGGATATGTGGCTATCGAAACACCTTAAGGTCAGGTTGCCCCTCAACCCTCATAGTCTGGTACCCTTGAATACTAGATTATCATGATGAATTCTGAAGTGGTTAATAGCGATGATGTAAACCTTCAAAATCAGTCACGCCAATATGGCAAACCACCTGCTTCATCCGCAACCAAGTCTCAAACAAAATTTTCCACAGAGTCTAGTTCGACACTGAATACCCCATTATATATCCCTCAGCCATGGCTAGCGGTCATTCCCAAGATCCCCAAAGGGCCATTATGTTGAACTGATGATTCTTCTAAAGCCGCCCATAATTACATCATAATAGATGACTCGGCACAATCTCCTGCTGCCATGTCAACACTAGAAGTCCTCCAGTTGTGCCATTCACAACATAAATCTCTATAATATACTTTGGGCATTGTAGATCATTTAGATGATCGTTTTATCGTCTTTGATGTTGATAAGTCATAACATCCACCCTTGCCTTCATCCATCGCCTTCTAAATACCAGTCAAGACTCGTAATGTCCATCTCTCACGATGTATCATTGACAAGGGCACATCCACCTGCGTCATTTCTGCCTTTTTTTGGAATAAACTCATATCACCCGACTTAGCCCCATCCACCATCACCTTGTGTGCTTGGGACAATCACTCTTCTCAGCCCCTTGGGATGTACCACAATTGTCCTGTCACTCTTGTTGGAACAACTGTTTGTATTGACATTAAAGTCATTGGCACCCCCTCGGATTACAATATTCTCTTGGCTCGTAGCTATACCTATGCAATGTCTCTTGTCACATCTTCAATCCACTATAAGATGTGCTTTACTCACAATGGAAATATCATTACCATTTATTATTTGACATATTACGAATCGAAGTCTCAGACATCCCCTAAGTATATCATATCTTCGGTGGTCGATAAACATGCATTTGTACCTCTTACCAGTGCTTCACCTAGAGTCTATAAAGATTCCACCTTACTTGGTGTATTCCTTCTCCCCCCCCCCTCTTGTCGCAAATCCTAGCTCATCGAATTTTTGCATGATGAAATCATCTCGAACTAGCCACAAGCACTATGGTTCAACCACCTAGCAGCCGATGCCTCAACTTGCCAGTGGTCACTCGAAAAAGCCTGCAAGGCCTTATTTTGAAGGACCTTCTCCCTCTGTTGGTGTCCCTTCCACTTATTTTCAACCAGAAATGGTTCCCTAGCCTTAACCAGCTAGGAGCCATTCCACTAGGCCATTACCCTTCAGGTCAGATACCATTTATCAATCCCCCATTTGGAGTATTTTCGATGCATGTTATGGCTATGTTGAGCCTTACCACTTTTACACTAGGGATTCCAGTCTGGTACATTGATCCCCCAGCCGAAACCCCGCATGGTTAGCTCAAAACTTATACCACTTTGACCCCAGCCCAATTGGTCACTATGACCCCTCCCTTTTCTTTAGTGCATCAGCCACCTCAATAGGAAGCTACTCCTATTGTGAAATCATCTAGTAACAAGGGTAAAGCCAGAAAGAAGGAACCTAAAGGTAAGGATGCTCAAACAACTCCTGCTCCTCCTAAGCCTCTGAAGTAATAACCTCCATGTGCTTTGTGTGATGTTGTTGGGAATGCTACCCAAAATTGTCCTAAGCTTCCTCTTCTCAAACATGTGGTCAATGAAATGTTTCCTGAATCCAATATCCCAAAGGTCCATGTTACCTTACCCAATTAAACAAAGAAACCAAAAATTTTGTCCACGAATCATCCTTGTGATTTTTGTGATATTTATGGTCACTAATCTCACCTATGTCCCTATCTCGATGATTTTTGTGAGACCCTTGAGGCTGTCCTCTGAACGTAGTGGATCCTTTACTCTTCTACTCCAACATTTGGTTGCTGCTGAAGCAGAGAAAATTTATATATCCATTGTGATACCTCTACCTAATGTCGAGATGACGGAGCCTTCGGCCACTATCATATATTTTTCATCATCCATGAGATCCTTCATGGAAAACCCCTCTGGGCCATTCCATTTTGTTTCGACTCAACCCCCTTCAGTAATTCCCTTGGGCTCAACATCGGTAGATATTTCATCTACTATCTTTTCGTCTACCCTCAGTAGTGATGTGTATGTGAACCATATCTTTCATGATGATGCATCAGGCATCCCCATCGCATCATTTGGTATTTCTTCTGCCATTCGCCCCATATTTCATTCTGATGAAGACATTATGGAAGCAATGACCACCCCTTACTTTCCTTGGGATGGTATGCACCACCGTGCGTACTTACTTCTGCAAGAGTCCCATGACTAGTATGCTATGGAGTTTAAAGACTTTATCTCTGATGAGGTTGATTGGTTTTGTTAGGGCCTAAATCTACCTCAGGCCGAGGAAGTACAAATCTAGGGTAACATCAAACCTAGCTTAACCTAGTAGCTAGCCCTACCAGATCGAGAGAGGGCTCTCTCCTTGTCAATCTCAGAAAAAAAAAATGATTCAATGAGGCTTGATATGACTTAAATGAAGGCTGATCTTAGGCTAGGTATGTATGCAAAAGAGTTTGATTTGATTTTAAGGGTGCTTTTTTGGATCAAATGGAAAGCATATTTTGGGTCTGGGGAAACAGGCTCAGTTTTGCAGAGGTCTGAATGGGGCAAGGTAGGAAATTGATATGACACTTCAATTTTGAATGAAATGGAGAGCTTATATAGGTGAGGAGTTAAGGAGGGAAATAAACCTTCAGGGATCCTCTTCAATAGATGAAAAAAGAGAAAATTAAACAAACCCTAGGTAGAGCACTGCAAATTTTGATTAATTCTAATTTTATCCTTGTTTTTTTAACTTAAGAAGAAATCAGAGGGAAAATGGTATACATAAAGCATCAGTAGACTTACATTTACAGAGAGAGACACACTATCAAAGAAAAATACCACGAGAATCCCACAGAGTGCTGCAAACCCTGGTCTATTCCTTTGCCAAACTGCAGAGATGAATGTACAATGATGCTCAAAGAATTCCCAAAAGTCCAACCCTGTTAATGACTGAAAAAACACAAGGTATAGACAAAAAACCACTCATCCCAGCATCTAGGGGTCAAGCTCACAATTTTAGTAGCTGTTTCAACAAAATCTAAACCGAGAACTAGATAGTAGGCAGTGGAACATCTTGCCTCTATAAACTAGGAAACTAATTCATTCAGTTGCAATTCACTTTTTGATGGATGAAATTACTTCTATGAGTGAAAATTTAACAAAATTGCATCAAGATCCATCAAATTACATCATGATTTTGAAATTTAGAAGTAATAAAGTCAATCTGTCAAAAAATAGGCAAAAACAAAGTTACTGAGTCAAAATGAGAAAAATCCACCAATGCGTCGCGCCTGATTTCTCTATGTGTCGTGCCAGTTTGCAGCTAATTTTGGAGGCCTTCCCGTTGTCCAATTTTTCTCCAAGTGGGCTTGTTGGAAATTTATGCTTGTCTACTTTCCAACACAAGTGTAATTTCTGAATTTGGCCTTAATTTTCCCCTCAAAAACTGATTGCTGCCAACACTACTTCCCGTGTGTCAAAAAAGGGGCAAAAAGGTCATTTTTGGGGTGTTTTTGACCCTTCTGGAAGCCAAAAACCTGTCAAAATTCCTTTTCCATAGGTAGGCATGCACATTTTGCCATGAAAAATCCAAAAATGTTGATTTTGCATCAAAATGAGTCCCCTATCAAAAGTGCACGCTAGGTGGCGCCACGCATAGAGCAGAAAAGTCTGTTTTTAAGCTCAAAAATTCCAAAAATGCAAAAAATGTCCCAAATTTTTTGAAATTTGGGCTGAGTGTCCTCCATTATGTGCTACGCTGGGCCAAGGAAGCCTTGGCCAATATTTGAAGTCTATCATGCCTTTTCCGACGTTTTGAGGCCTTCTTCAACTTGGCCTTCAAGATTTTGATCCTTGCTTTGCAAACATGATTTCTCGCCCAATAATGATTGGCCATGTGCCTCAACATATTCTTCTCCTTGTTGGCCTTCTCCAACAACTTTTCCAAATGAATATTTAATCTTTGAAGCCAAACTTCACTATCAGCCTCAATCTCCTGCTCAAGTGATGTCATCTCGGTTTTGCTCCTTTTGGCAGCTTGCTAGTTCTCACGTATGTTTTGTAACTCCATGATAGTTTGTTGATCCTCTAGCTATTTTTTTCTATGCTCAAGGTATTTGATTTTCCACTGGGCTCTTTCTAGTTTGAGGGACAAAGTACTTATCTCTGCCTTATGCTCCTGAATGATCTCCCTGAACTTTGAGCTTTGTGGGCCCAAATCAGTGTCATCATCCTGAATGAGGATGAAATCTGTCTCCTGCTCTCCTGAAGGCCCCTCATCATGTATTGGCCTCTTACCCTTGTCCTGTACCTGTACTGCTGATGAAGGAAGCGAGACCCCTTCCACCCCGGGTGGAGATAATACTCGCTTGGCTGCTACAAACAACCTTCTAGTGCCCTTTTGATAGGTGACAGACACCGACACACTAGCAGTCTGTGCCTCATGACCCTCCTGCTGATGTGAAGGTTCACCTATCTCATGGAAAGCTTCCGGAGGTACCTGAGGAGCTGTGAAAAACTCATGAGAAATGAAATCCTCCCATAAAATATCCTGCAAGCCAAGCTGATGCATAACCACAATTTTAATGAGTGCAAAGTGATAAATATTGTTATAATTCTGCTCAGGAGTTTTCCTTTGCACTAGGGTAGTGATCTTCTCAATATTTTGGCACATGAAGTAGGGGAGGTTCATCACTCTCACCTTGGTAAAATGCATCAAAAATCTAATATGATAGGCATATAAGCGAGAAAACTGGCCCTCACAGCTGAAATATTTGATAATGAGCTTCATTAAAGGAGCATATGAATCTTTCAGGAACCGAAAGGGAAAAAATCTGCTAAGTTGTCTCAAAAAACCGGGCTTAATGTATGGCTCATAGTGTTCCCTGTCAACTTGCTGCCTTTTGTTCCATTTCTCTCTGACATTTGGAATACTAGTTTCTAGAGAGATAGACTCAGGTGTCAAGGTGAATGTCACATTTGCAAGAGTGACTTGGCCATTATGTAAATGAAGCACAAACAATCTGGCCAATTCATGATGGTACAAGACTCTAGCAAGCATCTCACAAAACTGATAACAGGACTCCATTTGAAAACATGTGATAGAAAGGGGGTAGGCCTGCAGCTCAGCAAGTGAAGTAGGCTCTTCCCTAACATGTTTACCACTCTTATGGGGTCTCCTTGGTGCATGCAATTCGGTTGTAGAGTCACTGTCTCGGTCATAAGAGGAATTTGTCTCCATGTTTGCCATAGTATGTGTTGTCTTAGATGAGTATGAAGAGTTTAGGTTTCTTTGGTTATTTGCTACCAAGTGTATGAAAATGTGTGAGGGACTATGAAGGGAGAGGGTAAGGGGAATTTTGGGAATATTTCCAATTGGAATTTGGGGAATTAAAGGGTTTTAGGGATAGTCTCTAGGCTTTTGGGATGGTAATTGGGGTTTGGGAATTTTGTAGCTAGGATTTGGGAGAATGGGAATATGGGATAGGGGTAGTTGAACTTAGGGATATGAGGGATAGGGAAATGGGTTGATGGAACTAGAGAAACAGTGAGGAAATAAAAAGTGAGGGAGTGATGGGCACAAAAAACCAATGTATAAACCCTAAGGAAACATTTCTTGAGCAAGAAAATAGGGTTTGAATTTTTTTTATTAAATCCTCATAAACATGATAAGACACATGTTCATTGGCATTGGCAGAGTTTATGACTTACTTTGGACCAGAGGAAACCAAGCAGATTTGAAGTTTTGAACAAAATCATGGTGAAAATTCTTTGCAGCCCTACGTGCCGTGCCACAAACCCAACGCGTTGCTTTTGCTCAATGCGCCGCGCCAATGTATTTTTTACACTGCGGACGCCGGCCCAATTCGTCGCACTAGTCCAATGCGCCATGCCACTCAGCCAATGCACCGCGCCCATAGACTTGCACAACTACGCTGTGATTTTGTGACCACGAGCTTGCTTCCAATTTCTCTTATTCTTTTGGATGCAAATGAGCCCTTTGAACATGGAAAAGGACTTATATACCAATGGCTTTGATTTTCCACTCCAAAAAACCCACTTGATAATGTTTTACATTTGAAACTTTTTTTTTAAACTCTGTTTTAGGCAATTTACTTCATTTTGCCTCTGATTAACTGAATGATTTTATTTTTGTTTGCCTTGCAAGGTTGTAGAAGTTTGACAAGGTGACAAGGGTTTCCTTTAAAATTGCTTACATATGAGAAAACTTAAAATTACATCAATTTATACAGTAAAAACCTAAAATACTATGCTTTTCCTCAAAACAGAGTTTTGAGGAAAAAATCATTTCTAGGCATATGATGATGGAATTTCTTTAGTACTGGAAATTTATTCAACCTCATCATGCACCTGCTACCATTATTGGAAATCTTTAAGACATTTCTGATGAAACCTTAGACCTAATGAAACTGAAACCCTAAAAATGACTCTTTGCAAACTATAAGAAAAAAAGTGACTGCAAATGATCTTGATGAATGGAAATGGGTCAGGAGGTAAAGGACATGAGGGAAAAATCTACAACAGGCCACTACCGTAAGATGATCCATGCTCCTAATAGAATGCAGCCGGCTGAGTGAAACACCTAATATGAAATGCAACAAGAGAATTTTGATCACTGATGGAGGGATGAAGATATCGAAACTAACAGGTTGAGAAATCCCATTCCTGCACTCGATGATTTTGAAGAAGGAAATATGGGAAATATCTCTCCTACCATTAAAATTAACATTTTTGATAAACCAGGGATAGAAGAAAACATTGCCTTAGGGGAGGATTGCACCTCGTAAGAAATTTAGGCTTACACAAAGCCATTCAAGGAATTCCATGATGTTTTCGCCTGGTGCTATACATAGATGCCCAGACTTGATCCCACCATTGTCGAACACCATATTGATGCATGGCCCGATGCCAATCCTATCTGTCAAAATATGAGACCCATTTTTCCTTCTAAAAGTGAGGCTATCAAAGATGAAATCGACAAGCTCAAGCATGATGGTTTTATATATCCCATTGAATACACCACTTAGGTCTCTAACTCGGTTCCTGTTATCAAGAAAAAAGGCACCATCTGTGTCTACACTAACTTTCATGACTTGAACAAAAATTTTCCCAAAGACAACTTCCCTAGATTTGACCATATCATAGATGAGTGTGCGGGGCATGAGGTTCTATCCTTTATGGATTGTTTCTCTAGATACAACCAGATAGTTATTCATCATGTTGATCAGTTAAAGGCTTCTTTCATTAGTCAATGGGGAAATTTCTCTTATAGGGTCATGTCATTCGACCTAAAGAATGTTGGAGCCACTTCTCAGCAGGCCATGTCATATTGTTTCCATGACCTGGCTCATAGTATCCTCGCCTACCTTGATGACCTCACTGCTCATTCTAGGCATCACGTGAAACACATCCATGATTTGCATACCATCTTCCTCCGATGTCACAAGTATAATATCAACCTCAACCCGCTAAAATGTGTCTTTTGTGTCCCTGCCGACCATCTCTTGGGCTTCATTGTGTTTAAGGATGGTATCATGCTTAATCCTCTTAAAGTTAAAGAAATTCTTGAACTTCCCATTCCTCGTACCCTATGCCAACTATAAAGCATCCAATGCAAAGCCAACCCTCTTGGTCGGTTTGTCCCTGATTATGCCACCACCGTGCATGGGCTTCTAAGACTCCTTCGATCTACCATTCCATTCGTTTGGGATAACCATGCTCAACAGTATTTTGATGCCCCGAAACATGCTCTCACTTCCGCTACCTTGATTAGTCCTAACTTTGAAAGGGATTTCATTTTATACATCTCAACTTCCACCCATTCAGTTGCTGGGGTCCTTATCCAAGAATATGACAGTAGAAACGAACATGTTATATATTATGTTAGTAAGAATATTGTAGGCCCCCCTGTGTCCTACTCGCATAAAGATAATTTTGCGTTGGTCATTGTGTTCTCGATCCAGAAACTTCGTCATTATATCATTACGCATTCCACCAAGGTGATGACCAATTCCAACTGTATGGATTTTCTATTGAGTAGATGCATCATCAATGGGAAGTATACCCATTGGATCATTATCATTTAGGATTTATATCTCGAATTTGTCACACCCAAGATTAAGAAAGGTTTAGCCCTTGTTGAACTCATTTATGTATTTCCTACTGGTACGCAAGATCCGTCGATTAATGATGATTTACCAGATGAACACTTGTTCACCATTACTTCGGATGACCCTTGGTATGGTGACATCCTTACCTATCTAGGAACCCAAAATTTCTCTCTCCCTCTTGATGATGATGCTGGGCGACGTATATGAAACCAGACCCCTCACTATATTCTCATTGGTGACAATATCTATCATCACGGTGTTGATTCTGTCGTCTGTCATTGTCTCATGCACATTGAAGATGATCAAATCCTTAATGCCTTCCTTAGTGGTGCTTGTCATGGCCAACTCTTTGGTTTGGCCACTGCGCAAAAATTCATGCGCGTTGGGTATTTTTGGTCTTCCCTCTTGGGTGATTTCATTGAAGCAGTCAAACACTGTTCCAACTGCCAAGTTTTTTCTTCAAAGGCGTGAGCTCAACTAGTCCATTCTCCAAGTGGGCCATTGAATTTATGGAGTTTCGACCTCCATTTTTCGGTAACCACAAGTACATCATTTTGGAGGTCGACTATTTCACCAAATGGGATGAGGCCATGCCAATGTTCAATAAGATGATCACTACCATGACCCTCCTTTTATTTAACCATGTTATCGCTCAATTCGAGGTTCTGAAACAATTAATCTCTGACCATGGTCGACATTTCGAAGATGATATTTGGTGTGAACTATCCTATCTCTTGGGTTTTGAGCAACAATATTCATCATCCTATTACCCCCAATGTAATGGTGAAGTTGAAGCGGTCAATAAAATCCTTAAAACTATGCTTCAATGAATGGTGAACAAGCACAAAACCAACTCGTAGCTTATGCTCTTCCCTTCTTTATGGACCTATATAACTTCTGCTCAATCCGCCACCAGGTTTACTCCTTTCCACCTTGTATTTGGTGAGGACGTAGTCTTATCGATCGAGTGTGAAATCCCCTCCCTTCACTTAGTCTTTGAACTTCTCCCTGACACCCAACCTTTAGAAAAAAGACTTATCATGCTTGAGCATACGTCCAAAGACCATCGTGTTGCCTTGTAAACCATTGGAGCGGCCAAGAACTGCACCAAATCTCAATATGACCAAAAATGACACCCTCGTACCTTTTGCAAAGACAACCTTGTTCTAGTGTATGACCAGGCTCATGATGTCCTTGGTCATGGGAAGTTAGACTCATTATGGCTAGGGCCTTACATCATTAGTACGGACTTGGGCAAAGGGGCATACCTTCTAGATAATTTTGAAGGCCAACCCCTTCCTAACCCTCA
Source organism: Pinus albicaulis (assembly GCA_034641835.2). Taxonomy (NCBI): domain Eukaryota; kingdom Viridiplantae; phylum Streptophyta; class Pinopsida; order Pinales; family Pinaceae; genus Pinus; species Pinus albicaulis. The sequence goes on along the minus strand of CM076583.1, from coordinate 1,030,233,308 downwards.
CAACGCACTCTATGTTAAGAAATTTTACCCAGAGCATCTCCCATTGAGATGTGTGTTTTATTTCTGTCATGTATTTTAATTTTTTGGTGATTTGATGCTTCACCCGGAAGCTACTTTTCTAAGAAGGGTCACTTTGCCGCCCCTCAAAATTAAATTTTTGCACCTCTACCACTTATACTTGGGGCATAACTTATCCTTCATACTTGTCGATGCGTGTGTTTAATTTCTTCATGATAAACCTTCTTTTTCCTATGTTTTTATTTTCCCCACTCAGCTTGTTCTATGTGGCAGCATCATCGAGTCGCCCTTGATAAGAGAATCCGAGTTGAGTCATCATCACATTCATGGAGTCTATCATGAGTCGCTTTTCCTCCTGTTACAATATTCCATCAATTCATGCCTTCTCCCTCTCTCGTGTAGTCCATTTTGGCCCCGAGTCCCATATTTCCCCATCCCCTCAAGAGTTGAGTCAATCGCTACTAGGTCATCCATGTTTTCTATGCTCTAACAAGGGAATTCGACTGTTTGTTACTCAGTATCCCCCATTCCATCATCATCCCTCGTGTCATTCCATCAGTCTCTCTACTATGATCTCTCACGCATTAGTTGAGGAACCTCATTTCCTCACCTATAGCAGACCTCCTTTTGTCGACATCAGCACACTTATTCCAGAAGACAGGTCTAGAGGGTGTTTTATCTTGGTTCTAGCTTCCATTATTGTTTGGTGCTTTTGATCAGAGAGAGGGACTTCTTATTTCCCTTTGACTTGAATGTTTCTCATCCGTGTTGGAAATACCGAGAGGAAATAATCAGTATTTCCTTCAATTAGAGCATTAGTTAATCTTCAATTATTATTAGTGTTTGTACAATGATAGCAGCAAACAAGAGGAACACAAATGCACACAATTTCTAAGGTGGAAACCCACTCCGGGACAAAAACCACCTAATGCTTTTCTAATAATTCTTTTCAACTCCAATTGGCTAAGCTAACTATTCCTAGAATCTAGAAAAGCATTCTTCTCCAGCTCCCACTGGATGGACGCTCCAACGCCCGAGATTCTTCAGTAGTCACTGAATGGATGCACCAACACCCAATGAGCTACAACTCATCCTAGCACCACCCTACCACCCTATAGAAGAATACAAGAAGAATGGACTCTCGTACCAGAGAAAATGGTCCAGTTTACAATGATATAGAATGATGTAGAAGAAGAAGATATACTAGACCATAACCCCAACTTTGACACAACCACTGCCTCTTCAACCCTTGGAAAATAGACACTAGTACAATTTGTACAATAATGTATTTACAATGACTAAGTACAATGATACCTTTACAATGATTTTATGCAGTTCTGACCACTTGAAGACTTCATATGATGAACTTCTTGCTGTTGTTATGCACCTTGGTTGCTGCTCTTGTCATGATACTCTCTGCTGCACCTTTCTTTGCTTTGCTGTCGTAGATAGTCTGGTCCTTTGCAACCCTTGACAACACATGATCTAGCTTTTTCTTTCCTTCTAGGAGCTCGATATTGAATCCTGTGTATCTCTGTTATTTCTAATCCTCAATATCTGATTTTTGGTCTTGTAGTATTCCTCTAAGTCTTATTTCCAATGCCATAGGTCTGACCCAATTTGGATTCTTCAAGAGAGAGTTATACCCAATTTCTCACACTGCCCTAATTATGGATTGTTTCAACAGAGCGCACTTGTACGGCATGCCACGTGTCACTGTTTATTCATTTGCTTCTGAAATTGATAGAGAAAAAATTGGAAACTGTGAAATATCCGTTAATTTTTATGGCATTCCAATCCGATACTCAGAGAGAAAGTTATGACGAATTTATCAAGGTCACTTATTTGAGATGAATTTCAGGAACCTGCAAAAACCCTTACTTCCACAAATCATATCTCCAAAAATATTGTGCAAATTGATCTAAAATTTTTACTGCATCTTCCTCAAGATTTCAGCTTCACCTCATAAAAAGTTCAGCTTTTGAACCTTCGTAGAAAAAAAGTTAGAGCGAAAATTCCAAGATAACCTGTTTCAGATGATCGAATCCCTTACATAAGGAGGAAATGAAGATCACAATTTATATGAATGCTTAAGTTGAGAGGGGCTTCAACAAGTGAACGTGGGAGGGATTTTATGAGCATAAAAAATATTAATTGTTAATTTTCAATGACCCATGCTCCAACCCCATGGGGTTTTAGCCCACTAACTGGGGGTACGAACTTCAAACATGAATATCTCTCAAACCGTGAAGAATTACATGGCGTGCCATATATCAATGGAAACATCTCGACAAGTAGACACCATCAAAAGAATTATTGACCCAGAATATATTAATTTGGTAGGTCAAACTTCCCATTCAATTTTGGGTTAGCCCCTGGTGCTGCTTGGGTTGACATCAATGACAACCGCTGATCAACAATATGCCCCATTTCAACATGATCGAGATTCATACACTTGATTGTTCGGTGATCCACCAGATTGATCCAGTGATTCCCGGGTGTGTGTGATATGTTTCAAACCTCATGAGGGGGTGGCCCTTCAGGTAGCCCCCCACATGCCTAGATGACCTCATTTTATGCTACAAACTCATATGCAGAAATGCAGATTTGATGGGTTCGACCCCAGCCGCTTGCAGCGCCTATAGCGTGCATGTATCACTTAGATGATCCATTCATATTTTCAGAGCCCTTTCCTATTTATTAGGTCTTCTCTGGTTTTTATTATATCTCATGTACTCAGATATTATTGTATTCAGTCCTGGTTATTTTCCCAGGCACAATATGTATGTGAGATCCATTATATTTTTGTCTGGCCCATTTTATGCCAGCATATCATGTATTTTATAGCTCAGTATCATTTTAGTTGGTGCACCATTATTCTTTGTATTTTCTCATCTCGGTGGGCATAGTTATGCCTCCCCCACCTCACTAAGAACAAGTACCCAAACATTAAAGGAGACTTATCTTATTTTTCGGTCTTGTGCCCTTAGGTTATTGTCCTCTCTCATTTCACTCCATCTATGTATCTCTCTCTCTATGACTCCCCTTCGGTGTCTAGTGATTGTGTTCTTAAAACATACTTCCACCATACGATTAGCTCCTAATGCTCGCACGTTGAGGGGAAATATGTTACACCAATTTTTTTTCATCTAACCATTTACAATTAGACTGGTCGAAATACACCATGTAAGACCCATTTTACCATAGTAAAATTTCTTTAACTATAACAAATAATTTAATAAACCATAGTTTATTAAGCTATTTATGGTCCAAACAGGAACCCCAGGAGGAACAATTAAACAAATCTTTATTTATTTGTTTTTCCTATAGGAATAAATAATTAAACCATTGTTTAAATAATATTCCTAGTCATATTTAACCTAATTGATGAGAAATAATTAGATAAATCATTATCTATCTTATTATTCCCTAGGAATAATTAATTAAATCATTATTTAATTAATATTCCTTGTTAAATTTGACTAAATCATTTAGGAATAATAAAATAAATCATTATTTTTTAAATTATCCCCTAACCCCATCCTTGAAATGATAAATAAATCATTTATTTGTTTATTATTTCTAAATAAAGCGACTTAACCAATTTAAATTCCTTTTCCCTCCAACAAAATATAATAAAATATTCAAAGCAGTTAGATCTAGATCTTGGTTAATATTTTATTATGCACCACTATCAAGGATAACTCAATATTTTGTTATAAATAGGAGGGGTTTCCATTCATTATTTACCTTTTATCCTTTTATCATGTTCGGACTTTGACCCTCTTATCATTGTCATAATTTGATCACTTTTATTATCTTTTTTCTTATTGAGCTCCCATTGAGTTCAACACGTCTTGGGTTTTCTACACCATTGCAAGAGAGAAACTTTGGATTTGAAGCATTGAGGACATCCAAGAACCCATCCCATTGAGGGCGACTGGTAACATAATACTTTAGTCCCTTTCGAGGTGTTAACATAATATAAAATTATGTATATATATTATTTTTTCCATTAGATATTTGGAGAAAATATTTTCTCATTTTACTGTTTAGCTACTTTTACTGTATAGATCTAGGTTTTTGTTGCCTTTGTTTCGACTATCTATTGCATATATAAGGAAGTTAGACAACGATATTTTTTGTTAGTTTATTTTGTCATGTGCAGAAAAAGTGATCTCTTTTCATACACTTGCGTTAAGAATCCAATCTAACAGTTTGAAGAAATGTATGGAAGCTAAGATGGATGGTTTGAAGAAAGGCGTGGAAGCTAAGATGGATGGTTTTAAGAATGTCATGGAAGCTAATATTGATGGCGTGGAAGCTAATATGGATTGTGTACAAGGAAACATGGAAGATTTGAAGAAATACATTGAAGGTTTGGAAAATTTTCTACAAGAAAATCATCCTAATGGCGAAAAGGTAGTAGAGGAAACTCATGATGAGAAAAAAATAACTATTAATCATGATTTCATAGACTCTAATGTTGGATTTAAGACCCACCATATTCCAAAGATGGATGTGAGGAATTTTGATGGCAAGGATCCGATAACTTGGATACTAGAAATGGAGCGAACTTTGAGCTCCGTAATATGCAAAACACACAAAAGGTATGCATTGCAACTTTATATCTAGAACAAAATGAAAGTGCATAAGTGTCCTCAGACACACAACTTTATTGATCAAGAAAAAATATTACATAGAAAATTTCAGGAGTTTACACACGTAAACTCACACTCTCACATTCTCTCATTACACATTACAATGAAAATAGGAAACTAACCTATTTATAAGCTCTATGTTCTAACTTAATCTAGTTATGGATCACTTGGAAAATAAACAAGTGTCCATTTACAATAAATGAGCTTTTAACCAATCTACTAACTTCACTCCTAACTTAGAGCCTAGGAAACGACTCTTTTCTAGAGTCCTATTTTAAATAACAAATTTCTATTTCTAAGTATCTCACAAATTTATTAAATATTCTAGAATAATTATTTATTTAATATCTTAAATTAATAATTATTTTATTCAAACTTTATATCCTATGATAAATTTTATTTTGGATCATCTAACATTCCCCCCTATGATCCAAAGATACATTACAACATATACCAAGTTCATCTCTGAACTTAGTAAACTTTATTCTGCCAAGAGGTTTTGTGAAAATGTCGGAGGTCTGATATTCTGAAGGGAAAAACACTTGCTTGATGACGTCCTTTGCAATGAGAGATCTGATATGATGATACTTGGTGTCCACATGCTTTGTATTTGAATGAAAAACTGGATTCTTGGCAAGCTTTATTGCTGATTAATTGTCGATGAATAATGAAGTAGCTTCTGCTGGAGGAATCCTCAAGTCCTGTAAAACTCAATGTAACCAAACAATCTCACATGCTACTTCCCATGCTAAAATATACTCTACTTCTGCTGAAGAAGTGGCCATTGTAGTTTTCTTCTTGCAACTCCAGGAAACTGCAGCTGACCCCATGTTCATTAAGTAACCGGAGGTTGATGCCCTATCATCAATAATGTCAGCAAAGTCAGCATCTGAAAATCCACCAAGTACAAAACTTTTAGTCTTTTTGTAAAGAAGACAAAAATATTTTTTTCCTTGGATATATCGAAGAACTCTTTTGGCTGCATTCTAGTGGCTGTCTAGTGGTTCCTGCATAAAACGTGAAAGAATACTGACTACATAAGATAGATCAGGATGAGTGGTTGTCAAATAAATCAAGTTGCCAATCAACTATCTGTAAGTCGTGCTGTCCACCTTTTCCCCCCCTTCAAATTTTGAAAGTTTTAAGTTTTGTTCCATAGGGGTAAGGACGGGCTTACAATCTTGCATTACAAATCGCTGAAGAATTTCTGCTGCATATTTACTCTGGGAAATGAAGATCTGATGTGGACGTTTGAATACTTCAACTCCAAGATAGTAGTGAAGTAGTCCCAAATCTGTCATCTTAAAACCTGCATGTAACTCCTTTTTCACATGTTCAATGTGATCATCATTGTTGCCTATGCTGATCAAATCATCAACATACCTAATGATAATGACCAGATATTTTCCCTGTTGGCGCACATACAAAGTATCATCAGATTCACTGTGATGAAAACCAACTTTGCAAAGGTATTCATCCATTTTGGCATACCAAGCACGGGGAGCTTGTTTTAACCCATATAAAGCCTTGATTAATTTGCATACTTTACGTTCTTTCCCTTTAACTTCAAACCCTGGTGGTTGTGTCATGTATACATCTTCCTGTAAGAAACTGTTGAGAAAAGCGCTTTTGACATCCATTTGATGAACTTTCCACCCTTTCTGAGCTGCTAAGCCAAGTGTGAGGCGGATGTTGTTCCATTTAGCTATGGGAGAAAATGTCCCCTCATAATCGATCCCTTCCTACTGCGTAAAACCTTTAGCAACAAGGCGTTCTTTATACTTGTCAATATCACCATTTTGCTTGTACTTAATTCGATAAACCCATTTGCATCCAATAGGTTTAACATGCTGAGGACAATCAGCAAGTTTCCAAGTGTTGTTGTCTTGAACTGCCTGATATTCATCAACCATTTCTTGTTGCCATGCTTTATGTTTTAATGCCTCCTGAAAAGAAGAAGGTTCAATAAAATCATTTGCTATCAAAGAGAAATTTTCTGTATTTCATTTTGATGCCCTTGTTCCTGTTTTGTTTTGTTCATTAGGCCTTACATCTTTCAATAGTTGAACTGCCCATTTTGGAAGTTTTTTCTCACTTGTTTGAGGTTCTGAGAAGTATCCATCATTGTAGAGGGGATTAATGTAAAATGATGTTCGTCGTTGAGGTGGTGAATCTAGAGAATCATTGTCAGAAGAATTGTTGTTGATTGGAGACGCTGATGAACTTCTAGAAGACCCAAATGATTTTGTTGAAGTAGATGGACTGGATGACTCATCTTCAGAGAAAGTAAAATCAATTCCATACCAATTTGGTGAAGTTGGTTGACTTTGCATATTTCCTTTCCTTTTACTGCCCTTAGTTTCTAACTTGTGAAGAAGACTTTCGATTTCTTCAACACTCTTACTCTTTGTTTCATCAAAAATGACATCCCTGCTCACAATAAATTTTCCATTTGTCAAAAGACGATACCCTTTATTTTCATCTGAATACCCAATCATGGTGCATTTAAAACTTCTTGAATCAAGCTTAGTTCTCTTTTCTTTGGGAACTAAGGCATAACAGATGGATCCAAACACTCGAACATGTTTAACTTTAGGTTTGAAACCAAACCAAGCTTCATAAGGGGTGATTCCTTCTAAAGAAGCAGTTGGAGATCTGTTTCTTAGATAGACAGTTGTATGGATTGCTTCTGCCCAATATGTTGGACTTAACCATTTGAAAGTTAACATGGATCTTGCCATGCCTAACAATGTGCGATTCATCCTTCCTCTGACTCCATTTTGTTGTGGAGTGTAAACATTTGTAAGATGCCTCTTGATGCCATTTTCAATGCAATAAGTTTTGAATTCATTTGAATTGAATTATCCCCCATTATCTGTCCTGAGAGTACCTATATTTTCTTTGACCTTATTTTCAACAAGTTGTTGAAAAATTTTAAATTTCTCAAATGCTTCTGACTTGTTTTACAAAAAGTAAACCCAAGTCATTCTACTGAAATCATCAATAAATATCAAGAAATATTTGCAACCACCTAATGAAGGTTGTAGTGGACCAAACACATCACTGTGAACTAGTTGCAGCAGCCTGTTTGAGCGCCATGTACTTGTTGGAAAACTTTCTCGACTCTGTTTGCCATAAATGCAAGCTTCACATTTAGCATTTTCTTTGTTGAAAGTGGGAAGTCCTTTAACCATCCCTTGTTTCTGAAATTGAGAAAGACTATCAAAATTCAAATGTCCATATCTTACATGCCATAATCTTATAGGTGAAATTCCTATAGTAACTACCCCTGCAAAATCAGAATGCCTTGGAATAACTATTCCTTTCATCCTTAACAGTTTTCCATCTTCATATCCTATCATCACTGTTTGGAAGTTCTGCTTGACTAAATTAATCTTAAATAAGCCATATTCCATAATAATTTGATGTCCTATTTGTCGAATCATGACCAAAGACAACAAATTTTTCTTAAAGGTGGGAACATACCACACATTGGAAATCAATTTTTCTCCAATGTCAGGGAGAAAAACTTTGACTGCACCTTTTCCATAAGGTGTATGTTTTGTCTCATCTTCTAGAAAGATGGAATTAAGATGGCACTCTTCAAAATTCCAAAATAAATCTCATCTACAGGTCATGTGCTGAGTTGCTCCTGAATCCAAAATCCAAGCATCTTCATAATCACTCTTAACATAAGAGGAAAGTTGGATTGCTGGTGAAGAAGTGAAGACATATTCTAAGTCATTATCACCTTGATCTTGATTATTTGCAAACTGTGCTGAAGGCTGTTGAAACTTAGAAATTTTATTGATATATGTGAGACAATCTGAATCATAGTGACCAACTCTGTGACATCGCCTACAAACAATTTGACACAAATCAGTGCCTCTTCCTTGAGATTTTCCTCTGCCTTGAGATTTTCCTCGACCTCTGCTTTTTCCTCTGTTTTGAGATTTTCCTCTCCCTGGATTCTGTCTTATGCCTTGCTGAGATCCTCTATTTAGATTGTTGCCTCTGCCTTGAGAATTGTTTCTACCTAAATTGGAGCCTCTGTTGGAGTTTTTTCCTCTTTGTTGACTGCAACCACAACCTTGCGCTACTTGATTTTGATTAAAATTACCTTTTCCTTCTTTTTTGGAATTTTCAGCTGTGGAGTTGCTAGTACTGGCTTCTGTGAGAAAAACATATTCACCAACTTTCTTTTTATTCCCAAAATTTTTATCATGTTGAGTCAACATTTCGCAGAGCTCATCAAACTTTAGCTTTTCTAACTTTCCAGTGAGTTGTAGAGTTTCTAAAAAATGTGTGCAGGAAGAAGGAAGTCCAGCAATTAAAATTATGACCATAAAACTATCATCAACTGCTTGAAAACCAGCATTAACAATTTCCTGCTTAATATTCTTAAGTCTAGAGATGTATTGAAGAATATCTCCTTCTTTAGTCAATTTTTGATGCAACAATTTTAATTGTAGATCAACTCTTTTTGATTGAGGCTAAGTATCAAACAACTCTTTAAAAGTTCTCAAAGCAGACCAAGCATCTTTAGCATTTTTGATATGGACATACATTTCATCATTGACAGAGGATTTAATAAGAGCTAATGCGTTGGCATTTTTAACTTCCCATTTTGCTAGCGGAGCTGCATCTATAGGTTTATTTGGCTTTACATCTCCATCACAAATATCATGCCATAGTTCATTATAAACAAGAGTGCTTTCGATGAGGCATTGCCATGTTTTGTAAGATTTTGAGCCTTCAAGTTTGTCAGAATTAGAAAATAAATTAATTAACTTAGACATTGTAGTGTTAAGACTTCACACCACAAATCAAGCTCCAAAAAAAAATATCAAGATGCGCAACACAATAGCAACACACGACGCAAAAAAAACGAACTATTTGGGCTTGGCCTTGACCCTCGAATAGTCGTTGAAACAGGAGAAAATTGATTGAGCTTTGCACTTGGCTCTAGTCAATTTCTCAAATATTTACAAGGCAAATTTCAAAATTTGACTTTTACAATAGTGCTCTTGCACAATCTGGTAAAAAAAAGTTACCGCCCCTCAAAGTAAAATTACTTTGAGTCACACTATCTCTTCAGAAACAAATTACAAAGAAAAAATCTTCTTATTGCTCCAAAATATTACAATAACCTTAAAAAAGATGCCTTATCACTCCACATTACTTCATTGACCCTTTACTTTTACATATAAACATACCTTATCACTCCATTACAAAAAAAAAATTGCTGAAGATGGGAAAAATTTAATTGCTAAGAAACACCGGAATATTTCATAACGGAGAAACCCCAATTTAATAATTTAGGCAATGATGTTCTCAAATATGGTCGAATGGGCAACGAGCAGGATTCTACGCTATCAGTCCAGACCAAATTGCCATTTCAGCAGGAGGACTATTCGAATTTATGGAGCAACCCGTCAAGGTACACCTGCTTCTCTCTCCATGTTAAAAGAAATAGTTAAAGATATATTTTCTCCAGATAATGCCCACTGGATAAATATGCATTCTATGTCGTAGTCAAAATTATCGAAGTAAGTGAAATGACTGTATCACAGTAATTTTCGGCCACATGAAACTCGGCCACACGTCACGGGTTTCTAGTGGCTAAATTCAACCTAAAAAACCATAGCCCAACTATTTCTGCTTTGACATTTCACCATTGTTTTCAAAACAACCATTCAACAACAGTTTTATTCTCTAACCAGGGATGGAGAAAAGTGGTGCCCATGAAGTCGATGGACTTGAATTGTATTATTTGTTCTTATTGCTGATCGATGCCACAAAACACTGCAAATTTGATAGGGAGATGAAGGTGGAGGCTACCAATTAAACGTTGTTCTTAATGTAAAATCGATTTACAAGAAAGTGCAGAATCAATGTTCAGAATCGATTCATTACACACTATGCAAAATCGATGTTCAGAATCGATGTTTCATGAATCGATTGTTTCAGAATCGATTGAAAGTGCAGAAGTGATGCCACAAATTAACGCTGGATTACAATATGCAATTCAATGCTTACAAACTAATTCAATCCAAAAAATAAACCCTGTGCGGAAATGGCAAGAGCGCTCTCCTTTTTTTTGTTCACTCAAACAATTTAAAAAAAATTCACACAGATTTTGCAGTGGCTTTTAAAAAATGATTTTAGAATTTACAGATCTAAAATCAATAAAAAAAATTTCAAATTTCATACCAATCTTTTGCTGATCACTTCAACGGAGTTGAGTTTTCCATGATCTGGTAGAGCTGGAATCTCCTCCTCACAACATTACCGTGGCTCCGATACAACATGAAAGTGCAGAAGTGTCCTCAGACACACAAATTTATTGATCAAGCAAAAAGATTACATAGAAAATTTCAGGAGTTTACACACGTAAAATCATACTCTCACATTCTCTCATTACACATTACAATGAAAATAGGAAACTAACCTATTTATAAGCTCTATGTTCTAACTTAATCTAGTTATGGATCACTTGGAAAATAAAAAAGTGTCCATTTACAATAAATGAGCTTCTAACCAATCTACTAACTTCACTCCTAAATTAGAGCCTAGGAAACGACTCTTTTCTAGAGTCCTATTTTAAATAACAAATTTCTATTTATAAGTATCTCACAAATTTATTAAATATTCTAGAATAATTATTAATTTAATATCTTAAATTAATAATTATTTTATTCAAACTTTATATCCTATGATAAATTTTATTTTGGATCATCTAACAAAAAAACAGTTTTAAGGTATTGGTGGCTTTGTTTTCGTAAACCATTAGCCACTTGGTAATTTTTACAGAGGAAATGATAGCACATTATGAAGATACAAATAGAAACACCTTCTTTAGCCAATTCATAAATCTCAAACAAAAGGGTTCAAAGATGAAGCACATTGAGGACTTCCAAAAATTGAATATAAGGATAAATAATATTCCATTGGAACATAGGATTGATGTCTTTATAGGGAATCTAAACGATAACATCGAACATGAGGTTCACCGTTGGGAACCTCACACATTGGAGAAGGAATTCATGTTGGCAATAAATATTGAAAGAAAAATTATGGTGACAAGGAAGCCTACCACTCACAACTATAAATATTGAAGTGTTTCTACTCCTAAACTTCCACAACCTACAAGGTTGACACCACAAAAATTGGAAGGAAAAAAAGAAAAATGGATTTTATATAGTTGTGATAGAAAATATACTAAAGGTCATAAGTGTGCTTACAAGAAATGATTTTACATAGATTGTGAAGAGGAGGAAGAAAAGGAACAAGAAACTTCAAAATAAGAGGATATACATCAGGAACCAACCCTAGAGGAAGAAAGAATGAATCCAAACATATCCTATAATGCATTGGTAGGAAATACCACTCCTCAAACTTTCATGATAGAAGGACATATCAATAAGAAAAAATAATAGTGCTTATTGATTCGGGTAGTACCCATAATTTTATTCATTGTAAGGTAGCCAAGGAATTGAATTGCTTCCTATACCTAGTGCCAGACTGTCAAGTGATGGTGGAAAATGGAGGAACTATAAATTTCTTTGGAAAGTGCAATAATATCAATATAATCATGGGGGAATATGTATAGAATAGCACACTGCTTTCCATTCCAATGACTAGTGCTGATGTTGTACTAGGATTACAATGGTTACAATCTTTCGGGACGGTAGCTTTTAATTTTAAAGAACTTTTCTTGAATTTTTTTTTCGGAAGGAAAGGAAGTTGAATTACAAGGTATCATAGGGATGTCAGAAAATATAAGAAGCTCTAATGTCATGACAAAGGTTCTAAATAAATAATAACGAGGCCTCATTGCACAATTATGCTCACTAGAATTTCCAACATCAAAACCATCTATTTCTCCAGATATCCAAAAAGGCTTGGAAAATCATTCCAAGGTGTTTGGAACTCCCAAAGGACTCTCACCTATTTGTGATTATGATCATGCTATTCATTTTATTCCAGGAAGTGTTCCTCCAAACATCAGGCCTTACATCTATCCTTATGTCCAAAAGAGCGAAATTGAATGTACGATTACAGAAATGCTAGAGGCTGGTATAATTCAAACTAGTCAAAGTTATTTATCTAGTCCAGTAGTATTGGTGCATAAGAAGGATCGATCATGTTGCATTTTTCCAGATTATAGGGAGCTCAATAAGCTCAATATTAAAGATAAATTTTCCATTTCTCTGATTGATGGATTATTGGATGAATTACATGGAGCATTTTATTTCACCAAGCTGGATCTTTGTTCTGGATATAATAAAATTAGAATGAGGACTGAAGACATTCTAACAATAGCATTTTGAACTCATGAGGGTCATTATGGATTTTTTTCCATGCCTTTTGGCCTTACGAATGCACCTTGTACATTTAAAGGGTTGATGAATTCCATTTTCAAACCCTTCCTTAGAGAGTTTGTGTTAGCATTTTTTGAAGATATACTAATCTACACTAGGTCTTGGAAGGATCATGTTCAACATGTTGACAAGGTTCTCAAACTATTGCAGGAGAAACAATTATATGCGAAAACCTCCAAATTTTTCTTTGGAGTACAAGAAGTGGAATATCTGGGTCATATTGTATCTAAAGAGGGTGTTAATGTAGACCCTAAAAAAATTAAATCAATTAAGTAAAGGAAAATCCCTACAACCTTAAATTAGTTGCAAGGATTTCTTGGGTTAACATGGTATTATCGCAAGTTTGTTCAGAATTATGGGAGAATAACATCACCTCTAAGAAAATTATTGAATAAAGATGAATTTTCATGGACTCCTGAAGCAACAGAGGCCTTTCAACATATTAACGAGGAAATGTGCCAAGAATCGGTCTTAGCTATGGCAGACCTCAAAAAAACCTTTATTGTGGAATGTGATGCCTCAAGAAATGGAATTGGTGTTGTTTTAATGCAAGAACAAAGACCCGATACTTTTGAAATATGTCCCAATAAAGGAAAGCATTTACAAAAATATATTTATGAGAAGGAAATGTTGGCAATACTACATGCAGTAAAGATATGGCGACCTTACATAATGAGAAGACACTTCAAGGTAAAAATTGATCATGATAGTTTTAAATACTTTTTGGAACAAAGACTATCTTCATAAGATCATCAAAAATGGGTCACAAAAATGTTGGGTTATGACTTTGAAATCATCTAAAAAAAGGAATGCTAAATGTTGTTGCAGATGCACTCACAAGAAAGGATGAGGATGTGTAATAATTTCTTTGTGTCATTTCTATTATCCAACCAGATTTGATAACCAAAGCAAGGGAGGAATGTAATATTGACGAAGAAGTATGGATACACATTCAAAATTTGCAGCAAGATCTTACTACGTATGATACATTTAGTTGAAAAAATGGTTCCTTGTGGTGCAAATCTCACTTATATATTTGTAAGAATTCCCAACTAAAACAAAATATTCTTTTTGAATTGCACACCTCTCCCTTAGGAGGACAGTCAGGATTTTTAAAAACTTACCATATGGCGAAGAAAGATTTTTTTTGGGATGGCCTTAAATATTATATTCGAAAACTTGTGGCAGAATGTTTGGTTTTCCAACAAAATAAAGTTGAGAAAATTAATACCTCGGGTCTGCTACAGCCTTTACCCATTCCAAATCAATCTTGAGAGGAAATTTTAATGGATTTTATCAAAGGTTTATCTAAGTCGGAAGGCAACAGTGTCATCATGGTGGTAGTTGATAGGCTTACTAGGTATGCACACTTTTGTGCATTATCTAATCCATTTAAAGTGAATACATTTTCCACTGCATTTAGGGAAACAATTCAATATCTACGTGGAAACCCAAATATTATTGTAAGTGATAAAGATCCCATTTTCACTATAAATTTTTGGATGGAATTATTTTCTTGTTTGGGTTCTCAACTAGCTCATAAATAAACTTATCATCCTCAATCCGATGGGAAAACTGAGATAGTGAACAAATTTTTGGAAGGATATCTTCATTTCTTTGTATCTAATAAACAAACACCATGGGTTAATTGGTTACCTTTGGTTGAATGGTGGTATAACACTTCCTTCCACACTACAGCAAAAATGACCCCATTTATGGAACTTTATGGATATCATCCACCATCCATCATATCATATTTAAGAGAAAATTATAATGTTCAAGTAGTGGAAGATCACATAGAGCATCAACAAAAAGTTCTCCAACTCTTAAATGATAACCTAAATTTGTTACAAAATCGAATGCAACAACAGGAAGATCAACATCACAGCGAGAGAATTTTTGATGTAGGTGACTAGGTATTTTTATGGCTACAACCATACAAAATTTTTTCCCTTAAGCAAGCTAAGAAGGATAATAAATTATTGCCAAAGTAATATGGTATGTACAAGGTGTTTCAAAATATTGGTACTATGGCATACTAATTGGAGCTTCTTGCATCTTCCTGAGTGTATCCAATTTTCCATGTTTCATGATTAAAGAAGGTTATAGGTGAAAAAATTCAAGTTCAAATAATATAAGAGAACTTGATGAGGAAGGAAATATCATATTGAAAAAATCATATTGGAAAAATCACGGAAACAATAATTCGATAGCTACGAAATCGACCAATTTCGGAGTATCTCATCAAGTGGAAGAAATTACCCACTAAATATTCCACATGGGAGGATGATAATTTTATACAGAAGCATCCAAAAATACTCAAGCATTGAGGACAACACTTCTTTGGAGGAGAGAGGCATGCTAGGACCCTATATTACTAGTGTAGTCCCCTAATTTTTATTGTTATACCCCTATTTTTAATGTAGCCACATAATTGTTATTGTTATACCCCTATAGTCCCCATATTGTTATTATTTTTCCCTTCCATTATTATTTTTAGGTTGGCTAGGATTATATTGTGACCCCATGCACTCCTATATATAGAAATAAGGTTTTGTCATTTTTTTCATCCAAGAATGGTTCATCTATGTAATGTAAAGCAGGTTTCCCCCTCGAAGTCATTGATTTCTAAGGCATTGATCTCTCTTTTCTTCTATTTTGGGAGCTGATTTCATAAAAAACATGGTCCACATTAAGGCATTGTCTAATGAATTCTAGGGAAAAAATCCTCATTGGCATGAACACGAGTAAGCGGTAAATATGAATCTCACACCCATAAACCTTAATATCTGTGTATTACTTAAGCAAATAACAATCTCCCACTGTGATGTCCTTGATGATTTGCAGGACTAATTTTTTATGAGGGATTATTCCTGGAGGGGAAATATTGTGATTAATTTTATAAGAAATGACCATGTAGGAATATATAAATGTGCAATAGCCATAATTTTCTAGTCTCCTCCTAACAGTAACATCCCAATAAAAAATATATCTCCTCTGCTTATTTTTTCGCATTAGACTAAGACCCAGGCACTCAAAATAATATACATGGGTGTGCACAAACAAATAAAACAATAGAGAGTAGTATCTGAAGTGGGAGGTGGTAGTAAAATGACGTAATTATAATTTTTTGGACTCGACCAAGTAATATGGTATGTCAAATAGGTGGTCTAGTTGCATTATCCCCCTCAGAAATCATAGGGAGGATTTATTTTCCACATTGGAATTATCATCCCTAAAAACATGAGAAATTAATGATAGAATAGGCTGCATAGACTCTATAAAGATAGTTATTGGGATACTATTAGTAAAGGCTAAGGACTGCAAGCCAGTGGCTAGAACAATTTGTAGAAAGGATTGTTTCTCAAAAAATGAGAGGGTAGTACAATTGTAGATAAGAGTGGTTTCTATGAATTACTACGGTTCAGTGGATATTTGGTAAACCAGAGCCTTATTGATCAATTCTTGGGTCACCTCTAGGATTTTGGTTCTAGTGGAAGAGATAAAACAATTATTTTCTTCAATGTATGCATCAGTTAACCAAGAAAAATGATCAGGGAAGTAAAACATAGAGGGCGCAAGTTTATAGTAAAAACCTAAATCGAATACTTGTAATGGGTCTTCTCCTTTAACATCGTCACCAAAAATGTCGAACCGGAGGTCTGAAATATGGTAAAAAAAATGAGGGTATGAAATTTGTGCCTTTCTGTGCACTAAAGGTTCAACATTGGAGGATGGTTTGAATTCCTAGGCTTTGTGAGTCTTGGGGACCTATTTCTTCATTTTTAACATATATCGAAACTAGTAGTAGGTGAGGGAGATCGACAAGTTACCTGATTGACTAGGAAATAACTAGAAAATGGTGTTGGTGGGGAGCTTTGAATCAACTTGTTGGGTGCACAATGTTGTAGAGTAGTGGAACGACAGGAGGATTTTGCATAGGAAAATAAATCAAATTAAAAAACATTGACCCAGAAGTGTTTTTATAAGTGGAGGGGGGAAACGATCGTATGGCGTTAAATGATGTAACGGGGTGGGGGAAACATGGAGGAATGTAATTATATGATCGTAGGTGATAGGTGGATAGGAGCAGGGGAAATAAATTATCATTTTACCTTCATTGTTCACTTATAGACAACAATGGTGGGATTGTGACATGGAAGGTTGTACCCACCTTTCTCCGAAGTGTTAAATAATGGGGGGAGGGATCGTGTTGTGCCCCCTAGAATTAATATGGGCCATTATATTGGAAAATCCACATGTTTGACTATTCAACTCCAGGGGGTAGCATCGGTATATTTATCGGTCAAGTTACCCCCTCGAAGTGTTTCTGGGGGCTAGTTGTGCAAAGATGGATGTCAATGAGTCCTAGAACCTACTCAAAATTTAACCTAAATATTATACCTTTGCAAATTTATTTTCTTATCCTACTACGCTAGCTTGATGGAGTATTCCATAGATGTGAGATATGGTATTAGAGCTCCTATTGTGCCACTAGGGCCTAAACTTTCCCACCTAATCAATTCTACTATTTTTGAAGCCAAATGTATTGCAAAAAACCTCTTAACATCCATAAAAAAGTATGATAGGACAAAAAAAACCTAAAGCACAAATGAAAATTGAATAATGGATTGTTAGAGAACAATGGAATTAGGTATACCAAATATTAAGATGTTACAAGAAGAGTCGGTTCTTGAAGACAACATTAGATCACTGAACCACAAGTGTGCATAACTCAATATGCATAGATATATGATAAACAAGAGGTTTTGATGCATGAAACATATAACACATATACGTTGTATTGTCAAAATTGGAATCTTAATACAATATTACATAGTGACAAGATGTAACCATCTCCCTTGAAGTAAATAAGATGAGGACCACTGACATTATTAAGTGTGCATTATGAAATTTTTGAATCATACCTTCTTCTATGTACTAGTTTATTATTTTGGTCTAACTAATGAACTAACTAAATACCATACCAACCACTCAATTGAATGTTTAGTTAACTCTCCTTGTAAACTTTTCGTTGTTGACTAGCTAGAATGTCCAAAATTGTGATTGATCTACTTGCAATTTTGAAAATTATTAATCGTGCATGAAAAAGTGAAATAGTAGAGAGATAAACAACCAGATCCTAAAAATAATACCTCCATTCTATTACAAGGGAGACTTTTCCTTTTAGAAGAAAATTTCCTTCTTATTAACTTAATTAAAAATAGTTTTTCCTAGAAACAACAAAACATTATTTAGATATTTCCTTCCTTTTTTAAAGTTGTATAACTAATTTGCATGAGCATAATAAAATACAAAATTTAGAAAAATAAAACACATTATTAGATGTTTCCTTCCTCATTATGATTTGACTCAGAAGGGGTACACCTTACTTGGTTTCCCAATTCCTCGTTGTTTATAGATGAAAACATTGTTTCTTGTGCCACTAAATGAGGAAAATTATGTAACAATGTTTGTGCAATTATCCATTTTTCCTATTTGGGTGTGTGTCCCTTTCGAGCTACAAGGTATGATGTGTGTGTCAGTGTGTGTCCCTTTCAATATACATGGTATGATGTGTGTTGTGGTGTGTGTCCCTTTAGCTATAGGGTATGATGTGTGTGTCTTCTGGTAAGATGTCCTCATCTTACAATAAATAATTGTATCCTTTATCAAGGGAGGCTGGAAATCAAGAATATTATTAATGAGATTTTGAAATATGACTAATTACTCAAGGAGAGGTGGTTCAAATAGATTCATATTGTTAGCATTGAGCACATCATCGATGCCTACATGGGAAGGAAAGTCTAAGCAATATGGATTTTCTCCAATGATTTCTAGAAAAGTATAGGAACCTTATCTTAGAGGATGCATGATGCAGGGCCAATCCTGCAATACCCAGAATCTTCATCTCTTGTGCATATAAGAATGCATCTCAACATTTACACCCAAACTAGACTTCAAGTCCGGCAATTCCCAACTTTTAATGCGAAAGCTTATCAAATATCTTGTTCACAAATTCTATGGTTTATGAAACCCATGCTTCAAGTCAATTGTCATGCAATCAACCTAAACTTGAATACAACCCAAATGTCCAAAGATGTAAATTCACCTTAATAAATCTTGCTTTGGTTTTATTATTGATAATGCCCCTTGTCTTTTCAAACAAGCTTGACTAATCAAATCAATGCATATGGAATTTACGCATTCCAACATTAACCAATCTTCATGCATTAAACTTAAATGCCACCATTCATACGCACCCCCTCATTCGATCGATTCACTCCATGAACACCTCATCGATCAGACGATAGAACTCCTTTGCAACCGAAATATCTGCAATTAAACAATTAGACATACATTTGCCTTGAACACGGAACCAAACTATTTCTAATCAACCAGATTCAACATTCATTTAGACTCCGACAAATGCAAATTAGCTGCATACAATACTTCATTCACAATTCGATTTCATGCACAGACTCGAACATGATTATTTTAGTGCCAGCGCTCCTGGCTTATACAATCCACCATCTGCAGAACAATTTATGCCAATTGCAGAACGTCGCCCATCAACATTACACGTTGACTATTTGATTAACTATGCAACATCAAATTCCATTCAATGCTTACACAAATCCCAATTCGTCTTTCATCACACTGATTGTTGTTATAGCAGTTACCAACTCGGCTTTTATCTAAAATCTAATGCTATCAATAATCGCTTACCATTCCGCCTTTACACTGCACGTAAATTGTTCCAATCTCCTTCACGCAAAAAAATTACACAAAGAACCTTCAATCGATTTCCTTCTCCAACACTGTCCAATTGAATTCCATTTGATGATACACCACTAGGTCTTCAACGCTGTTGAAGTCCTTCAAAACGCCCTTCCGACATTTCTTTAACACTGTAATTCGACTTTGCCAGAGTGTATTTCTTCAGCGCCTTCAATTAATGACTTTTCCAGGTTCGTTGACTTGTGCTCCTCCTCTGCAATTCCAATGTCAATTCACTGTATACAAAAATAGAATTATTAAAACTGATCACCTTCGTATAGATTATTGTTAATGTTAGACATAAATAAATTCAATTGATTTTACTTCAAAAACAGGCCGAAGCACAGTTATGTATTGCTGCTCTCGATATCGACTTATAAAATCGATGCAACTCCACACCACCGGCGCGGTCAACGGTTATGTATTTCAATTTCATACAGAATCGATACAAATTCAAACATATAGAGTTACTTATCTCCTGTATAGAGCTTCAACAACTTGGTTCATATATCATGCCGACCTTTATCATTGGACCGCAAACCAATGCATTAATAGTAGCGATTCACACAATATTCATACCCAACTCAGCGCCTTCGACATTCAATTAGTTTTGTATTGTGTTTTTTTAACAAAATTGGCATCGATTATTCAAATCGAACTGTCAATCCCATACAAAATTCGATTCATTCAATTGTCTTTGAATTCATAAACACATCCAATTCATATGTGCATAATTCAACTCTCAGTTTCAGAATCTAATAAGAAATTTCCCAATCAACCAAAATATATATAATCTAAAACAACACAAAATTAATTACAACCTCTTGTTTGGCCAGATATTCGAGGTCTATGGCCCTTTACAATCGCCCGAAGGCTCTCAAGTAGAAACCCTCTCACTACTCACAACTCTTCAACTATTCAAGTGTATTTTCCTCACAAAAACCACTCATATTTATACATAAATAATGAATTTAATTCACTCCAAAAATCTCTCCACCTAATCCTCAACTAAATCTATATTTTAGGTGTGGACTCAACAAAGTCCCATAGATAGAATTTCTACTCTCTAATTTTGCTCCTAATCTATTTCTCTCATATCCTTTTAATTAATAAAAGAATATTTACAAAATCCTCACTTTTCCAAATTATCTCCTATTTTATTTAAAAATAACAAATTAATTAATAAAATAATAAAAATGTCACACCCCCCTTTATTACATATTTACAAATGAAAAATGGCGTTGATGCTCCTGTATCAGACTCCCAAGGTTGAAATTTAACATGATCGCCTGATCATGTGTTCGAATCTGTGTATGCCTGGATCCCATATCTTGTGCTGTAATTTTCCACTTGTTGCTGCTTCTTTTTGTTGTTCTTCTCCAGGTCTCCACACTATATGCTGCATTCTACCTCCAGCTATGCCTTCATACTCTGTCTTTGTCTTTCCCTTCCTGAAATTCCTCTTCTTTCTTGCTGTTGTCTGCTGCCTCTGAGACACCTTCATCATCAGTCTTCTGATGCTTTCAATCTCTATGTCCAGCCTTTCCTCTGTCTGGAAATTTCTTTGTCTACTGTTGCTGCTTCCACTTCCTGTTGTTGCTGCTAATGTTGTCTCAGCTGCCACCATAGATGTCGCTCCACATGTTGCTTCAGCTGTCACTATAAATGTCACCACCTCCCAAACTTCTTGTCCCTCTGCAACATTCTTTTGCTCATCACCTACAATTTCATCTGCAACTTCTTTCTCTGGTTCAAATGTCTCCAGAAAAAATTTCAGCCCTTTCTCCTCAAGAATTTCATCAACATGCTGTAAATTAACTCCAGCATAACCTCCATCTTCCCCTTCGACAATCTTTAGTAATTTTCCATCATCATCTTGATTGATTCTGGCAATCAAATCAAGTTTTTCAAACACTGTAGCTTCATCTTGTATTACTGTAGGAGTTCCAAAAAATTTTCCCCCAGTATTCTCTTGGCTATACAGATAAGCCATCACTGTCTCACCTTCTTTCTATAACAGTTCTTCTTCTTCCAAGACAATTCAAAGTAATGGACTGTCTTCTGTATCACCTGTAACCACAATCAAATTGTCAGCTTCAAAATCACAAGACCAAATGGTCTCACTTGTTGATTCAGTCACCAATTTTTCTCTCTGCAGTTCCAAGTCTTCTTCAGGACTCAGAAAATCTTCACTGGATTTCTTCGTAGCTTCCTCTGGCAACACTTCAGTATGCTGCTCTGAGTTCCTTTCCAACTCCTTTGTCAGCACATCAATATGCTCATTTGCATTTATCATGAGACTGTCAGCTAGTCTCTCCTTCTTTCCATCCTCTGCTTCATAACTGTCATTCATGAAAACTTCCTTATCTTGCTTCTTCAGCAAATTAGCCTACACATAAGTCCTTTGTCTCTCCAATTGTATTCTCTGAAGATCTAGTTTCCTATAAAATTCAAAATTTTCATTAGGAGTAGAACTCTGAAACTTCACACAATTTTCCATACCTTCACCTATTTTTAACCAATCATCAACTGGTCCTTCTCTCTCTGCACCAATATTCTGAGTAGACTCCTTCGTCTTCATTTCCTCCTGAGATCTTGCTATCTCAGCATCATCTGAACAGCCTTCAGATTCAATTCTCTCTCCTGAAAAAACTCTAAAGCTTGCTCATCTCCCTGTACTATACCTGCAAACATACACAATTCATTAGTTTTAAAACCACAAGACTTTTCAGTCTTGACTGCTTCCTCAAGCACTTCCCTTTGAACAGATCTGTGTGTGGAATCTTCAAATTCCAACTCTGGCTCAAGAAATCTAAGTCCCTCCTTCAATAAGGCAATCACATTTTGCCTCAAATTTATTTGCAATGGTTGCCAAATCACTCTCTTTCCCTTCAGTGGAAAGATCCATCCTTTATTCTGATTTTCCTGCTCTTGCAGCCATTCCTCTAATACCTGCAATTGTACCTTCATTACTACAATTTCTCTTTCTCTGACTTCATCAATCATCTTACCTCTATGGAATTCCTCTGAACCTTTTCTCTGATCCTCCATGATCATTTTCTCCATGAGTTTCTCACTCACCATGAGTTGCGCTAGCCTCTACGACAAAAATCTCTCCTGTTGCCCCTTACCTCACCAATCCACTTCACTGGACCCGTTCTTTTGGTAAGTACTG
Organism: Pinus albicaulis; assembly: GCA_034641835.2. Lineage (NCBI taxonomy): Eukaryota > Viridiplantae > Streptophyta > Pinopsida > Pinales > Pinaceae > Pinus > Pinus albicaulis. The sequence continues at coordinate 1,030,210,290 of CM076583.1, read as the reverse complement.
GTTCACTGCCTCTGGAACCTCTCGGCACTCCTCTGCTCTCTTTAGGCTATCTCTTCAACTCACTTCCTCTTCAAGACACTACAATTGTCCTCCTTATCAAGCCTTTAGCTGAATGTCAAGTTCACTGCCATCATTTTGTCTGCAACCATAAAATTTAATCACAAATTTCAAATCAAAAAATCATCTCACCTTTAAGATTCTGCATGTTCTTATCCTCCATTCACATCTGCAATCTTGTTCACTGCAATTGTGTAGCTTGCATATCAGATTTAGAATACATTCAAATAAAACATTCTTCAGTTCTCAAAAGAACCTTCCTGCACTCATTCAGGAAAAAAACAAACATCTTCAATTTCAATAGAGCCAAGCTCTGATACCAAAAATGATGCAGGGCCAATCCTGCAATACCCAGAATGTTCATCTCTTGTGCATATAAGAATGCATCTCAACATTTACACCCAAACTAGACTTCAAGTCCGGCAATTCCCAACTTTTAATGCGGAAGCTTATCAAATATCTTGTTCACAAATTCTATGGTTTAGGAAACCCATGCTTCAAGTCAATTGTCATGCAATCAACCTAAACTTGAATACAACCCAAATTTCCAAAGATGTAAATTCACCTTAATAAATCTTGGTTTGGTTTTATTATTGATAATGCCCCTTGTCTTTTCAAACAAGCTTGACTAATCAAATCAATGCATATGGAATTTACGCATTCCAACATTAACCAATATTCATGCATTAAACTTAAATGCCACCATTCATACGCACCCCCAAAGTTGATCGATTCACTCCATGAACACCTCATTGATCAGACGATAGAACTCCTTTGCAACCGAAATCTCTGCAATTAAACAATTAGACATACATTTGCCTTGAACACGGAACAAAACTGTTTCTAATCAACTGGATTCAACATTCATTTAGACTCCGAAAAATGCAGATTAGAAGCATACAATACTCCATTCACAATTCGATTTCATGCACAGACTCGGACATGCTTGTTTTAGTGCCAGCGCTCCTGGCTTATACAATCCACCATCTGCAGAAAAATTTATGCCAATTGCAGAACGTTGCCCATCAACATTACACGTTGACTATTTGATTAACTATGCAACATCAAATTCCATTCAACGCTTACACAAATCCCAATTCGTCTTTCATCACACCGATTGTTGTTATAGCAGTTAACAACTCGGCTTTTATCCAAAATCGAATGCTATCAATAAGCGCTTACCATTCCACCTTTACACTGCACGTAAATTGTTCCAATCTCCTTCACGCAGAACAATTACACAAAGAACCTTCAATCAATTTCCTTCTCCAGAGTTGTCCAATCGAATTCCATTCGATGATACACCACCAGGTCTTCAACACTGTTGAAGTTCTTCAAAACTCCCTTTCGGCATTTCTTTAACACTGTAATTCGACTTTGCCAGAGTGTATTTCTTCAGCGCCTTCAATTAATGACTTTGCCAGGTTCGTTGACTTGTGCTCCTCCTCTGCAATTCCAATGTCAATTCACTGTATACAAAAATCGAATTATTAAAACTGATCACCTCCGTATAGATTATTGTGAATGTCAAACATAAATCAATTCAATTGATTTTACTTCAAAAATAGGCTGAAGCACACTTATGTATTGCTGCTCTTGATATCGACTTATAAAATCGATGCAAATCCACACCACTGGCGCGGTCAACGATTATGTATTGCAATTTCATACAGAATCGATACAAATTCAAACATATAGAGTTACTTATCTCCTGTATATAGCTTCAACAACGTGGTTCATATATCATGCCGACCTTTATCATTGGACCGCAAACCAATGCATTAATAGTAGCGATTCACAAATTATTCATACCCAACTCAGCGCCATCGACAGGAAATCAGTTTTGTATTGTGTTTTTTTTTAACAAAATTGACATCGATTATTCAAATCGAACTATCAATTCCATACAAAATTTGATTCATCCAATTGTCTTTGAATTCATAACACATCCAATTCAAATGTGCATAATTCAACTCCCAGTTTCAGAATTTAACAAGAAAAACCAATATATATAATCCCAATCAACATATGTATATAATCTGAAACAAACAAAATTACTTACAAACTCTTGTTTGGCCAGATATTCGAGATCTATGGCCCTTTACAATCGCCCGAAGGCTTGCAAGTAGAAACCTGCTCTCTACTCACACTCTCACTCTCTCTTCAACCATTCTAGTGTATTTTCCTCACAAAAAACACTCATATTTATACATAAATAATGCATTTAATTCACTCCAAAAATCTCTCCACCTAATCCTCAACTAAATCTATATTTTAGGGGTGGACTCAACAAAGTCCCATAGATAGAATTTCTACTCTCTAATTTTGCTCCTAATCTATTTCTCTCATATCCTTTTAATTAATAAAAGAATATTTACAAAATCTTCACTTTTCCAAATTATCTCCTATTTTATTTAAAAATAACAAATTAATTAATAAAATAATAAAAATGTCACACCCCCCTTTATTACATATTTACAAATGAAAAATGGCCTTGATGCTCCCGCATCAATGCAAATTATGGGGCTGGGAATCGAATAATTTATTGTCTAAAAAGATCCATACACAATATTATGGTTGAAACGACAAGGGCATGTTATGTTTATTATGCCTTTGTTTGGTATGATCCTGGTTAGCTTGCAAATCAATAGTTAACTGAGTATGGTACTGATATATGGTGTGTATAAAATCTCGATCTGATTTTTGTTCTTGTTCCTTATGTGAATAAGCACAAGGGGTGATAGTCAATGTGACCTTAGAGGGCCTAATTGGATGAAATAAAAATAAACTTTGAAACGGGAGAACCTAGTATAGGATTGTGTGGCCCTGTTGTAACTATGTTGAATAATGTGCAAATAGGAATACCATTGTTTATTCTTGGAAAATTAGTTGTGAAAGAAATGAACTAGAGCATGATTGAAAACCTCAGTTTAGCAATATATTTGGGAGCGAAATATGATGTAGAAAGGATGTTGAAAACCCAACATAGATGAGAGAGTACACTAAAATATCATGAGAAAACGACAATATAGATCATAAATAATGTTACCTGGAAATCCAAGGTGTGGCCAAATATGATAGAAGAAGAGATTCATGGTGTAAGCATTAGATGTCATCTAATGACAGGGAAGAAAGATAGAAATCATAGAAAAATAAAACCACTTCGAAAATAACATCATGTTTGTGGAAATTTGTAACAAGACCACTCACAAATTCCATGGAAATGGATTCCAAAGGGCAAGATGACATAAGTAAAGGCTATTAAAAACCATGCTTATGGTTTGATGGCTTTATTTTTTAATAGAGTGAACATTATCGAATGAAATTTTCTGCTTTATTGGGTTATGAATGCCAATAGAAGTGGTGCACAAGACTCATAATGATCTTAGCTATGCCAAAATCCACCCCCTCCCATGAATATGCATGTGCTTCACGGATGAGAAGGAGATGATTAACATATTATGGCACACATAAATGATTAAGTTTATATAACCAAACAACATGAATGATATAATAAAAGAATGAAGTTTGGTTGATAGCTATAGGTTCTTTCAAAGCTTCCCATATATCACCAAATATTGGATATGTTACATACATGTCCTTCCAAGCATCAAAACTGGAACGATGAACATCTAGAATCTACAAGACTTGAGTGGTTTTCCAGTTTAAAAAATCAGCCATATTATTAGTTATACCATTCTTATATTTAATCAAAATATGGAACTACTGAATTTAAGTAGCTCACTTCATATGGTGTTTCTCTTGAATCTTTCTCTATGAGTTAATGAACATCAATAGATGATGATTGGTATGGAGTATGGCTTGTTTTCCGAGAATATAATGTCGCCATTATTTTAATTCTTGCACAAAGTTGTAGAATAAAACATGAGAAGGTAAATTTTTCTTTGATTAGTAAGCCAATGGTAGTCCTCGCAAGCACATATTTACATGATTTTCCAAAAGAAATTAAAAATATGTTTAATGAATTTCTTTATATTGTAGTAGACGATGTACCAGATAAATTTACTCTTATAAGAAGAATTTTTCATCACATACATTTTATTCAAGGGGAAAACCTTCCAAATAAAGAATCTTATAAAATGACTCCAAAAGAGAATAAATAAATTAAGAATCAAGTACAAAAATTATTGGATAATGGTCTCATTTGAGAAAGCTTAATCAAATGTGTTGTTCTAACAATATTAACTCCAGAAAAGGATGGAGGATAGAAAATGTGTATGTATTCCCATGAAATTCACAAAATTATAATCAAGTAAAGGTTTATGTTACCCCACATTGATGATATAATATATTTCTTAAGTGGTGTTGCATATTTTTTTAAAATAGACCTAAAAAATGGATATCATCAAATTAAAACTACAGAAGGTGATGAATGGAAAACAAAATTTAAAAATAATGGGTTACATGTATGTTGGTTTATTCCTTTTGGGCTTAACAATTATCCTAGTACCTTTTTTTCGCTGCGAAAAACACCCTCCAAAAATTATACCTATGCTTGAATTTTGGATCCTATTGTTGATCTTGCGATCAGTAATTCTGTGGTCACTTCATGATCGATCAAAGTAACTTTTTTATATATTCTTAGTTTGAAAAGAGTTCATGAATGAATTATTCTACATAAGCTTGAGAAAACATAACAACATCCATCAAGATTTTTTTTTTGCAATGTTCAACCCATGTCGAAAATCAGTGCGTACTGTCATTGACATCCCCTCACTTTTGGATACGTTTGTACTTCTATTTTTGTGAGTTTTTCAAATTGTAGCTTTTGTGCACCTTCATTTTCATGAGTGTTGTTTTACTATTTTTTACTGTCACTCTTGCTTGAATTCACTTGATATGGCATGTGTCACTTTCACTATCATTCACATATCACAAGTGTCACTCACCATTTTCCCTTCATATAATAATTGTCGTCTTTATGAATGTTATTTGTAGATCAATGTGTATAAGATCATTTTGGTGGTTTCAAGGGTTTATCTTCATGAAAATGAATTTATATTACCCTGTAAACACTTGTCACACTCATTCCCAAAGTTTAAAGCATTATAGCACAACTGTCGTCACGGTCGTCGAAAAGTGTATCTTTAGTGTTGCACTTGTTGTAAAGTCATCAAAACTTGTCACATTGAAGGAAATATGTTATTAATGTGTTTTGGATGATCTATTTTTTTCTAATTATGTAATCATGTTCAATTCATATCACTATTCACATCAGTCTCATTGATCCCACAATTAGCCATTTTTCAGAAACTTACATGGAACCTAGCCTCATTTGACCTTCCCCAACTATGCATTGTGCAGTTCCAACCCTAAATATGAAGCCCTATCCCTTGACGCTATGAAATTCTAGTTCCTACCTTGCAGGACTGTGCACTACCTAGTTCCAGTGCTCAATCCTGGACCTTGGCCACAATAATTTTATAATCCAGCTCTCTAACGTGGCCCCAACTGTGCATTACACAATACATGAGCTTAATATTAAACCATAATCTATTGAATTGTGAAAATATGCAATCACCAAGTCTTTTCTACCTTCCATAAGTGCATAGTTGGTTGAAACATTGCAAAAACTGCAACTTAACTCATTGAGCCTAAAAACTGTACAATTTTCCTGAACAGTCTAGCCTGAACTACACGTTGTGTAGTATCAAGTCTTAAGCCTCAACCCTGAGCTATTAAACTGTGTAATTGTGAAATCACCTAGGTTCCTCTATCTGCCAAAACTACACAATGGGAAAAAAATATGTTCAATCCCTCAACCTGGATACCTGAGCCTCTCAACTGCATAATCATTTTTCTCAATCCAAGCTTGAACTACGCATTGTGAAATCTGAAGGCTCAATCCTAACCCTTGATGTTAGGTCCTTATAATACTAGTGTAGCCCCCTTATTGTTATTATTAATGTATCCCCCTTATTTTTATTTTTGTGCCCATGTATCCCGCATATTGTAAAAACACCTTCTTTAGATAATTGATGAATCTCAAACAAAACGGTTCAATGGAAAATGACATTGAGGAATTCCAAAGATTGAATATCAGGGTAACAAATATTCCATAGGAGTATATGATTTATGTATTCATATAGAATTTAAAGCATAACAATCCAACATGAAGTTCGCCTTTGGGAACCTCATTCATTGGAGAAGGCATTCAGGGTGGAAAGAAAAGTTGAAAGAAAAATTATGGAAACAAGGAACTCTACCACTCACAACTATAAATATGGAATTGTTTATGTTCATAGCCTTCCACAACCTTCAAGGTTGACAACACAAAAATTGGAGGAAAAAATAGCAAAATGGATTTGTTATAGTTTTGATAGGAAATACATTAAAGTTCATAACTGTGCTGAGAAGAAATTATTTTACATAGATTGTGAAGAGGAGGAAGAAAAGGAAAAAGAAACATCAAAAGAGGAGGATATACACTAGGAACCAACCCCAAAGAAAGAATAAATGAATCCTACCATATCTTGTAATGCATTGGTAGGAATTACCACTCCTAAAACTCTAAAGATAGAAGGATATATCAAGAAGAGAAAGGTAATAATGTTGATTGAGCCAGGTAGTACCCATAATTTTATTCATTGTAATATACCCAAGGAATTGAATTGCTTCCTATATCCAGCAGTAGAGTTTCAAGTGATGGTTTCAAATGGAGGAACTATAAATTTCTCTAGAAAGTGTCACAATATCAAGCTAACCATAGGGTAATAGGTATTGAATAGTCCAATTCTCTCCATTCCAATGGGTGGTGCTGATGTTATACTAGAAGTACAATAGTCACAAACTTTGGGGACAATAGCTTTTAATTTTCAACAACTTTCCTTGAATTTTTTTTTTGGGAAGTAAAGAAAGTTTAATTCTGGGGAATCAAAGGGAAACTAGGAACGATAATCAGCTATAATGTCATGACAAATATTCTAAAGAAATAACAACGAGGCATAATTTCACAATGATGCTCAATAGAGGTTCAAACATCGAGACGATATTTTTCTATAGATATCAAAAAAGTATTGGACAATAATTCAAAGGTGTTTGAGACTCCCAAAGGCCTCCCACCTATCTGTGATCCAGATGATGCTATTCATTTGATTCGAGGAAGTGTTCCTCCAAACATTAGGAATTACAGATATACTTATGCCCAAAAGAGTGAGATTGAACATATGGTTGTATAAATGCTAAAGGTTGGTAAAATTAAACCTAGTCAAAGTTCTTTCTCTGCTCCAGTAGTGCTGGTGCATAAGAAGGACGGATCATAGAAGACGTGTCTGGATTATAGGGAGATCAACAAGATCACTATTAAAGATAAATTTTCCATCCTCTTCATTGATGAATTGTTGGAGGAATTACATGGAGAAATTTACTTCACGAATATGTACCTTCGTTCAGGATATCATCAAATTAGAATGAATACTGAATAAATTCTGAAAACAACATTCAGAACTCATGAGGGTTATTATGAATTTCTGGTTATTCCTTTTTGCCTTACTAATGCACCTTCCACATTTAAAGGTTTGATGAATTCCATTTTCAAACCCTTCCTTAGAAAAATTATTTTTGTATTTTTCGATGATATAATAATCTATACCAAGTCTTGGAAGGATCATGTTCAACATGTTGAAATGGTGTCCACGGTATTGGAGGAGAAACAATTATATGAAAAAAAACTCCAAATGTTTCTTTGGAGTACAAGAGGTGGAATATTTGGGTCATATTGTATCTCATGAGGGTGTTAAGTTAGACCCTAACAAAATCAATTCCATTAGCAATGGAAAATACCCACAACCATAAAGAATCCTCAAGGATTTCTCAGGTTGTCAGTGTATTATCACAAGTTTGTTAATAATTATGGGAGAATAATGACACCTTTAACATCATTAATGAATAAATGTGCATTTTCTTGGACTCCATAAGAAACTAATTCATTTGAACATCTTAAAGAAGTGATGTCCCAAGCACCGGTCTTAGCTACACTAGACATGACAAAAACCTTTATCTCGGAATGTGATGCCTCAAGAAATGCAATTGGTGTGGTTTTAATGCAAGAAGGGGGACCCATTTATTTTCAAAGGTGTCCAATCAAAGGGAAGTATTTACACAAAACTCTTTATGATAAGGAAATGTTGGAAATACTACATTCACTAAAGTAATGGTAACCTTACCTAATGGGAAGACACTTCAAGGTAAAAAGAGATCATGATACCCTTAAATATTTTTTGGAACAAATATTATCTTCATAAGAGCAACCAAAATGAGTCACAAATATGTTGGGTTATGACTTTGAAATCATCTAGAAAAAAGGGGAATCAAAATGTTGTTTTACATGCACTCTCAAGCATTAGGGGAATTTTGAGATCTAAAATGGGCGTCCTAAGAAAAATGTACAACCAAAATAAAATTTATAAAAATTCAAGATGATGATTTTAGCCATGGGGGATGATTCACCATTTTTTAAGTAAAAGGGTAAAAAGAATAAAAAATAATAAAATAATAAAACTACTTCTTCAACTCATATTTTTTACTTATCTCCCAAATTTTTTACTCAAATTTCAAGTGGGAGTACTCGTTGGATGCAAAATTTAATTCTTCATCTAAGGAGTACCCATGTTGCATACTTTTGATGGACCCTGCTACACGAAAAATGAGAAATACATGAAAAACTGTGACTGCAATCACGTTTTTTCATGTAGTAGAGTCCATCAAAAGTATGAAACATGGGTACTACTTGGATGAGGAATTAAATTTTGAATCCAACAAGTACTCCCATTCGAAATTTGAGTAAAAACTTTGGGAGATAAGTTGAAATACGAGTTGAAAAAGTAGTTTTTTCTTTTTCCCTCTAAAATTTGATGATGTAATCAAATATTATTTTATTATTTCCACTATTATTTTATAATTTCATTAGGAGGCCCATTTTAGACCTCAAAATTCCCCTAATGTAAAGGATGAGGATGTTGAAGGATTGTTTTGTCTCATTTCGATTATCCAAATTGAGTGGATAACTAAAGTAAGGGATGAATGGAAGAATGATGAAAAGGTGTGGACACTCATTCAAAATTTGCAGCAAGATCCCAGTACATATGACACATTCAGGTAGAAAAATAATTAATTATGGTACAAATATCTCTTATATCTTTGTAAGAATTCCCAACTCTGACAAAATATTCTTTTGGAATTGCACACCTCTCCCTTAGGAGGGCACTTAGGATTTTTAAAAACTTACCATAGGTACAAAAAGGAATTCTTTTGGGATGGCCTTAAATATGAAATTCAAAATTTTGTGGCAAAATGTTTAGTTCTCCAACAAAATAAAGTTGAGTAAATTAAGCCCCCATGCTTGTTAAGACCTTCAGCCATTCCAAGTCATTGTTGGGAGGAGTTCCCAATGGATTTTATTATAGGTTTACACAAGTCTGAAGGAAAGAGTGTCGTCATGGTCGTAGTTGATAGAATTACCAAGTATGCAAACTTTTGTGCATTATATCATCTCTTTAAAGCCAATATAGTTGTTATTGCATTTATGGAAACAATTCAAAAACTTAATGGAAACCAAAATATTATAGTAAGTCACAAAGATCCCATTTTCGCTAGAAATTTTGGGACAAAATTAATTTCTTGTCTTGCCAGTCAATTAACTCATAGTTCAGCTTATCATGCTCAATTTGATGGGAAAAATGAGATAATGAAAAAATACTTGGAAGGATATATTCATTTCTTTGTATCTAATAAACAAACACAATGGGTCAAGTGGTTATCTCTAGCTGAATGGTGGTTTAACAATTCCTTCCATACTAAAAAAAAAATGACCCCATTTATGGCACTTTATTGATATCATCCACCATCTATCACATCAAATTTAAGAGAAAATTATAAGGTTCAAGCAATGGAAAATCACATTGAGAATCAACAAAAAGTTCTCTAACTCTTAAAGGATAACCTCATTGTGGCAAAAAATCAAATGAAACAACAAGTATATCAACATCATAGTGAAAGAAGTTTTGATGTAGGTGATTGTGTATTTTTATGGCTATAACCATATAAACACACTTCCCTCAAGAATTCTAAGAAGGATAATAAATTATCACACAAATACTATGGTCCTTACAAGGTTATGAAAAATAATGGTGCTATGGCATACAAATTGGAGCTACCTACATATTATCAAGTATACTGAGTTTTGAAAGTTTCATGCTTAAAAAAGGTTACTGGTGACAAGATTTCAGTTCAAACAATGTTGCTAGAACTTGACGAAGAAGGAAAAATCATATTTGAGCCTGAAGCAGTCATAGAAAGAAGAACCCAAAAACTATGGAATCAATCAATTTCGGTGTATCTCATTAAGTGGAAGAACTTACTCGCTAATGATTCCACACGGGAGGATAAGAGTTTTATACATAAGCATCCATAACTACTCAAGCGTTGAGGACAACACTTTTTTGAAGGAAAGGGGCATGTTAGGTCCCTATAATACTAGTGTATTCCCCATAATGTTATTGTAAGTGTAGCCCTCTTACTGTTATTTTTGTGCCCATGTAGCCCCCATATTTTTATTAATGTGCCTCATAGAAGCCCACTATTGTTATTTTTGTACCCTTACATTATTATTTTTATGTATGATCTGATTATATTGTGACCCCTTACACTCATATATATACAAAAGAGGTATTTTCATTTATATCGTCCAATAATTGATCACTTAGGTAATGTAAAGGAGGTTCCCCCTTGAAGAGGCTATTTATCAAGTTGTTGATATATGTTTTCTCTATTTTTTATATGGTTGCATAACACTTGACTACCTGAGCAGTGAAATTACGCATTCATTGAGTGTCTCCCTCAGTCTGCAACATAGTTTTGAATAAATCAATAGATCATGATGCAACATATTAGAATAGGGGTTTATTGGATTGATTTTGTCTTTTCATGAGTGTATTGCAGATGCATGAAATCTATCATGCTATGGAAATATTATGACAAAGGGGATAGAGAAGGAGGACATGCTAGAAGACACATATGGAGTTGAAAATATAAGATGATCATAAAAAAAGAAGATGAAGGAACATTGGATTATAATAGAAGGCCAAATATCAATATCGCATGAAGACTCCATCTGATTCATAACCCTTTGGAGGGTAGGTATGAATAAGAAATTATATCTCTCATGAATATAAAGCATTGGATACATCTCTTAGTGAATACAAAAATAAAGAAACAACAAGAAGGAAAACTTGGAACTGCCACATCATCATGCAGTCCATGTCATTAGTGTCATGTCATGTCCAGTCATGAGTCATCATATGCCACATAATTATTGTTTATTATATAATTATCCATTCAAACTATATTGTAAAGTGTAAGTCCAAACGATGCATTCATATTATGAAGAGTCATGTAAAGTCAAAAAGTCATAGGAATTCAAAAAATCATGAAGGTAATCAAAGAGTCACAATCAAGGTGAAGCATCACCTCTTGGTAATATATACACCCTCATTGTATGAGCAAAGGATTGTGCACCTTGGCTCCTCTCGCAAGGCCTTAGAGAGACAAGACAATTATTTTTAGGAGCAAGTAGCCAATGCTCCACTATTGGAGATAATGTATTTTCAGAAGGCTTTGCCAACACATTACTCATGTATGGATTATAAATATTTCTAAGACTGTTTTGTGAATATTTATATTCATGTTTTCTTTCACCTGTGCTAAACTAGTTGAGATATTTCTCTTATTTTTCTACTTATCATATTTATAATGTGTTATAATGGTTATTATCATTGTCGCATCCTTGTGGACTATTATTTTGGATATTAGACATATCTGACTTGCTTTATTGGTTGCAATGATCGTTGCATCTCTATGGAATATTCCACGTTTAACAAATTCTTATTGTTTATGTGTGTCTCTACTATGGTGTTACTATTAAATCTCTCTTAGAGACTCCCTTCTCTCCCCCCTCCATAGTAAAATAAATTTGACACACATATGACTCAACACTCACCATGAACACCACCTTGATTTTTGAAGGCGCATTTGGACTCATCTCTCAAGTTGAGATTTGGAGCCATGGAAAATATGTAAGAATAAATGGAAACTGGGCTAGTATTCTCGATGGGACTCCTATTCCAAATGGTGTGAGGTCTAATTCATACTTCACATTGGGGTGACCCTCTTGGTTGACAGTTTTACAACATCACCAACAAAATGGCACTAGAAGGGGGGATAAATGACAAGCTATGCCTATTGATTATGCTTTGAATCTCTTATTCAAAATGGCTCTTCCCAAAATCATAATATCTAGACGTTTTTCTAAAGTACTTAATATTACCATCCCTGTGGAAGTTATTCATAACATGTCCCAATTTAAGTTTGATGGTGAGGGTAAATTAACTCTCCATGAGCATCTATTTTAAGTTGTCTATTTTTTATTTTTTAACAGAATACCTTGCAAGGATGTCACATGTATATTACTCACCCTGACATAAAAAGGAAATTTTAGTTGATGATGAAATACATTACCCACTTCATTACCCACTTCTTCTATCAATTCATTTGGCCACCTTTCGAAGGATCTTCATAAATAATTTGACAAGTATAATTATCGAGATGTTCTTAAAAAAATTAATCAGCTAAGAATTAAGCCTAATGAATCAATTGAGGAATTTTCCAATTGATTCCTTCACCTTCGTTATCAATTTCTAGGTGAAGACTTAGATCAAGATTTATTTAAGAAAAAGTTCAAATGTTTGGTTCACGTCTCTTTGCACAATGATTATAAACCCCATAATGTTTCTACTTCCCAAAATTTTGAAAATCATGAAGCACCTCTAATTTTAGAGGAGGAACCTACTACTTTGTTTGTTCCTTGTCCTCCTCCTTTTCCAGTTCTGATGTGGATGCCTCCTTGCTATGATAGAAAATTTTTGAGATCTTCTAATCAAATCCCTAATCCATTTTCTCATTCTTCTTCTACTTTTCATAACTCAAATTTAATGGAGAAAATCCCAGAATGGATCATGAAGCCCATGCTGAATACTAACTCCGTTGTTTCAAAAGATGATGTTACTATTCCTAACTATAGTATTGAATCTTATCTAGATTTTTTTTATCCCTTATCATCTATATTCCATTACTCTTTGTATCGTGAGCATCCTTCTCAATCGGCTCCACCAACTAGTTTTCACACTCTCTTGATTTTTGAGTTGTTAGTTCAAATTGCAATTAGATACAAGGAAGTCACATTACACAGTTAGAGGAGCACGAAGGTCAAAATGTTTTTAATATTTATTCTCTTTTTCAAAGTGAAGATTATGCACTTTCATTCTTGGATGATTTTCAATCTCCTAATTTCGGTAATGAATCAAATGAAATGAATTATTTAAATAAATATATATCATTGGGATACAATCATTTCGATGATGATGACTCTGTTGATGTATGTGATCACAAATTCCCAAGTGTATCATATGATATTTTGGTTTTCCATGAAGGCTTTACTTTAGATCTTGAATTTGATTTGGTCAAAGAAGGTGTTCTTATTGAAATTTCCTCTTCATATCACTATCCCTTGTGTTATACCATTTTTGATGCATCTACTTGTGATGGAGATACTCCATGCTCTTTAAGCTCTTAAGCTTATGAGTTAACTTCTCAATTGGCACAAGGTGGTGAGATTAAACATGATGAAAATGAAAACAATCAAATCATCAAGTACTCTTTCCATCCCTCATCATCTCTTCTCTCGCATGAAGATAACTCTTCAAATAAGCTTTCTTAGGAAATTTCCCCGATTCATACATCTTCAAGATTTTGATCAAAAGAATATTTGAACTTGAGTAATATGGTTGTTGAAGTCTAGAAATCTGGGAATATTAGTTACAGAGATGACTGCCACCCAGTGGGCAGTAGTATTATTGAAACTAGTGGTAGAAGCTATCCTTAAACAATGCAAAATTTGTTTTAATATTCAAATGTGATTTTACAATATTGAAAGGTTTCGGGACTTGTCAGCAAGTCGAGGCACTTCGACTTCTGTTGATGTTTATGTTAGGATATTCTGACTCTGGTAAGCCCACTGAACTAAGTGAGATCCGGTTCCTCTCACACAATACTTCTCTTTGAATGGTTTCACTTTATGTAAATTTATTTTTGAAAGATGTTTGGTGTTTTGGATGTAATTTTTCAATTTTTTAAGATTTCAATTCTAATTTGATGCAAGAATATTCTTCAATTGATTCATCTTCATGTGAATATCTTGCATCAAACTTGGGTTTAGAATGTGTACCTCTCATAAATTCATGGAATTTCCAATTTGATCATTTCAAAGACTATATTTGGATAAAGGGATTATGCCTATGAGATTCATTTCTTAGTAGTTAGCTCCTGGTTTTTATTACGAAAGTTGTATTGCAAAATTTTCCCTTCATTGCAGCTAAAATCCTCTTAAGTGATAATGAATGCATAAGTTATTGTGCGAATCAAACTCTTCCCAATTCACTATGGCCTAACTAGTCTCATGTGTTTTTGTGCTAGCATTCCTTTTAAATTATTTTGATGATTATTATGGTTATAAATCTTGTCTTGAGTTACGGGAAAATGGTGTGTCACGTTCGGCATGTGAGGAGGTTGGTTCTATTTTTCATAACATTCAAAAAGATTGATTTATCTTTGTTTATTAAAAACTCAGAATTTTATGCTTTAATCAACCCATCTGATCATGATTTAGTATCAGATGAATGTCATCCAACTTACTATTTTTGCCATCATCATATCCAATGACATTTTTTTTACACCCTCTTATATTTTTTGCTTTGCATCACATTATTCGAGTACTTGTCAAATAGTTGAGGTAATTCTGCATTCAGTGATGATTATGTAACGTCCTCACTACCTTGACACACTTGATGAATATGATCAGATCTATTTCCCCTCAAAATATTCTCATCGTAATCTCATGCCTCTAATTGAAAATTAATATTTTCAAGTATTTCGAGGTTTTCAACATGATTATCATGAATTTTATGATCCAATTGTTGGAACAATCTTACGTGCTAAGCTCTTTCACAAATAACAATTTTTAATATTTCCTCGTGCTTGTTAAGGTGTTTGGTGTAAATGGAGACACATTCGTCAGAAGCTTCCGAGGTTTGTTCATATGTGATATTCATCGGAAAGGTAAGAATGTGAGTTGGTTAAAAGTAGTAACAATTACATATATTTATACTAACAAGAAATACATTTAATTTTTTGTGCAAGTTATACAAGCTCTTACATTTTTCATTGCACATTATTTTATATTTTATTTAATCAATCGCATCTGTGTGATTGCAGTTTGGGAACAATTACAGTGGATAAATTGGAAATTTCATTTTACATGACCCCAAACTTCTAGTTGGTTAGTTTAGGAGTAGGTAAATTTGAATTTTAGTTCACCTACACATACATCCTACATTCATTCCTATAGTTTTTCTTGTGTTTTCTGGTTTTGGTTTCGCATCACGTTTTTATATAGCCACTTTCTATCTTGTCTCCTGGTTTTGTTTACTTATTGAGTGTTATCTTTCTTTAATTTTTTGTGATAACTTTCATGAGGATGCTTTGTTGGATCAAAAGGGAATATGGAAAAATAGAAAATAAATTTGTGACACTACAACATTTGGCTCTCTCTTTCCTTCTTCCTTGTCTTGGTTACATATTTTTGTCAATGATGTTCCACTAGAAAATACGATCATTGCATTAAGAAATCCTTGTGTCAAACATTGATCTCCATGTATATATTGGAAACCTCATCCATACACTCGATTTTTTATATTTAAATGTTTTCTGGGTAAAAAAATCAAGTAGAGAAGGACAAGGGGAAATTCTAAATGAGAAAACTAATATCAGAGGTCTTAGATATGCTTCTGTCAAGGGAAAAATTCTCCTGCTCTAAATAAGTTGAGATCCCTCTTCTGCCAATGAAAGAAATAAGTGTCTATGCATAGTCCTATATAAAATAAATAAATAAAGGTGAAATAAGACAAAGGCTTCCTATGCTAAGATGTGAAGCAAGCAACTCCGTTGGGGTACTATCCAAGCCTATTGGCAGAAAATAAATTCTTTTTTCTCTGGAGTGACTCCATTGAGGTACTTTCCAGGCCTATTGGCTGCGAAGCAACACCACAGATGAAAAAATATACTCTAACAATATAAATCTCACGAGCTTCATTACTCTATCCTGATTCGAAACATTGTGTGATCATCGATCTTATGTTTTTGTTTAATTGATTAAAGGAATGAATAGGAATATGTTTATTCATGAGGTAAGTGGGGAAGCAATGGTAATTTGAATGATGAATCAATACTCCCTGAAGAACTAGACCTTGCACAAACCAATTAACCAAGGAAGAGAAGCTACAATTCTACTAGTGTGTGGACAAGTGTTGCCACTACAACAAACACCCTCAAATATTTTACCTATATGTTATAGCATCATTCACCACTCCTGTAGATCTGATTCTCTATGGTATGGCCCCGGGAAACCCTTTCCCTTCATAATTGACCACTTTTAAAAAAAAAAATATGTTGAATTCCATATGTGACTCTGCCCTTCAAAAAACATGTACACACGTGGGTCCATCTATACATAACCCATGTATATAATTTAAAATATGAAAAAATAAATAAAAATACTATTTTTTGGTCAGGGTTTACGAGTTTCAACAAAAGCCCACCTATAGGAGCTCATGGCCTAAATATATTCCAACTGAATCAATTATTTTTTCGTGATATAAATATACCCCATGGGAAGGCCTAAAGGAGGAGAGAGATAGGATATTGATATTATATTCAATTGGTCCCTAATCAAGTATGTGTTTCCTTGGGCCTGCTGCACTCCCATTCATAGGAAACCCTTGTTTCCTCATAGAGATATTCATTTCCTTTATATGAAATCTATGTTTGTATGCATGAAAGAGGATTATTGAGTCTTGGTTTGGATGGATCCGTAGGAATTTTTCATTTGGAGCCATGGTCAAATCATATTGTATTCTTCCACATTTATTTGATGATATCAATAAAGAAGCTTTGTCTTGTTCCTAAATGTTATGATACCTATGATATAACTCATGTTATAATATTATTATGTATGATTCATGATTTATATATTTATGCTTATGTGATGTAACATTCATATCTCGTACATGCTTTGAACTACAACTAGTATGTTAGGTCCCTATATTACTAGTATAGTCCCTAATTGTTGTTAGTGTAACCCCCTTATTGTTATTATTTTACCCTTGTAACCCCTATATTTTTATTATTGTGCCCTTAAATTATTATTGTTAGGTCGGCTAAGATTACATTGTGGCCCCATGGACCCCTATATATAGAAAGGGGGTTTTGTAATTTGAATCATCCAAGAATTGTTCATTCATGTAATGTATTGGAGGTTTCCCCCTCGAAGTGGATTATTTATAAGGCATTGATATCTCTTTTCTTCTCTTTTTGGGAGCTGGTTTCACAACATTTGGTATCATAGCTTTGAGATTCTAGGGTTTTGCTACTCCAAACAGGTCATCGTGGAATTTTCGCTATAAAGTTTTTTCTACAAAGGTTTGGAATCGGAAATTTTTAGAGTGTGAAGAAACAATACTGGGGAACATCGTCGCAAAATTACAGAGCTTGGTTCACAATATTTTTGGAGATATGATCTGTGCAAGTTAGATCATTTTGCAGGCTCCTGAATTTAACCTAAACAGGTCATTGTGGTATTTTCGTAATAACGTTTTTTCTACGAAGGTTCAAAAGCTGAAATTTTTAGAGTGTGAAGCCGCAATCCTAAGGAAGAGCTTCACAAAATTTTAGATATTGGTTCGCAATATTTTCGGAGATATGATCTGTGGAAGTTAGGGCTTTTTGAGGCTTCTGACTTTCGTCTCAAAGGGGTGATCGTGGGAAACTCTTCATAGATCTGTCTCTAAGCATCGGATTGGAATGATGTAAAATATGGCCGCAAGTACACAGACTATAGTTTTCGGTCTATCAATTTTAGAGCCAAAGGAGGAAACAGTGACACGTGGCAAGTTGTACAAGTTTGCTCTACTGAACCAGTCCAAAATTGGGTCATTGTGGGAGATTGGACATAACTTTGCCTTGAAGAATCCAAATCAGATCAGACCTATGGCATTTGAAAGAAGCTTCAGAGAGCTACTGGGCTAAATTTTAGAAATTGAGGGTCCGCAATTATAGATATAATTCAATTTCAATATCGAGCTCCTCAAAAGCAAGTAAAAGGTGTGTATTTCTATTTCCGAATTGCATAAGTCTTGTTTGAAGAATCAAGTTGAATTGATTCCAAGGGCATATTGTAGAATAGATATCAGTATTGGATTCTAAAATTGCCCCTAAAAGTAATTCAACACGCATTAAGCCTTTAGAAAGCTCTACGATGACTCATGAAGACGAATAATGGCAACATGACATATCAAAATTACAAAAGCAAGTGCAACAAATTTTGCTCTCGCAAAGAGCAACAAAAAATGACATGGAAGTTTTGAAGAAAGGCGTGGAAACTAAGATGGATGGTTTGAAGAAAGGCATGGAATATAAGATGGATGGTTTGAATAATGGCATGGAATCTAAGATAGATGGCATGGAAGCTGGCATGGAATCTAAGATGGATGACATGGAAGCTAAGATCGATGAGAGAATGGAAAACATGAAGAATGATCTAAAAGAAGACATGGAAGGTTTGACAAAGTTGATACAAGAAATTTTTCCTAATGGTGAAAATATAGTAGAGGAAGCTCATTATGAGAAAGAAATAAATTTTATTCGTGATTTCATAAAATCTAATGTTGGCGGGAAAAACCACCATATTCCAAAAATGGATATGAGGAAGTTTGATGGAAAGGATCCTGTAACATGGATACTATAGATGGAGCAATATTTTGATCTCCATGATGTGCAAAACACACAAAAGGTATGCATTGAAACTTTACATTTAGAACAAAATACATTTGTATGGTATCGATGGCTTTGCTCCCGTAAAAAAAATGTCACTTGGTCAATTTTTACGGAGGAAATGATAGCACATTATGAGGATACAAAGAGCAACACCTTATTTAGCCAATTGATAAATCGAAAACAAAAGGGTTTAATGGGGGAGCACATTGAGGACTTCCAAAAATTGAATATAAGGGTAACTGATATTCCGGAGGAACACAGGATTGATCTCTTCATAAGTACTTTAAATGATAACATCCAAAATGAAGTTCGCATTTTCAAACCTGATTCATTGGAGAAGGCATTTAGGTTGGCAAGAAAAATTGAATGTAAAATTATGGCAACAAGGAAGCCTACCACTCACTTCTATAAAGAGGGAAGTGTTGCTACTCCTAGATTTCCACAACCTACAAGGTTGACAAAAAAACAATTGGAAGAAAAAAGAGCAAAAGGGCTTTGCTACAATTGTGATAGAAAATACACTAAAGGTCATAAGTGTGTTGAGAAGAAATTATTTTACATAGATTGTGAAGAGGAAGAAGAAAATGAAGAAGAAGAGGATATACACCAGGAACCAACCCAAGGAGAGGAAGAAATGAGTCCGACCATATTGTGTAATGCATTGGCATGAATTACCACTCCTCAAACTCTCAAGATAGAAGGACATATCAAGAAGAAAAAGATAATAGTTTTTATTGATTCAGGTAGTACTCATAATTTTATTCATTGTAACGTAGCCAAGGAATTGAATTGTTTCTTATACCCAGCACCAGAATGTCAAGTGATGGTTGCAAATGGAGGAACTATAAATTTCTCTGGAAAATGCCATAATATCAAGTTAACCATGGGGGAATATGTATTGAATATTCCAATTCTTTCCATTCCTATGGGAGGTGATGATGTTGTACTAGGAGTACAATGGTTACAATCTTTGGGAACGGTAGCTTTTAATTTTCAAGAACTTTTCTTGATTTTTTTTTCAGAAGGAAAGGAAGTCAAATTATGGGGTATTGCAGGGAAGCCAGGAAATATAATAAGATCTAATGTCATGAAAAGGCTTCTAAAGAAATAAATACGAGGCATAATTGCACAATTATGCTCACTAGAAGTTCTAAAATCAAAATCATCTATTTCTGCAGATCTCCAAAAAGTCTTGGACAATCATTCCAAGGTTTTTGAAACTCCCAAAGGACTCCCACCTATTCGTGATCATGATCATGGTATTCATTTGATTCCAAGAAGTGTTCCTCCAAACATCAGGCCTTATAGATATCCTTATGTCCAAAAGAGAGAAATTGAACGTATGATTGCAGAAATGTTAGAGGCAGGTATAATTCAACCTAGTCAAATTTCTTTCTCTACTCCTGTAGTATTGCTACATAAGAAGGATGGATCATGGCACATGTGTCTGGATTATAGGGAGCTCAATAAGCTCATCATTAAATATAAATTTCCCATTCCTGTGATTGATGAATTATTGGATGAATTACATGGAGAAATTTAATTTACCAAGTTGGATCTTCGTTCAAGGTATCATCAAATTAGAATGAAGACTGAAGATATTCTAAAAGCAACATTTCGAACTCATGAGGATCAATATGAATTTTTGGTCATTCCTTTTGGTCTTACCAATTCACCTTCTACATTTCAAGGGTTGATGAATTCCATTTTCAAACCCTTCCTTAGAAAATTTGTGCTAGTATTTTTTGATGATATACTAATCTACAATAGGTCTTGGAAGGATCATGTTCAACATGTTGACACAGTGCTCAAACTATTGTAGGAGAAACAATTATATGCAAAAGCATCCAAATGTTTATTTGGAGTACAAGAGGTGGAATATCCGAGTCATATTGTATCTCACAAGGGTGTAAGGTAGACCCTAACAAAATTAAAGACATTAAGGAATGGAAAGTCCACACAACCATAAAGCAGTTGCGAGGATTTCTTGGGTTAATAGGGTATTATCAAAATTTTGTTAAGAATTATGGGAGAATAGTAGCACCTCTAACAACATTATTGAAGAAAGATGCATTTTCATGGACTCCTAAAGCAACTAAGGCCTTTGAACATCTTAAAGAGGAAATGTGCCTAGCACCGATCTTAGCTACGCCAGACTTCAAAAAAACCTTTATTGTGGAATGTGATGCCTCAGGAAATGGAATTGGTGTTGTTTTAATGCAGGAAGGAAGACCCATTGCTTTTTAAAGTTGTCCAATCAAAGGAAAGTATTTACATAAACCTATTTATGAGAAGGAAATGTTAGCAATACTGCATGCACTAAATAAATGGAGAACTTACCTAATGGGAAGACACTTCAAGATAAAAATTGATCATGATAGTCTTAAACACTTTTTGGAACAAAGACTATCTTCAGAAGAGCAGCAAAAATGGGTCACAAAGATGTTGGGTTATGACTTTGAAATAATATACAAAAAGGGAAAGCTTAATGTTGTTGCAGATGCACTCTCAAGAAAGAATGAAGAGGTGGAAGCATTGCTTTGTGCCATTTCTATTATCCAACCAGATTGGATAACCGAAGCAAGAGATGAATGGAAGAAGGACAAAGATGTATGGACACTCATTCAAAAGTTGCAGCAAGATCCTAGTACATCTGATGCATTTAGTTGGAAAAATGATTCCTTATGGTACAAAGATCGCTTATATCTTTGTAAGAATTCCCAACTAAAACAAAAGATTCTTCTGGAATTGCACACTTCTCATTTAGGAGGACACTCAGGATTTTTAAAAACTTACCACAGGGTGAAGAAAGAATTTTTTTGGGATGGCCTTAAATCTGATATTCAAAAGTTTGTGGCGGAATGTTTGGTTTTCCAGCAGAATAAAGTGGAAACAATTAAGACCCCGGGACTTCTACAACCTTTATCCATTCCAAGTCAACGTTGGGAGGAAATTTCAATGGATTTTATCACAGGTTTACCTAAGTTCGAAGGAAAGAGTGTCATCATGGTGGTAGTTGATAGACTTACCAAGTATGCACACTTTTGTGCATTATCTCATCCATTTAAAGCAAGTACAGTTGCTACTACATTTATGGACACAATTCAAAAGCTACGTGGAAACCCAAGGGTTATTGTGAGCGACAGAGATCCCATTTTTACTGGAAATTTTTGGACAGAGTTATTTTCTTGTTTTGGTACTCAATTAGCTCATAGCTCATCTTATCATACTCATTCCGATGGTCAAACTGAGATAGTAAATCAATTTTTGGAAGGATGTCTTCGTTGTTTTGTATCTGATAAACAAAGACAATGGGTCAAGTGGTTACCTCTAGCTGAATCGTGGTATAACAATTCCTTCCATACTGTAGCAAAAATGACCCCATTTATGGCACTTTATGGATATCATTCACAATCCATCACATCATCTTTAAGAGAAAATTCGAAGGTTCATGCAGTGGAATATCACATCGAGCATCAACAAGAAGTTCTCCAACTCTTAAAGGAGAAACTGAATTTGGCACAAAATCGAATGAAACAACAGGCAGATCAACATCGTAGGATACTGGGTATTTTTACGTCTACAACCATACAAAAAAATGTCCCTCAAGCAAGCTAAGAAGGATAATAAATTATCGCCAAAGTACTATGGTCCTTACAAGGTGTTGCAAAAGATTGGTACTATGGCATACAAATTGGAGCTTCTTGATTCTTCACGAGTGCATCCAATTTTCCATGTTTCATGCTTAAAGAAGGTTATAGGTGAAAATATTCCAATTCAAACAATATTTCAAGAACTTGATGAGGAAGGAAAAATCATATTGGAACCTGAATGGGTCACGAAGATAAGAACTCGACAGCTATAGAATCAATCAATTTCAGAGTATCTCATCAAGTGGAAGAACTTACCCACTAAATATTCTACATGGGAGGATGAGAATTTTATACAGAAACACCCAGAGCTACTCAAGCGTTGAGGACAACACTTTTTTGAAGGAGAGGGGCATGTTAGGTCCCTATATTACCAGTATAGTCCCTAATTGTTGTTAGTGTAACCCCCTTATTGTTATTATTGTGCCCTTAAATTATTATTGTTAGGTCGGCTAGGATTACATTGTGGCCCCTTGGACCCCTATATATAGAAAGGAGGTTTTGTAATTTGAATCATCCAAGAATTGTTCATTCATGTAATGTATTGGAGGTTTCCCCATCGAAGTGGCTTATTTCTAAGGCGTTGATATCTCTTTTATTCTCTTTTTGGGAGTTGTTTTCACAACATTTGGTATCAGAGCTTTGAGATTCTAGGGTTTTGTTGCTCCAAACAGGTCATCGTGGAATTTTCACTATAAATTTTTTTCTACGAAGGTTCAGAATTTGAAATTTTTAGAGTGCAAAGAAAAAATCCCGAGGAACATCATTGCAAAATTTTAGAGCTTGATTCACAAAATTTTCGGAGATATGATCTGTGCAAGTTAGGTCATTTTGTATGCTCCTAAATTTAACCTAAATAGGTCACCGTGGTATTTTCATAATAATTTTTTTTCTACAAAGGTTCAGAAGCTGAAATGTTTAGAGTGCGAAGCTGCAATCCTGAGGAACATCTTCGCAAAATTTCAGATATTGGTTTGCAATATTTTCGGAGATATGATCTGTGGAAGTTAGGGCTTTTTGAGGCTATTGAATTTCATCTCAAAGGAGTGATCATGGGAAAATATTCATAGCTCTGTCTCTGAGCATCGGATTGGAATGCTGTAAAATATGGACGCAAGTAAATAGACTGTAGCTTTGAGTCTATCAATTTTAGAGCCAAAGGAAGAAACAGTGACACGTGGCAAGTTGTACAAATTCGCTCTACTGAACCAGTTCAAAATTGCATAGTTTGTCAAGACAGTGTTTGCAATCCCTTGCTTTTGGTTGCGTTTTTACTTCTATTTTGGTGAGTTTTTCAAACTATCGCATTTTTTCACCTTCATTTTCGCAAGTGTCTTTTTATTTTTTTTGACTGTCACTCTTACTTTAATGAAGAGATCTCTAGATTATCCACAGTGTGATCAAACAAAGGTATATGTTTCGAATCCCAACGGGGATCCATCTTCAGGACAAGCTGATGAATGAGAAGTGAATGAAAGTGAAAAAAGGATGCAGGTGACAAGATTTAAATAAAGAGAAAATATGGGCAGAGGAAGAGCCAACAAATTAACTAATATTTTGTTATTATTAATTTTATTTTTATTTAACTAAGTTTTAATATATTGTTATTCTCATAAATTTATTTATTTTAATAATAATAATTATTAATAAATTATAAGGTAATTTTTTTAATTAGTGTTATTTTCATATTATCTTCTCTATGGCATGTGTTTCTTTCAGTATTGTTCACATATCACAAGTGTCACTTTCCCTTTTCTCTTCATCTAGTAAATTTCATCTTTACACACATTACTTGTCGCAAAATGTGTATCAGCTCATTTTGGTGGTTCCAAGGGTTTATATTCATCGAAATGAGTTTATCTTACCACGTAAACACCTCTCACACTAATTCCAAAATTTTTAAGTACTGTCACACAAGTGTCTTCACGATCATCGCCAAGTGTATCTTTAGTGTCGCACTTGTCATAACGTCATCGAAAAGTGGTCACATTGAGGGAAATATGCTATTAATGTTTTATATATGATATATTTTTTTCTAAGTATGTGATAATATTCAAGACATATCACCATTCACATTAGCATCATTGATCCCACATTTAGCCATTTTTCAAAAAATTCCCGGCTACCTAGCCTTATTCGGCCTTCCTCAACTATGAATTACATAGTTCCAACCCTCAAGATGCAACCCTGTCCCTTGACAATAAGAAATGCACATTTCCTTCCTTCTAGGACTATGGAATGCACATTTCCAATGCTTAGTCATGAACCTTCGCCCCCATAATTGTGAAGTCTAACCCTGTAGCCTAGCCCCAATTACGCATTGCACACTATCTGATCTCAAGCCAAAATCATGAGCTCTTGAATTATGAAACTGTGAAATCACCAGGCCTGCTCTGCCTCCTAAAACTATGTAGTTGACTAAAACAGTGAAAAACCCTACATCCTAACTTACAAAACATCAACACTATGCAATTTTCCTTTATAGTATAGCCAAAACCACACATTGTGTAGTCTCAAGGCTCAAGCATCAACCCTGAGCTCTTGAACTGCACAATTGCAAAATCCCCTGGGTTCCTTTGTCTTCTAGAACAAAACAATGGGAAAAATCAGTGTTCAAGCCCTAATCATGACTCCCTACACTCCCCAACTGTGAAATATTTTTTCTCAATCCAAACTTGAACAGTGCATTACGCAATATCAAGGATCAAACCTAACCCTTGACTACTTGAGTTGCGCAATTGTGCAGCCACTAAGCCTCTCCCTCGGTCTGCCACCTAGTTCCGGCTTAGTTAGTGGATCACCATACGACAAATTAGAATAGGGCTTTATCACACTGATGTCATCTTGTCATGAGTGGATTTCATGTGAAATAACTCTATCATTCTATGGAAAGATGATGAATAAGTAGATGGAGAAGGAGGAAATGTTATAAGTGGCATATGGAGTTGAAGAGATCAGATGATCATCAGACAAGAAGATGAAGGAACACTAGATTACAACACAAGACTAAGGATCATGACTACATGAAGATTCCATATAATTCATAACCCTTTGGAGGGTAGATATGAAGAACAAAGTATGTCTCTCATGAATATGAAGCATTAAATACATATATTACTGAAGACAGAAATAAAGAGGGAACAAGAAGGAAAGCTTGGAACTGCCATATCATCATGAATTCTATGTCGTCAAAGTCATGTCATGTCCAGTCATGATTCATCATATTCCAAATAATTATTGTGGATTATGTAATTCTCTATTCAAAATTTATTGTAAAGTGGAAGTCTAAAAGACACATTCATAATATGAAGTGTCATGTAAAGTAGAAAAATCATAGGAATTCAATTAGTCATGGGGGTAATCAAAGAGTCACAAGGAATTTGAATCATCACCTCTTGGTTATATATCCACCCTAATTGTATGATAAAAGGACTTTTCACCTTGGCTCCTCCTACAAGGCATTAGAGATACAAGCTAGTTCTTTTGAGGAGAAATGAGTGGTTCCAATGCTCCACTATTGGAGATAGTGGTGTTCATTTTATACATGTGTCTTGGAAATTTTACTTCATATAATAAGCATTACGGCGAACACATTCTTCATGCATGGATTATGAATATTTGTAAGAATATTGTGTGAATGTTTTTAATTCATGTTTTATTTCACCTATTCTAAAGTAGCTGAACTATTTCAGCTATTTTGGTACATATCATATTGAGAATGTGATGTAATGGTTATTCTCATTTTCACATCTCATGGACTATTTCTTTGGATATTAGATATATCTTCCTTTTTGTATTGGTTTCAATGAGTGTCCCACCTCTGTAAACTATTCCATTTCATGTTGAATGGATTCTTCTTGTTTATGTGGGTCTCTACGAGGGTGGTACTATTAGCTCTCTCTTAGAGGCTCACTTCCCCCCTCGTGTAATAATACAACTTTGACACACCTACGATCGAACATTCACCAAGAACACCCCCTTTCTTTTCAAAGGAACATTTTCAATCTTCTCACTTGCCTAATGTGAGAGCCAATGAAAATATGTAAGAATGCATGCCAATCAGGCCAATATTCTGGATGGGGCTCCTATTCGAAATGGTGTGAAGTCTAAATGGGAATTCACATCGAGGAGAACCCTTGGTTGATATATTTCTAACACCACCATCATACCTTTATGAGGTTGATGAATGAGGTCCTAAAAGAATTCATTCGTAAAAATTTTAATCTTGATGATATCTTAATTTATAGTCAAACAAAAGAAGAAAAATTGAGGCATATTAGAATTGTGTTGAGGAAATTGAAACAACATAAGTTGCTAATTAATTTAAAGAAAATAAGCTTCATGAAGACATAATTATTGTACTTGGGTTTTGTGCTGTTAAAAGATGTTTTGAAGATGGATTAAAATAAGATCAAGGTAATAAACAACTGACCTTCTCGAAGGAGTGTTTATGAGGTAAGAATCTTCCTTGGGTTGGTAAGTTTTTTTATAGAAAATTCATCTAAAATTTTAGTGGTATCTATGCTCCAATTGTGGGCACAATAAAAGAAATTAAAGGATATTTTTATTAGATGGAATATTTTGATAATATTTTTGAGTTTTTAAAGAAAAAAATCACGGCACAACATGTCCTATCACTTCCATATTTTAACAAACCTTTCCACATTGAAATTGTTTATGATGGAATTGTATTAGGACTTGTTTTATGTCAAGAAGGGAGATTGGTTACTTATTTCAGTGAGAAACTCAATGAAGCCACAAAAAAATATTCTTCATATGATAAGGAGTTATGTGCCATCATACAAGCATTAAGGAAATGGAGCCATTACCTCATGCAAAAAAAAAATATCCTTTTCCATATAATCATCCTTTACAATTTATCAACAACCAAACAAAATCGAATCAAATACATGTTAAGTGGGTTGATTTTATTCAAAATTTTACATTTTCTATGAATCATAGAAGCATGCAATCAAATAAAGTGGCATATCCTTTAAGGATAATTAGTCTAGTTCTCCATGAATTCCAATTGAATGTTTTAGGGATGGATGAGATAAAAGATATGTATAAGGATGATCCAGACTTAAAAGAAGCTCATGTTGCTTGTGAAAATATTGTAAGTAAAGATACAACTCCACGGTTATATTACATGATCAAGAATGATTTTTATTAAAAGGAAGTCAATTATGCATTCCAATATGTTCAATGAGAGAAAATACGATAAAAAGGAAACATAGTGGATGATTGGCAAGACATTTTGGCTAAGAAAAAATTGTAGCACAATTATAGATATTTTACTTTTGGTTGAGAATAAAGGATGATGTAGAAAGAAACATTGAAAGATGCAGAAAATGTCAATATGCCAAAGGAATAAGTCGGAATATTAAATTATATCAGCCACTACTAATTCCAAATACACCATGGGACCCTGTAAGGATGAATTTTATACTAGGAATACCAAAAAATCAAAAGGGAAATGACTCAACTTATGTAGTTGTTGACATATTTTAAAAAATGGCACATTTTACAGCCTACAAGAAGGCAAGTGATACAAATAACATACAAAACGTATTCTTAAGAGAAGTATTTATATTGGATGGATTTCCAAGAAACATTGTCCTAATAGAGACATAAGTTTTGTGAGCCATTTTTAACATAATTAAATGCATACATATCTATATATATATATATAATGGGAAGAGAGAGTGAGAGGAAGAGGGAGGAATATATATATATATATATATATATATATATATATATATATATATATATATATAGGAAGAAAGAGTGTGTATGTTTTGGGGATGATATAGAGAGACAAAAGAGAGGCATATGGAGATAGAGATATATATGGGGGGTCGAGAGAGGGAGGAAGAGAGAGATAGAGAAAGGGAGGGAGAGATAGATAGATATGGAGATAGAGAGTGTGTGTGTTTGGGGGGGCGAGATAGAGAGACAAAGAAGGAGATATACAGGGATATATAGATATAGATGGAGGGGGGAGATATGGAAGAATATTTCTTGTATGATATGCACTAATTTTAGTGTAGATGATGATTTCTAATCCTATTTGATTGCTTGCACTCGATGCATTGATTTCAATGTAGATGTTGATTTCTAATCCTATTTCATTGGATGCACTAGATGCATGGATTTCATTATATATGTGGATTCCTAATCCTATTTGATTTCTTGCATTAAATCCATGTATTTTAGTGTAGATGTGGATTTCTAATCCTATTTGATTGATTGCACTAGATGCATTGATTTCAATGTAGATGTTGATTTCTAATCTCATTTTATTGCTTGCATTAGATGCATTGATTTCAAAGTAGATGTTGTTTTCTAATCTTATTTGATTGTTTCCATTAGAAGCATTAGACTTGTTATTCTTGAGGATGTATATTATTAATATATTTAGTAATACGTAGATGGACAATGTTAAGAAATAATTAGTTATCAAATGTGGTGATACCTAGAATTAAAATGAGAAAAATGTGCAGAATCAATCCTCCAACAAAGTGAAAATTGATCCTTCATAAGATCGTCTCCCTTATTCATCATTAACTAATTACTAATAGATAATTACATATATACAAAAGTAGATATACTCAAAATTACTAATATAGTAATTTCATACAACAATGTATTCGAAATATTTATAAGAGGAAAATGTATATTTATAAACATAATATATATATATATATATATATTCTTAAAGGGGATGTGATAATTGTTTGGAGAAACAAATAATGTAAATATTTTATAAATCTCGCCACTCATTAAAAAAATTCAAAAATACATTATTTCTTATCTTTGTAAAATAAACTATAGATTTGTTGACTCCTTAAGAAGATTTGGATTTGCAGAGTTTATATCTAGAATCTGATTCAATCATAGAAGAATATATTATGGGAATTTATAATTTTTCTTCCTCAACTCACTACCCCTTCTGTCCTAATGTTTAAAATATTTCAAATCCTCCAAATTCACAATTTGACAAATTAGATTTTAAGCTAACACAAGGTGGTGAAGTTTCATTTTGGAAAAGGAAAATGATGGATGCACATATTTATTATGAATTTATATCTCCAACATTGAATGGAAGTAAATTTTTGGTTCAAGTTATTTATGAAATCTCTTTGATATGTACTTCTTCAAATATAATATCAAAATAATCTTATGACTTGAATAATTTATTTAATGATATTTAAACATATGCTCAAATAAGTAATTCTAACAACTTACATCCAACTGATAAATATATTGTTGATATGACTGATATGGGTTGTCTACATATAATTTATAACCTGATAAATCTGATGAAATTGGATCATCCACCATTTGAAAGTTTCACGACGACTTCACTCAATGAGCCTAAGACATAGAAAATGCATTAATGGCATACTAAACAATACCCTTAATTTGACTACATATTGGAAAATACCTCTAAAAATCAATTTATTTAACCCACTACCAATATGCATCCAATACACCTTCCCAATTTAAGAAACCCCTATGTTTACTAGATATGGTAGGTATCCATTTTTTCATTAAATTTTTTATACATCTTTATATTTTTTCATTAAATTTGAGTTCCATTTTTTATACACGACATATAAAACCATTTACATCCTATTATATGCTCAATATATTATGTTGTTTTTTCTTTAATATATATCCCCCAATATGAATGCATGTGGTATGGTATTTCTCCCATAGTGAAGCGTCCGTGGAAGGTTTATCAAATTATTGGGAGAGTGAAGCACTTCAACCCTCACTAATGGTTATGTCAAGTTCTCACTACTCTAACCAAATCCATGAACTGAGTCAAATTAGGGTTTCTTCACAAAACTGTATTCTCAGCATAGTCTCACTGGATCTAACATCATTCTTGAAATACTTCCAATGTTTTCAAGTTGGTGTTCTTAATTGTCAAGATAGATCATGTGATTGGATAAATGAATCTTGTCTAGTTAATTATTATTCACACAAACAACATTTAATCCCTATTTCATTTAATTGAGGGTTTGAATGCATATATTCAAGGGATGTACAAGGTTTGAAAGCATGATTTTTTTATTACCAAGAAAAATATGCTCACCATCTGGAATATTCCTTTTTGTTAAACTCTTTTGTGAATAATCGACTCTGCATCTCTATTGTGCATGTTAAGAAGCTAATTATTTTTTTTTACACAAGGAAATATCTTGAGCGTTAATGGAAATTCATATCATCTTGCAAAGAAAAGCTTATATTCTAAGTGATTGATTCCTCACCTTGATGTGAGTGTGAAAAAGATGAATACTAAATCTGATTTAATGCATATTTATTCCAAGGAATTTTTAAACTTCTTTCATCATGTTCTTAATATACCATGTATCTTGATTGGTTTTCCAAATCTGATATACTAACAATCAATTTTAATTCTCTATATTCACATGTTTCTATCCTAGTCGATGATCATATACAAGGTGATAATATTTTATATTTTGAGGAAGAAATTAATGGATTCTTATCCCATGGTTTTTTTTGGTTTGTTGACAGTGATGGACCTGCAAAAATTTAGAACATATCCCTAAAATGAAGTCCCAACTACACCTCACATTGTTTGGTGTAGGATTCCCATCTAGAATATAGTCGGGTTGTCGATGCAGTAGGTTTTAATGATATTCCTTGGCTGCAATAACACATAGGGTGATGTACGGTGACTTTGTTGATAACAAGTGTGTGACTCTACAGAAATTCAAGTGTAATTCATGAAGGTTATAGCAGATGAAGGTAAGGTGAGTGAGCCCCTTAGAAGCATGTAATAGTACACATATTCAAAGGAGCACACAAGCATAAAGACATCACAATATAATATGTGAAATAGTTCACAAGTTAATAGTGATGGAGTAATACAACAACACACATTCAACAATATTCATACCAATGCCAGTGAAATAGTTCATAATCATAAGCGTAATTTAAATAAAACACATCACAAATACAACAAGAATAGTCATACTAAATTTACAACATATGCATTAAAAGATGTTGTCTCTGAGCTTTTAAAAGTTCCAATCATACATATACCATTGACAGACCGTTAGCCCCAATAATGGAATATGAATTCAACATCACATGCTCCTCCAAAGAAATATTCTCCCTCTATGCTACAGAGAATCCAAGGCTCTCAGAAAACTACCAAGCTCATGATTCTAAGCCTAAGCGTAGCCAAAAGCTTGGCTCCCCTAAATCCCTTTACATGAGTTATGAGGATGTATTTATATCAAAATGTGTGGTTCTTCACCCTCCCCTTTGTGACTCTTGGACTTCCCTCATGACTCTTCACATTCCATAATTGACACTTGGAATTTCACTTGCAAATTATTTACAAAATAATATTACAATTTACTTGTACCCATAAGGACAAAATTGGGTAGAGCCAACTAGAAAACCTAATAAGACAAAAAAATATCATGCTTGAGTTTGGGGAAACTATAGGTCAACAAATTCCACTTGATGTTTCTCAGTAATGTAATGGTGCCAAGCTCTGTACTGTGTAATGAGTCTCTAAAACTGTGTGATGATGTCAGGTTGTAAGCAGACTCTAGCCTCCATAGAATCTAGGTACACTAACATGGAACTAGTGTGTACTTATTTATTTATCATGAGCAACATCGTGTTGATTTGGACAGGGCCACCGATGTACTTCTACTTTTTTTCCTATTCACCTCAAGATCTTCTCTAGTGGAAATATTTATGCACTGCTTGAAGTATTCATCAATCCCTTACCTGACATGGTTCTAGCATTTGGCTTCGGTGAGCGAGCCAACTGATGGGATCCTGTGGGATTTCACCAAGAAATCCACATTGTTATACAAACGTGCATACAAGGCTTGAATGCTAGCAATGAACGAGGTGAGCTATTTTTTATTTTGGATGAGTATCCGAATGTTTTTTTTCTCTATCTCTATGTCTTGCTTTATTTTATTTCCCAGTTTAGGTCGTACCCCTTTGTATCGAATTAAAAAATCATGCATGACAAAAATGGCTAATTGTAAACCCTTAGTATTTTTGACAAAGTCTCTACACTTATGCTACAAGTTGTGCAAGTGGAAAACTTCTGTATGCACGGCAACAAGCTATGCATAGATATTTTGCATGGTCTCTCCTGGTGTCGATACTTCAATGAGTATTTTGGCCTTCATGTCCTCCAAATGGACCTGTGTGAAAGATTCATTTTGAGTTGATGTCTATATATGTTCAATCTATTTCTTAACAACCTACAAGTTCTTTGCCAATTTATTTTTATTGTCCATTAAATACTCAATTTTTTGCTTTGTTCCTCCTGCGAAGGCCACAGTGGCTATGGAAGTGGCATTGGGATTCTTCCTCATGCCTGCCACAATCACCCTTTCACTAATAAATGTAAGAGATGCGAGGCCATCCATAAAAAATTTCTTTCACGTTTGTACAGTATGTTTTTGAAATTCATTGTAAGAAAAATTGTACGTATCCATAACTGGATCATCATCAAGAGGATAAACTTCCTCTTTGTCGCTAAGAGCTAACTCCATTGTTTCACGGGGTGGAGACTGAATGGTGACCTACTGTGCCTTTGGCATCAAGTCAACATCCTCATTTTATGGCTATGGTTCCTCCTCCATGTCTTTGATCTCAATCAATTCTTCAATTTGTTGAGTAAGCTCCTAGTCCTGAATCTATCCGCTCTCCCCCTTTAGTTTTTAGTTTTGTTCTTTCTCCTCATCCTGTTTCAGCATTGTTTCTTCTAATACTCTCTTCGCCTCTCTTCTTATTCATGTTTATTCTTTTATTATTATTATTATTTCTACTGTTCTTCATCCAATCTCCTCCATATACGAAG
Source organism: Pinus albicaulis (assembly GCA_034641835.2). Classification (NCBI taxonomy): domain Eukaryota; kingdom Viridiplantae; phylum Streptophyta; class Pinopsida; order Pinales; family Pinaceae; genus Pinus; species Pinus albicaulis. The sequence continues at coordinate 1,030,176,750 of CM076583.1, read as the reverse complement.
TAATCATTGATCCTCTGTCATTGTTGAAAATCATCGTCTTCACATCAATATGTAAAACTATCCAACTGAAAAAATATGCACATGGGAAGGTTGGATATCTACATGAAACCCTGTGTAGTCCCGACTATTGAACATTGAAATATACTTGGCGGTCCTCTAGATCTATATTGAAGCTCTTTGCTGAAAGAATTCATTCATTTTCTTCCATGTAATATCCGATTCATTTTCCATGAACACTTGAGTGTATCAATAAACTAGAAATTTTACTAGCATGCTCTCAATTACCTTCGCGATACTACTCTCTATAGTATCCTTTCAAGAAGCTATATTGGGTTCCATAGTAACAGTGATTGATGAAGAGAAGCGATAAATGATTGTAATACCCGTAGGAGAAAAAGGAAGTCATGAAAATTATAAATTAGCTTTAGAAAATTAAATTTCAAAGCGAAATCAAGCCAAAAACAATGGACTGATGTGAAAATTTGCGCAATTTATGGGGTCAAGCGAGGGAGACTGGTTGGAGGAACTATGCATTGTGCATTCTTGGTAGCCACTGATCCAACTTGAGGCTTGATACTATGAAATGTGAAGTTCAACCTGGGCATACTGAGGGAGAGACTAAGCATTGCGTCACATTTGTGACATGGTGGCAGGCCTGAGCCCTAGAAATATGTAATGCGTAGTTGGGTCAACCTGTAGTGTGCGTTTCCCAGTCTTAGAGGCCAAGATTGTAGCTTAAGCCTCAAATTTTCACAATGCCCTTCTAGGTAAGGCAATGCATGGGCAAGTGAAGTGCATGTTATCATTCTGTAATTTCTAACATTGGGAGAATAAATCAAAAAAAGACAACATCAAAACCTATTTGGAAGCTACAATATAGCCCTGCCAGCTTTAGAGAGAGATCTCTCTTTAAGTTTTAACTTTGTTTTGAACGGATATTAGGCTAGTTACGATTTTTCTTGATAATGTTTTTATTTTGATTGATTTTGGTTGATTAAATATTTATCTTCCCATTTGGCAATGGAGTCAAACACAAAACTAGATTATTTGCATCATTTTTTAAAACAGTTATAATAGGGCAAGCTAGCTTTCATTTAATGGATTATTTGATATTTTATATGAATAATGAATATGGCCGAAGAGTGAATATCAGTTGATACTGAAAAGAATTTAAGTATTTTTCAATATGACTTCAAGTAGAAAATATTTAAATTGTAAAAGCAGCTAGAATAAGGTGTTTTATTTAACATTTCCTATTCATCACACTTTCTGTTTTACAATTAAGAATTTTGATAGATGGAGAAATGAAATAACAGTGGGAAAAAACTAAAATGATAGAAAAAATTCACTAGTAATTACACCACATGAATCCTGAAAGAAGTCTTTGTATTATTGATGCTTCAGCAAAAATCTTTGGAATTTACACTTGTGTAGTAGGAAAACATATGTTCATAAAATAACCCTTAATACTTCAAACAACGAAGTATTTATACATAAATTTACAAAATTGTTTACAATAAATGTTTTCTCAAGAGACAATGTATTATTACCCTAAATCTAACAATAATCTCTAACTTTTACAAAAAAAGAGGTTTAATGAGGGTGATCTGGCTCTCTGGCATTGTTTTCTAGGAATTAGTTGATTAGTAAGCCTATTGGTAGGTTTTTCTGGTTGTATGATGACCTATGAGCTGGCTGTAGAGTTGTCCTGTGAGCTAGCTGCAAATTACTACTCTTTATTACCTTTTAATCGTGGAACTTAGTTCACTTATCCCATCGCTCTTCCTCTGTGATAGTTAATTTGATGAATTTTCTGTAGATTTCATCCACCTCGATATATTTAGCAAACATTGGTTTTACCACAAAAAAGTGGTTTATCTCATACTGGATGAAAATTTCATGCATTATTACCTCCAAGAATGCTTTCCCTCTCATAGTGCCTTTGATGTTTGAAAACTTAGTTGTATCTCTAGAAATCTCCTGCAACTTCTTTGCAGAATCTAGTTTGTGCATTAATTTGTCATTGATTACAAAAAAGGAAGGAAGACCTTAATGAGTTAATGGTTCAAGCCTGCTAAAAAACCTATTTACAACTATCTCTAAGCTGTGACATTTTTCCTTCAACTACACAATAATATTTCTCTTTGTGAGAACCTTTTTAACTTCCAATATTGTTTCAGTCTTGTCACCCACTCCTAACTCCTCAAACTCATATTTGTTCTTGGGGTTTAAGAACTTAATAATATTGTTAGCAGTGGTAGGCTTATCTCTAAGTTCTTCCTTAATTTTTGTAATGGCATCATTTGCCTTCTCTATCAGCTCCCTCTGCTCAAATATGATCTATACGCAAGGCTAGGTTCCATTGATAGACTCCATGATATCATTCCAAATTATTTATTTAACTTGGCCCAAGTTATTTCCAATGTTAGAATCCCTCTTAGACTTATGTAACCTTTCAATTAGCCTTTGTTTTCTTTGGGCTTCAATTGCATGTGAACTATCACTTCTTGACTTTTGATCATGTAAAAATTATACTTGGTCTTGGAGTTTCTTTATCTCCTCTGTCTATATTTGATAGGTTTTGCACTGATTTTGTGAGCTTCTCAGCTCCTTCCATTGTATTTTTTGTAGAAGGAGTGGTTGTAGGAAGGGTTGTAAGAGGCACATCCTCTAAAGGAGCTATTGATAGCTTGGCAGTCTACTCTTTTTACTTTATCATGTTTTCCATCTCGGTTTCCATATTCCTTAGCTGAGCATTATGCTCTATGATGAGCTTCATCATGTCTGATTTCTGTGACTCTATCTCTTCAATGTTTTGGCCAAAGGGTCCTCTGTAGCTAGAAATTTTAGTTGCTTCCTTAATGATGCTATGTCAGCATTTTTCTTTTTAATCACCTCTTCTATAGCTCTGATATTGGAGGGATCATATCCAATCCTGAATACCAAGTTTTCCAAAGACTTAATCCTGGAATCCTTAGCCATAGAAGATAATTTTTCCATTTTGAGCTATGATTGGATATTAGCTAAAGAAACCTGCAATTTGGAAAAACTCGTAGTAGTGTTAGTAAGTGTATAAGAAATCATTTCACCTGTCTTCTTATGCATCTCCATTTGATCAATGGGATGTATATCTTTGAAATCAAACTCAAATGCAGTCTTTTATAATCAGTTGAGGTCTTGGGCTGAGGAATCTGTGCTTGGAGGATGGCCATATACATTTTTCATTTCTTTGAATCAAAGGCTGATATTAGCCTACTCTAGAAGTTGAAAGTTTGATTCTAAAACTGATTATATGTACTGGTGTTCAAAGCTTCATTTTTCAATTTAATCTCCTTGAAAGTATAAAAAATAGTCTTCCCTTTCTCCCTTGTAAAAACTATGCTGGTTTGAACAAACTTCTGTTGATCCTAAGAAGCAGTAGAAGTGGTAGGAGAGAGTGTGATTTGACCCCCTACTTATGAGGAAGTAGGTGTATCTTTGTTTATGATTATGACTTCCTACTTTGAGTCTTTTTTTGGATTTACCTTGGGATTGAGTTTGGTCCCCTTCGTATACATGATTGTGAATTATTTATTGGAAGTGTCTATCACTGCAGGGGACTCCTATTCTTTGACCCTTTTTCTTGCTTTCTCCTGTGCGACAAGAGTATGTGATGTTGAAGTTGACAAAAATTTCTCCTCGGCCCCTTGTAGAGTATTCTTAGTCCATTCTAGGTGATTCATGTAGCTCTCAATCTCTGTTCTGTGGGTATGAATATAACGTGTAGATTTTTTCTCCACCCTTAGTTTGGAGATGACACTCAAGGGATCATATGACCATGTGAAACTAACGCTGAATTGCATCTCTTTCAATAATATTTATGCTTCTTCCCCTGTTGTTTTGCTGTTACAAATGAAAGGTCCTATTTTTGTCTTCATTCCGAACTGATATTTCTTCTTGGCAGACACAAAAAGTACTTCATCAGCACCGAGCATTTTCCTGATGTATTCTATGGAAAAAATCCTCATTGGGAGGAATTTTCAGAGCTTATATGGAGAAAGATCTAGCTATGTGTAATTTTTGTAGAGGTACCAATATCATGTTTTAGTTTTGTCTGGAAACTGCAAGAATTTACTGATTTCTTTAGTGCTTCTTGGCTCTGAATTACTGCTGAGAAGACTGAATGTTGGATGTAAAAATAGTTCTATGAACTGTTTCTATGAGTATTCTTTCTTCCCCTTCATCACCATTGAAGTCGAGAAGATGACATATTGTTTATGTCATGATTCATCCATCTTCTGTAATGCAAACTTGAACCTACCACCATGAAAATATAGAAACAAATATACTAAAACAGAGGTATATTTAAACACCTCCTGAGTGTGGAGCTTAATTTTTTTTTCATGAATGGAATCTGCAAGGAATTGGCTAAAGTTGAACAAGACAGAAGGCCTAGGATCTGTAGAAAAAATGTACAGGAAACCTATAATAGCCTCATCTACCCACTGATCTGAGTAATAACCCAGGAGGTAGGAGATGGCAGTACTAATATGCTTATTTCTCTCATGGAACATGGAATATGGGTAGGTAGGCTTCTTCTTAGGTATTTGGGCATATTTAGCCAGAAAAGGCTCAAGGGTTTTAGCCCTTTTTGCAAAGTCTAGCTTCTCATATAGTTCAATCAATGTTTCTTGAGCAGAAGGAGTGGCATTCTCTGTAATAGGGGCCTACATCATTTGGTATATATTTTGGGAAGTTATGATGATTAGAATCTCTAGTGTTTATTGATAAAAACGAGTGGCATTCTCTATAATAGGGGCCTATATAATATGGTCTATAGTTTGGGCAGCTATGATGATTAGAATCTCTCCATAAAGTGCAATAATAGCTCTCTCATTGGGTTCATAACAGGATTGAAAATTCCTGATGAATTCAAGGGAACTGTAGGTGTGGGGAAAGATATAATGGGGCAAATAGGAATCCCACAGTCCAATGCCATCAATTTTATCAAGGAATTTTTCTTCAAGCGGGAAATACATTTCGAATAATTCTAGCTTGCATAGGGTTTCATGGATTTTGTAACCCCTATCAGTGAGAAGAATATGATCTAGGTCAATTGAGGGATAAAGGAGTGGATTTACAGTTTCCACCTAGGTTTGCTTCTTGGGAGCCATGGTAAACTCTGGTTTGGTGGTGTGTGAGGGTTTATGTTAAAACAAATGGACATCGAGACTAAGAAAAAATTCTATAATAAGGAAAGGCTGGGGATAATTATAGAGATAAAATCAACAATAGTTGAATTATATTTTCTGGTGCTTTTTCAACTTGTAGAAAACCTGTACATATTAATGAAAATAGCAGGGTAAAGGATCAAACATTGATTAGACATGAATTTATACAAAAATGGATCATTTTCCCATTGATGGTGGAGCATATCTACTGTCGATTAATGGTTAGGGGTGAATTAAATTATCAATGATTGTATTAAAAAATGAAGGCATTTAATTTGGAAACGGATGGGTCTAGGTGGCATGGCGGGACTAGCTTTCAATGCACATATTAACTGTTTTCATACATGAGGGAAAAAATGCTTTTCAGAGGAGTAGTGAAGTGGTAAGTGGTTTCGGGGGGGTGGGTGCAAAATCATGAGAAAGTGCCAAGTTAGCATGGGCCCGAAACTTAAAACCACCTATTTCTGAACCCCCCCCCCCCCCCCGATGGTAAAGTTTAGATGGAGAGGGAGGGGGGGTCGAAAAAGAAAATAGGTCATCGGATGTAATGTGTGGGGAAAATATGATGCGATAAATGGAGGGGGATTAATCAGGCAATGGTGGGGTGGGATGAAATGTTTTTTTGGGTAGCGGAGGGCTTAATAAAAAGGTAAAACTTAGGATTGGGGGGTTAATCGCCAAATTTTCATTTTGATATGCCAAACCCTTTAGAAATTAGGATAAAATTTTATTCCTTTTCCTTTCTGCACATGAAATAATTTTGTAATTTTAAATACTTAGGATAAAAAATTTTCATTCTTTTCAAATCCATAATGTAATTTCTACCCACCCTTTCCTTTTCAATTTCTTTTTCTACGCTAACATTTTTTTATCTCATTTGTTTAGGGTGCATTTGAGCTACCAAACCCACATATCCTTTTTTTATAACAGTCTAACCTCCTCTATCACTTATTCCTCCTATTGATTAAGAATAAATTGTTTAATAAATCTCATTTTCTACTTAACTACTGATTTGTCAAGATTAAACTATTTGACAAATCTTTATTCACTAATCTATTTGACATGAAATTTACAATTGTTCCATCATAATTAAGTTGTATGATTGGAAGAAAATCTTGTCAATGTGGAATTTTAAACAAGAGGCACACAATCTTCTTTAATTTTTATCATAAAGTAAACTAATTTAACAGTAGTGGCATTTAAATTTGTAGCACTTTCAGTATTATTTCTCTTTTTCTTTTATGTGGTTTTATTCTCTTTTTCTTCTTTTTCAGTTTTCTTCTTTTTAAATTTTTCTTCATATTCATTTTATTTTTGTCATAACCTCTTTTTATTTTACTTTTATATATACATTTTTTGGAAATCATTTGCAGATTGAAAATAATTTACAATATAAAATTATAAATAATGACATACTCAATCACCTTGAGATCCTATGAAATATAGGACCTTAATAGTGCACATATTCCCTGTGAGGGTGTGGGAAAATGGAAGATATAAGTGATGAAGAAAGTTGAAGTTTAGATCTAATTAATTATGTAAATATCAGTGTGAATCAAGTGTATATATTCAAAAAATGTAAGGAAAAACATATATGTGAGGCGAGTCTTTGAAATGGTGATCGTCAGTGTGAAAAAACAACAAAACTAATGAAACACTTATAAAAGGTGAATGAAAAACTAAATAAATTATTCTACAAACTAATATAAGATAAAATTCCAGAAACCATGAATAGAAACAAGCAAAATGACACTCACAAAAAAGAAACGACAAAAAGAGATAGAAAAAGTGCCAAAAGACGACAAAAGAAAAACTCACCCAGAAAAGTGACGCAAACTCCACCAAAGGCTCCTTGATCTCCTTGGGAATTCTAGAGATCCACGATTGAATATACAAATGAGCTCTAGAGGTATCTATTAAATATATTTTGGTAGATTAGGGTTTATGACGTGGATGCCTAAAATCAAGGAAAAAGTGACACTTGGGAGAAAGCTCAAAAAATAATAATTGTGCCACCTTAGGGAAACTAATGATGAATCCCTATTTTCTAGACTGATTTTTTTCTTTTTCTTTTTTTTCCCTCTCTTCTAGGAAACTTTCCATACATACTTCCAAGAAGGATTGCACAATTCCTGAGGACTAGGAAACTTCGTAGCTCAGTGCATTTCGTAGTTTCTAAGATCAAATAAAGGTTTCCATGGTTTACGAGCTTAGCATTGGGATTCCATATAGTATGGCATAGCTCTAAATCTCAAGGCCAAGCTTCCATTTTTTATTGCACAGTTTCCATCATCAAGGTTGGATTTCCCTCCTAGATTGCGCACTTTCTGGATGCAAGCCCATAACTGCTACAAGGTCAACTCAAGAGGTTAGCTTGTGACTTTGAAGAATAGATAAATATGAAAACAAGAGAAAACAAGAAAAAAATTAAAATAAAAGTCATTATCAAAACACGATTGATTGATGAAAGTAAAAGATAAGCTCCTATGGACAAAAGGGAAGGCTCCAAAATCGAAGCATAGGAAAAATTTTGGACGGTAGCTATAGTAGCTACAAAACTTAGCGACACCCAAGTAGAGCTCTAGCTCTTTGTATAGGTCTTGTATCATGAAAAAAAATTCTAACTCCTAAGGAAGTATTTTTCAAGTGACCGATTACCCTAACTTCTTTACTTAGCTTGAATTAAATATATATTATCTACCATTACCTTCATCGGCGACACACTTAACCAAGGCAAGTCAAACTGAGTTATTTTAATTGGGGATGAGGAGTATATAGGTATAAAATTAAAAGAAATGTTAGAGTCTTACTTTTCATATTTGGTGTTTCTTCCCTACTATAAGGCCTGGATAGTACCCCGACAACGTCATTTCAGGAACAAAAACATTTCTTTGTTGCCAAAGAGATTGGAAAGTGCCCCAATGAAGCTTCTTTATTGAACTCCCTACACAGGAAGCCTTTCTCCTCTTTCTCCCACCATTTTTTTTTCATTTTGTTCATAGAATTGTGCATAGACACTTATTAATTTCAAGGGGCGGAAGAAGGATCCCGAGTTGTTGAGGAAAAAGAAGTTGTTCCTTCAGAGAATGATATTTATATATTCCCAGACACACTTGCTAAAGTTTCCTCCCCTCCTTATTCTACTCGACTTAGTTGACAAGGGATAACCAAAAATTATAAAATACTGATTATAGTGGGTGGTACTAATTATATATTCAAGCATCATGATTCCACTACGATTTTCTTCAAAAAATGATGTATTTTAGATCAGAGTATCATCGAATAAATCATGTAATATTCGCGCAAGAGAGGGAATACCAAGATAAGCAAGCATTGATAGCCACACAAATTCCTCGTAAAATTCACCATGCTTACTTCAAAAACCAAACATGGTCTCATCGGAAAAATATCGTACAACTGAAAATAAATGAAAATAAAGGATAAGATCAGAAATTAAATCATGAAAAAAAAAACTACTCCTACTCCAAAAGTAACAAATAATAGGCCACACTTACGTAAAATGAATCTTCTACTGTAAACATCGACACATCGACTAGCCTATATGGGTGAGGGAATGCATATCAAAAAATATATTCAAGCATAACCACAAACAATAAAGAAAAGGAAATATATACCATGACATTCGCAGTTTGAAAATATACGTAGAAAAATATGAAATAAAAGAACATATGAACCATTTTGCGGATGCATTGTGGTGTTCAAAAACACTGCGACTCAAACACATTCAGGAACAAAGTTTAGAGCTTCTAAACTAGGTGAACATAAATAAATAAGAAAAATTTTGTTTCACAATGGTGTTCACGAGGTATGACTCCTCCAATGACTAAGAGATAGGATTGTACAAAACAGATGGGGGATACGAAAATTGTGAATTTTTTTTATTTTCAATTTTTGCAGTGGAGTGATGAGGAGCCTTGAAAGATACATCATTGTTCTGATCAAAATTGGAACTGGCTTCAAGGCTACGAGAACCTGACATCACCATCAGCTCGGGATGAAGTTCCTTGACATCTTGTGGAAGCTCCAACTCATCAAAAGGCAGATCATCAAAGACTTGTGGCTTAGAAATATAAACAACGGGAAGATCAGAGCTGTGACCAGATGAATTTGTGAATATATCAGGACATCCATGATCAGAAAGTTAAAAATCAATAACTGAGGCATCCTCATCATCTGATGAATCGTAAAAAGGATAATATTGAAAACAAGGAATTTCACCTCTATTTCTTCAGAATGATGAGATGATGGATTGGAGAGATCAAGAAGAGAAGATTTTTCCTCTCCACATTCAAATGTAAAACTAACATTCCACAATTTATGAGTGTGATGAAAAAAGATCTCATTATAAACTGATTCTTTGAAAGATTCAACCCGAATGATAGAATTGTGGGAAATGTCAGGATAATGAGGGAGTGATGTGGAAGGAATAGAATGATCCTTCATCGCATATTCTTTTTCATATGTGGAATCCCACACAGAGTAATCGTAAATTATATTGCATATTTTCTTCTCAACACCAACTCCATCCTAGCCTTGATCCTTGTGAACATCCAAAGAAACTGTTGAAATGGGATAACACAATAAAGCACGATCAACAAGATCAAAGGAACCAACTGATGGAGGATGAGGGGACAGAACATGATCGCAAAAATCATATTCCCAGTCCAAACCTACACTCAAATTTTGAGTATGTGGAGTGGGAGAATATGGTGGTAAATCAATGGATGAATTCTCAAACTATCTGAGCTCAACCTATGGAAATGGAGTTGTTTGAAGAGGAGGAGATGAATAGTCACTTGGAACAACAACTTTGTTTATCATAGATTTAGAAGCTTTATAATCGAGGTATGTTGGGAGACTTTCAAAATATTCATACTAATGTGGATTCATCGAGATGTGAATAAGAAATTAGAACTTATATTTCATTACATGCCAATCAATATCATCTTCAAAAAAATGAAAAAAAAATGAATGAAACGGTGGTGTAAAACATCAAGAGATTTATCAAGTGCTTTTCAAAATCACATGATTTTCTTGACCACAGATTTATCATCATACTTAACAGAGGTGTGGTAAAGCTCTATGACAAGATGTTCGAAAGAGTGTATAGAAGCGACAAGAAATGGGTAACAACATTCCTTTACATGTTCTTCAAACGCGAGGATGAACAACCTGCACACAACATCCTCACATTATATATTGTGTTTCATGAAAAATTCGAAAAAACAAGTGGTGAGCTCGAGAATTGTTGTTCCACTCTCACCATCGAATTTAGATGTGAAATGTCATTGATAATTCCCATGGCCACTTTCATATTTGCAGTTCTTGAAAAACATGTTGGGGTTAAGATATAGGAAAAATTAATTAAAGGTGTGGAAATTTTAAACATACTTCATGGGCTCAACTTGTCATATTTCCCTCCTTCTAGCTCGATAAATGTTCACGGTGCTCGACCTACTAACATTTAGGGGATATCCATGATATGAAGTATGAACTAGACCTCACACCATTTGGTGTAGGAGCCCCATATGAAATACAAACTGGCTTATTTTGGTGAATTTTGTGAGAACATATGTGTGACTCTGTGGAAAGTCAAGTATAACGCATTGTGTAGGAGCCCCATATGGAATACGAACCAGTTTCATTTGGTAACTTCTGTGAGAACAAGTGAGTTATCTACTTAGAAGCATGTAAGAGTACACAACTTGAAAGGAACACACAACCATAAATACATCACAACTAATCTGCGAAATAATTCACATGTTAATAGTGATGGAATAATACAACAACACGCATTCAAAAAGATTCATACCAATGAAAATGAAATAGTTCATAAGAATGAGCGTAAGTGAAATAAAATATATCACAAATACAACAAGAATAGTCCTACTATATTTAAAACATATGCATGAAAACGTGTCAAATATGAGCTTTTATTAAGTGAAAGCTCCAATGATATATATACCATTGATGAACCAGTAGCCCCAATAGTGGAACGTGATTTAAATGTCACCTGCTCCTCCAAAGAAATATACTCCCACTATGCTATGGAGAAGCCAAGGCTCTCACAAAATTCCTAAGATCCTGATTCTAATCCTAAGCCAAACCAAAAACTTAGCTCCCCAAAATCCCTTTACATGAGTTATGAGAGTGTATTTATAAAAAAAGGGGTGACTCTTGACCTTCCTCTTTGTGACTTTTGGACTTCCTTCATGAATCTTTAACTTATTCAAAAATGACTATTCAATTGCATTACATCATGACTCTTCACATTCCACAATTGACCCTTGGAATTTCACTTACAAATTATTTAAAAAATAATATTACAATTTACTCGTACCCATTAGGAAAAAACTAGGTAGAGCCAACTAGACAGCCTAATAAGACAAAACACTATCATTCTTGAGTTTGGGAAAACTTTATCTCAAGAAATTCCACTTGATGTTAATCAGTTACGTAACGGTTCCAAGCTTTGTACTATGTAATGAGTCCCTCAAACTGTGCGATGATGTCAGGCCAGAAGTGGACTCTATCCTCCATGGCATCTGGGTACACTGACTTGGAATCAATTTGAACTTCTTCTTTTATCATGAGCAGAATTGTTTTGATCTCGACAGGGCCACTAATGTACTTATGCATGTTTTTCATGTTCACCTCAAGGTATTCTCAAGTGGCGATATGTCTTCACTACTATAAGTATTCATGTATATGTTGCTTTACCTAATTCCTGTATTTTTCCTCAATGAGAAAGCCAACTGATGTGATCCTACGAGACTTAACTAACAAATCCACGTTGTTATAAAATCGATCATACGAGGCATGAATGCTAGCAATGAACTAGGGGGCTTGGCTGTTATTCTGGATGAGTATATGGGTCTTTTCTTTCTCCATATCTGCCTCCTGCTTTGTTTTCTTTCCCAGTTCAGGCGGTGTACTTTTGTATCACATTGACCATTCATGCAAGCAAGTAATGGCTACTTGTAAAACCTTAATAGTTTTGACAAAGTCTCTACACTTTTTTTGCAAATCATACAAGTGGAAAACTGCGTTATCTATGGTAACAAGATCCTCATAAAGATTTTGCATGGTCTCTCCTAGTGTCGATAATTCGTTGAGTATCGTTGCCTTAAGTTCCTCTAGATAGAAATATGGAGAGGCTACATTCTAAGCTGATGTATAGATCTATTCAACCTCTTTCCCAAAAACCTACAAGTTCTTTTCCAATTCCTTGTTCTCGATCATCAAATACTCAGTTTTTTACTTTGCTACACCTAAGAAGGAATTTTTTTTTACGACAATGGAATTGGAATTATTCCTGGTGTCCACCACAATCCCATTTTCTCTAATAAATTTAGGAGATGCAAGGTCACCTGGAAAAAAATTCTTTCACGCTTGTACAATATTTTTCTGAAGTTCATCATAATACAAATTGTACGTATCCATAAGTGGATAATCATCAAGAAGACCAACTTCCTCTTCCTTTTTCAGAGCTAACTCTGCTACTGGAGGGGATGGAGAATGAATGGTGATCTATTATGTGCTTGGGATCAAGTCAACATCGTGATTCTGTGGCTCTAGTTCCTCCTCCATGTATTCTATCTGACTCATTAATTCTTCAATATTTTGAGCCAGCTCCTAGTCCTACATCTGTCCAATCTCCTCCTCCTGTTGTCAGTTTTTTTCTTTCTCCTCACCCTTTTTTATGTGTCATTTTGTTTACTAATTCCCTTTGCTTCTCTTCTTCTTCCTAATTCTATTTTATTCTTCTTATTGTTTCTAATTTTATTCATCCAATCTTCTCTACTCTCCCCTCTTCCTCTGTTCTACTCCTTGCATCCTATGTTTCCTCCTTTCTTATGTTGTTAAAGCCACTTTCATAATAACTAGATGCGCTTTGATCTTGTAGATTTTCTCTCCCCATGATCTATATGAAAACTTCCTCTTTCCCTTTTCATGCATGAGGTTTATCCCTTATCATGGTACTCCTTTTGGAGTAGCTTCCTTCTACAAAGTCACCTGTGAATTTCCTAAAAAACTGACTGGCTTGCGGGACTTGGAGGAATTATAACAATTCTTCCATGGTTCCTCCTCCAATGAGTGAAATTCCCAGCTAAGCCACTAAAAATGAATTCTCGCACAATGGTCTTTACAAACATTGTGGGGATCATACAGATTAAAGTTGAGAGTACCGAATGAAAACTTCTCTATCACCTTCCCTTTGGAATCCATTACTTTCAGGTTCTTGATCTCGTACAACCCAATTTTCATAGGAAGGGTTGGCCAAGGCACTTTATTATTCCTATTCAAAGCTACTGACAACCCTATTGATAGATGATATGCAATTTCTTGCATGAAAATCTTATCGGTGACATACCTTGGCAAAATATGTGGTGACTTTTGTCCACCAAACACTCTAAGGAAGGTTCCATCCATTGAGGAAAACCAACATTCTACCTCTGATACTAGTTCCATTGCCCCATGTGACATGCAAGGTGGTTCTTCCTCAAAGATAAACTTGTATAACAGAATGAGGAAGTGATCGGTTAGATGTTACATTACTCCTTTGTGGCTACAATTCGAGAGTAGCTTATAGTGGATTTGTATGACAGGGTATTGAGGTGTCTAATTCTAATTCATGCTAGGGAATGAATTTGATGCAAGGGCATTAGATTTGGAAAATACCTTGTATTTTATTAAACATAGGGGGTCTTATGTTTTTGAAAGAATATTGATTTTTATGTAAATATAAATGGGCTTTTGAGTAATTTTTAATTAATTAATGAGAGATATTAAGTGTTGTGAGGATTTGTAAATGTTCCTGAATGATTGGAGAAAATGAGGGAAATCAGATAGTTTAAATTTGAGATATTTAGGAATTGATTATAAATCCTAAGTTAGATTCAGTTTCAAGATTTTAGGGATAGAATCTAGATTTTAGGAGTCTGCAGATTTTGGGGATTTTTGTTGAGATATTTGAGGATTTGAATCTAAATTGGTTCAGCATATTTTGTATAAATTGTAAAGCCTTAAAGGCAGAAAATATAGAGGTGGCAGACAAGAATTAGAAGAGAACAAACATAGTTTTTTCAAGCCTACGAGAAATTGTAAAACAGGGCTATGGACTTGAATATTTGGCCAGAACCAAGAAGGGTTTTGTATTTTATTTCATATTTATGAAGGAATTTATTCTGAAATACATGTGTATTGATTAATTGGATTATGCATGTATTGATTGCTTGAATTATTTGTGAAAGTATGAGTTAATTATTCAGAGTTTGTGAGCAGTGTAAAACTCTATGTAAAGGGGTTTAATTTGTGATTCTGCATATGGTTGAGAAAATTGATGATTAATTGCAGGGTTAGTATCAATCTTGCGATTAGAGCCGAGAAGGTTTGTATACATATCTGTAAGATATATATATCGAGGTGTATCGATCACTGGAAGGGTCGATCACCCATGAGAAGGATTGAAATCAAATTTCAATTCAGGTTTGACATTGGCATATTGGCTTTGGAATGTGATGATGGGGATTTGATTAGAATCTGAATGAACCGTTGAACTAAAGAGCGTTGTGAAATTTTTTTGGATGCGTACGCGGAGGTGTCACTTTGAAAGGCATTAGTGAATTTGTGGTAAATTCTCATCGCATAAGAGGAAATACCGTAAGAGATGTAGAGTTGTTGTTTTAAAACTTGTTTGATAAGGAATTATATTCCTAAAATCAATATCAGTGTTGAAGATGGAGTATAGAACCTGAAGAATGGGTTATATCACAACAAAAGAAGGCAAAAAGGGTTCATAGATGCTATGTGTTAATAGCATGGATGAATAGCAAGGGTGAAAAGGATCCGATGCAGAATAATGAGATCGTTGACCAGCATTGAGAAGTCGACCTATTGAGGGTTGAGGTCACTGCAGAAATCGTGGAAATCAATTGTATTCATACTATGTAATCAACACAGCAACGAAAGTTAAATGGAATGGAATCATGAAATGAAATGGAACCATGAGCAGCAAAGATGGTTTTGAATAAAACCACAAATGGTCTCGCGTGACCTCAAGACTGGTAAGCAGATTTTTCTTTTAGAATGCGATGAGGGTCTTTGATAGACACGTGGAAAAAATGGTAAGTTTAAAACCATTTTTATCGCGTAAATTTTGAAGTCCAAAGTGTGTGCATATTTGGAAGGCGACCGCCGTTGATTTATTAAAGTAAGCTCATAGCCATTGGATGGTATGAATATAATTCAAGGTAATAACGTTGATTAGATGCATTAAATATTTGATGCGATGATTTTTTTATAGCCAGAAGTTTTAAAAAATTGTGAGGCCAGCATTAAGGATCTTATGATACGGGTTTCAAACATTTTTATAATGTGATGCCATGTTGAGACTTTGGTTTTATCTAAGTCGAAAAGGTCTGTAGAATGGAAATGTTGGCAAGGATTTTATGCCATATTCATTTCAGATATTATGAGGTTTAATTACAAAGTCCGAATAATTATTTGAAGCCATGAAGTAAGGGTTGAAGTTTAAATTTGGATTTATTTCCAAAGTTATGAAATTAAATAATTTCATAAGTGGGTTTGATATGGTTTTAACCATCGGATGAGAAGGTAATACTCTCAATTGAAGTTGTAGTGTCGAGCATTAAAAGAAAATTGTATATTTAATTGATTGCATTCGTGGATAACATCTATGGTTTATAACAATAGGGCAATTAAAATATAAGCTTCTGCATAGAAGAATTGAGATCTGGGTTTTTGTATAGTTTTCATAACCCATAAGAATTTTATAAACAGATCTCAAATCAAAGATTTGAGATGCAAATAGCTTCTGCATCATTATTGAAATTGTTGAGTTTGCCCAGATTTGAGTTTGATTGGAGAATAAATTTGGGATGCATTTTTATATGCATAGCTTGTGAATGAGAATGTGGGTTTGGCAAGGTGAGCCTGCCATCAGAATTGTGCTCATAGATTTCATCAAATAGGTATGCAGACATGTGAAATCTCACTTTCCATCTCTTGGGAGGATTTAGGGCATTAGGTACATGGATACTTAATTCTCGAGCCAACAATTTTGACCAGTTGAATGCATTTCCATCATTCACAACCTAGTCCAATAGGAATTCCCACCCATCATGAAAGGTCTCACTACACTATTGACCATAGATTCTGCAACATAGAATAATCAAGAGCTGATAGGAACTCCTTAGATACTTTGTCTTGTATGTGTTGGTAGGTGTCTGATGAAAATTTGATGGCTCTTTCACCCAGTCGTTAACAATGTCCTTCGTGCTAAAATAGTCATTAGTGGCATAGAAGTATGAGTCCATCAAATATTTTGGCTTGGGAAAATGGTACATGAGACGAAAATATGTTTCCAAAAAATAAGAAATCATTTGTTCGCTGGAATTATTCAAAGTGATAGTCTTCACATAAATATGATAAACTATCCAACTAGAAACATCTACACATGGAAAGGTTGGATATGTACATGCAACCATGTGTAGTCTTGATCATTGAGTATTGACATATACCTATCAGTCCTCTATATATGCTTTGAATCTCTTTGTTGAAAAATATTCATTCACTTTCTTCCATGTAATATATTATTTATTTTCCATGAACATTTGAGTGTGTGAATAAACTAGCAAGTTTACTGACATGATCTCAAATTCCTCCCTGATACAACTCTCTGCAATATCCTTTGAAGAAGCTCTCTTGGGTGCCATGGTAATAGTGAATAATGAAGAAAAGTGCTCAACAACTGCAATACCTGTAGGAGGAAAATGCACTCAAGGCAAGAATAAATTAGCTTCAACAATTAGACTTTCAAAGCAAGATCAAGCAACAACCACATGGACTAATGAGAAAATTTACGAGATTTCTAGGGTCAATGGAGTGATATTGGTGGGAGTAAATTTTCATTGCGTAGTATCAATAGCGAGTGATGCAGCCTAAGACTTGATAACGTGCAATGCGCAATTCACCCTAGGTAGACTAAGGGAGAGAATGAACATTGTGCAATCTCAGTGGCCAAGGTGGAAGGCTTGAGCCTGGGAAATATGAAATGCATAATTGGATCAACCCTTATTGTGCATTTCATAGTCTCAGAGGCTAAGCTTGCAGCTTGAGACTCAGGCTTACACACTTCCCAGCTGTGCAAGGCAATGCATGGCCAAGTGAACTGCATAATTTCCTAGTGATGTTGTGGAAAAATAACAGATCTAAGTGATGATGCAAGTTAAAGTGTATATAAGACTAAGTATGTATATATAAGTGTGAATCAAGTGTAGAGATTCAACAAATGGAAGGAAAAACAAATATTCGAGGAGATTTGTTGAAACGACGATCACTAGTGTGAAAAAAATTGAGAACTAATAAGACACTCATAAAAGGAAAATGAAAAACTGAAGTGAGAATTATAAAAGCTAATATAGGTTAAACCTCCAACAACCATGAAGATAAACAAGAAAAACAACATTCACATAAGTGAAACAAAAAAAGTCACAAAAAAAGTGGCAAAAGACAACAAAAGAAAAACTCACACAGAAAAGCGATGCAAACTCCACCGTAGGCTCCTTGATCTCCTTGGGAATGTTAGAGGTCCAAGATAGAATATAAAAATTAAATCTAGCTTCATCTATTAAATATATTTGGAATAATTAGGGGTTTTTATGTGCATGCCTAAAATCAGGGAAAAGGCGACACTTGACAAAAAATTCCAAAAATAGTAATTGTTGCACCTTCAGGAAAATAATGATGAATCCCTATTTTCAAGGGATGCTTTTTTATTTTTTATTTTTTCCTTCTCAATTTTATTGGAAAATTTCCATGCACACTACCAAGAAGGATTATGCAATTCCTGAGGGCTAGGAAACTTCTCGCCTTAGTGCGTTTAGTAGTTTTCAAGCTTAAGGAAAGGTTTTCACAGTTTATGAGCTTAGTGATAGGATTCCATCTAGTAATGCATAGTTCTCAGGCTCAAGGTTAATTTTTCGTTCTGAATTGTGGAATTTCCATCATCTAGACTTGCTTTCCCTCCTATATTGCACAGTTTCTGGAGGCAAGCGTAGAACTACTGCAAGGTCCAGTCAAGAGATTAGATTGTGACTTAGAATCCTAGATCAGTATCAAAACAAGCACACACAAGAACAACATTAAAATATAAGTCTTGATCAAAACACAAATACCTGACGACAGGAAAATATATTATCTCGTGGATAGAAGGGAAGGCTCCAAAATAAAAGCATAGGGAAAATTTTGGAGGCTGGTTGTATCAACTACAACAAGGTCCCAATCATTAGCATGCGAAGAGCAAGAATCCAAAATACAAGTTATCCATGCAATATCCCCTATTGATTCATCTCTATCTTTGAAAAATGAATAATCTTACATGTTAGCTGAGCGATCTAATCAATATATTGTCTTTAATATGTGTCATCCAATTAATTTTTATCCCACCAATATATCTTATGATAGTTGTTTGCTTACAATTGTTTATTTCACCAAACTAATAAAATTTTATGAATCTCAATATAAAGGTTTAGACACTTGTCTGGAATTTGAGGCACTTCAACTCTTGCTGATGGTTATTCTAGGTCCTCCCAATATTGAGAGGGTTTTTGAACAAGATCATATTAGGTTATATTTCGAGAGCAAGGAAAACTGGCCTCACACCTTTATCACCGTTATAAAAACCTATGCTTTCTCAAAAAGTGAGATTTGATGGCTAGATCGTATTTCTAGAGGCTTAACACCCATCTTTGCAAGTTTTGTAAGGTTTTCACATTAGTCATTTTGTGTATCAGGTTGGAAATGTTGACTGGTTGAAATATTCTTATCTAGCAAACTCTTTTGCAAATAAGTGACCCTGTTCTCTAATTTTTTTAGTATAAACAAGATTGTAAATTAATGCACATTTGGGAGATATATTTAGGGTTTTTATGTCTATCATTCAATTTATCGAGATTAAATTTCACCTTGATTAAATCAAGATTTTATGGCACATTTATGTGTTAGTAAGTGAGGCCTTTTATCTATGGTGCAAGATATATAGGTCAATATAAGTACATTTGCATATTGTTTTGTATGGGTATTGATTTCTAACATATTTTTGTTTACAGGTTAGGAACAACTCACACGGATTTAGTGGAAATCAAATTTCACATGAGCTTGATATCTTTTCTTAAATTAAAATGGGGTTTAGGTTTATTTGTAATTAACTGGCTTATTATAATAGTTATTTTTTTTCATATATTGGATTAGGTTTCTTTTATCATCTTTCATTGAATTTCTTCCATAACATTTCATAGATTTTAGTTATAATTACCTGCATATTGTGCATTTCATTGCATAACCCTTCTTTCTCTTTCTCATTGTATATTTTATTGCATTGAGCATCATGTCCTTGTATTCCCGTTCACTTCATTACATTGCATGATATATTTTATTATCATCTAGTTTGACCCCTTGTATATATTTTTCATTTCATGAATTTCTTTATTATTTTACTACACCATGCTTTAACCTTTACTTTTCTTTCATGGCATTGTGCGTTTTCTTGCATCATGCATTATTTTGCATCTATCATTCACATCCCTTATATTGCATTTATATTTCATTAGATAATTTTTTTTTGTTAAAAATGGGCCCTAAAGAAAAAAATCACAACCAAAATAAAAATTTATAAGAACCAATAGAAAAAACTGCTTTTTGTAGTAAAAAGGTAGAACAATAAAAAATGAAAAAAATGAAAAAAACTGTTTTTTCAACATGCATTTTCAACTTATCTCCTTGTGGTTTTACTCAAATTTTGAGCGAGAGCACTCATTGGATGTGAAATTTAAATTTTCATCTACGGAGTACCCATGTTGAACACTTTCGATGTAGTGCAATGCACGAAAAATGAGAAATGCATGAAAAACATGATTGCAATCACGATTTTTCATGTATTTATCCTTTTTGTGTAGAATTATCCATCGAAAGTATTCATCATGGGTACTCCTTGGATGTGAGTGCTCCCACTTGAAATTCGAGTAAAATTGTAGCAAGATAAGTTGAAAAAGTAGTTTTATCTTTTCTCACTCCAAAATTTGATGAGGTAATCTAATATCATTTTAATATTTCCACTATTATTTTATAAATTTCCTTAGGGGGCCCATTTTAGACCTCAAAATTTCTCTAATGGTCCCATTTTCATTGCTAAGCTTATTTCATCCCACATTGATTTCATTTCATTATGAATTTGCTTCCCATTTTAGCCTTGTTCTCAACATGTTATTTGGAAGTTTTTACATAAATGATATCATGAAGAGCTTCCATTATATTCCTAGTTCATAATGCTGAAATCTCACATAATGGTTATGTGCAGATGTTTTGGTAACGCCAATAGGAAACCTATTGTAGACCCCATTATCAAAAACTTGTCCCCGATATCCTTTATATGGGTCTCATCTATTAACAAGGAAAATATGATTTATTACTTAGGGAATTAGAGGAAATCTCAGCCTAAAAGTTCCTTCCTAAGGAAAAATAATAAAATAATAAGATAAGAGATATGAATTTTCGAGGGGAAAAAACAAAACTACTTTTTTTACTTGTATTTTTGGCTTATCTCCTTATCAATTTATCCAAATTTCAAGTGTAAGCACTAATTGGATGCGGAATTAATTTTGGCATCCGACAAGTAACCATTATTTATACTTTTTAGAAGATCCATATTGATAAAAATTGAAGATACATTTAAAAATTGTGTTGAACACACTTTTTTAATGTATCTTCAATGTTTTTCAATTTAGGTCTTCTCAAAAGTATGCATAATGGGTACTCGTTGGATGTCGAATTTAATTACAAATCTAACGAGTGTATGCACTTGAAATTTGGGTAAACCTATAAGGAAGTGAGCCAAAATACAAGTAAACAAAGTAGTTTTTCTTCTTTTCCATCCAAAATATTTACGTGTACCTCTTTCTAAATTTGAATGATTTCGATTGGCTTACATATTATCACATGGAAATTACGTGAAAATTTCATGGGAACTTTTAGGATGAAATTTTCTCTAATGGGAACTCTAATCAATTCATAAGACCCATATATATAATCTAAAGTTTCTTTCCAATCTAGTCCTTATCCTTTTGTCTTGTGTGTTCCATTGTCCACTTGTGAGTAAAAAATATGATGTAGAAATGTGACATGAAGATACACTTAACTCAGAATATCTTTTAGTTTCTATAAAAAAAGAAACAACCTCTCTTTCCCATAAAATATTTTTGGATCCATATTTTTCTCTAACGAAATGAAACCCTTAATAAATAATTCCAAAGTACATGTAAAAAAAAAAAAATTAAATAAAAGGGTAAAGTAATGAGAAAGGTTTCCTGCACAGAGAGGTGATGCAAGAAGCTTCGTTGGGGTACTAAACAAGCTTGCTGGAAACAAAAAAATTCTTGTGATTTCTTGGGTGACTCCATCGAGCTACTAAATAGGCCCGCTAGCAGTTGAGCAACACCATAAACTCATTTTAATATTATGAATATAATAAGCACATTGTCATGTTCTTTGTATGACTGTCAAAGTTTGACATGTGTGATCTCTTGATGCAGTGTTTAAAGAAAAATAGAACATAACTATGAAAATAGATGAATGACATATTTATTAATGGTTAAGTAACTCGAGTGGTACCTATTTGGTAATTTAACCGAAGTTAGTTAAATTAATTACATGAATTATCAATCACGAATATTATATTGATGAAATATATGTGCATTTTATGCGTTAGGAGTCCTTATTACTCAAACAATTCATAATTTAAATTGAGATATCAAGATTCACATGTTAACTGTAAAAGTAAATATAACACTCTTAAAATGAAAATGATCACACTTGCTTAAAATAAATATTTTAAAACTAAAATCACCATAAAATTATCACACTTTCCTAAGGAAGATAACGCTATAAATATCACACTTTCACAAAATAAATATCATACTTGCATAAATAAATATCACTCTTGTTCAAAATAAAATCACACACTTGCTTCACTCTTTCTTGAAATGAAATCATAATTTCTTGCAATAAAGCTTGATAATGAAACTAGATTTAAATTTCTTTTGAGAGAAAGAAATATTAACTCTATATTCAAATTAAAACCATATTCACACAACTATAATGTAAAAAATATACTGCAAATATATATCAATCGATACTTTTTCCACGTGCACAAGGGATCTAGGATTCACTCTACAACAAAATGATTAAAAAATCCTACTCTACAAACAATCCTAAGAATTCATTAAAAACCAAAACTTAAGAAGATAAATAGACTAATGAAATGCTACAGAAAACACAAAATTGAAATGATATCTACAAATAATAAAAACCTTACAACTAAAGGGGTCCCTCCTACGAGAGGTAGGTGTTAGGAAAAAATCTTCAGAAGATTTAATATGCATTGGTAGATTGCAAAATAAAGGAATGAAATGAAAACAGAGTTTGTATTTACAAAATCAAAGTTTTTCAAATAGTAGTTCAAGTCTGTGACTGCCATGCCGAGAGGCGGATTTATAATCTCTTACGAATATTTGTTTCGGAGTATTATGACCCTACCCTACTCAATAAATAGTAAAAGTAACATAAAAATATAAAATATCATGATTTTCTCATGATTTTCTACCAGCGAAGAAAATCATGGGGCTGAATATCTACATTCATTAATTTCTCACTCACTTGGTTTTCCTTCCACAGTGGTTGAATTTCGCTTTGAATGAGATGATACGGTTCTTTCCTTATCAATCCAAGTTATGAGCATAGGTAAAAATAATTGTATCAACTATTTTCCACCTGCCCATATGCCTTGTTCTTAGACTCGAGCTTCAGAACCCATCGAACCTTCAACTTCGCTACAAAATCAGACATCCGCTGCAGAATCACTGTAATTCAGTAGCTCATTTAAATATTGAGTTAAATAATAAATAAAATTGAAAATTTTGAAATAGAATATGATTATGTACCTATACACCATAAACCTTATAAATCAATTCCCAATTAGAGTTATTAGGATAAAAAATAAGGAGGATGGAGTGTAAGAGGGTTGTCAAAAAGAAGCAATTTTTGGGTTCAAAATTCCCCCACACAAAAGACATTGCATGTCCTCATGAAAAATTTAAAAATTTGTGATCTTTCTCTGTCACTGAGCTTCTTCATAGGCTTGGGCAATAACATCCAAGTTATTCCTTCTTGTTTTCTTGATAGTGACTGTCATCCTTGGTTTCTTCATCGAGATTATGTGATGTAAGTTTATCACCTTTCTCTTAATAGATTTATTTTTTTGCTTTCAATTTCTTATTTTTCTTATACCATAAACCAAGGTGTAACAAGATGTTATCATTCTGATTTCTCTTGACTTCATTTTCCACTTTTATAGTTTCCCGTTCTTGTTTCAAATGTTTACTCAGTATCTCCAATTCATAGATTCCATGTTTGACAGTGTTTATGATTTAGTTTTCTTCCGAAGGATAAAAATGAATGCCTTCATTTAAAATTTATTCTCAGTTTGAGGATGATTCAAAATATTTTCCTGCAGCTCTTTGTTCCAAAGACTCTACTTATTCATATATCTCTTACTCGATAGGATCTATTTTTGGAGCTTTTCTAGCTAGGCTAGAAACTGGTGATGGAACTCTTGGTTTCTTTTCTTCCTCTAAGTCGATGAATCCTAGGAAATTCTAAGACTATACATGCATTGGTTTGTTGATCCTTCTCCTTCTTCTTAAGTGGATGAATTTTTTTTTGGTGTTAAGGGGTTGTTTCTTAACTTTATCTTGCTTTGTTTTCTCTTTGGATGAATTTTCTCCTTTATCGTTGCCTATCTTTCTTCTAACATTTCTTTGTTTAAGAGTCTCCAACACATTTTCAAGAGGAGTTTCATCCTATGAATACTACTCTTGTTGTGGAGGTGAGTTATCCTTAGGGTTTAAAGGAAACTTCATTCTACTCTTCCTTGTTTTATTACTAGATTCCCCTTGTTCTTCTTCCTTAAAATGATTTCTAATTAAGAAATCCTCCCAGTTGTCTCCTTTGTTTTTTAGATGGGATTTAATAATAATTTTCACTAATCCATGATGGTATAAGGAATTATCTATGAACTTTATTTTTCTTTGAATGTTTCCAACCATTTTTCTCAAACTATGAAGTAGGAAATATGGTAGGTTAATTATGTTTCCTTCAAGAAAATGCATCATTAAGCATGCATGGTAAAATAACATGTTACCAAACCTACTTTTACAAGTTATAAATTTTTGAATGATCAATAGAAAATTACTCCATTTATTCTTGAAGGTTGTGACTGGTATTCCCTTTTTCAAAATAGAGATATCCATACCTGGATTCTTGAGGAAGAGTTTCCACTCTTTATCTTCAATATTTTGGTCCTTCAACCATCTCTTTCTTATTCTTGGAAATATGGTGGCCTATTATATGAATGACTTTGTCAAAAAAAAATTCATGTCCCCAATATCTGCTTCTATGCCATCATATGCTCGAGCGAAGGATTTTTTAACTTCTTTATCATTCCCATCATTTTTTTCCCACAAAATCTAGCCACTACACTTGGTGCAAAAAATGTATGACCTATGCATATCCTTCAAGGAATTTAGCCCCACTCGGCTTTAAGTGTACAATGACTCCCATGCTAGAGAAGCATTAGCCCCCAATTTTTCTTTTGAAAGGGTTATTGTGGAAGCAATTTAGTTATGGAGTGGGTCAGAGAAACAAAGTTTAGGTAATTGTGAGGTGGTTTTGAAATGGAACAAGACCGAGTAAAGTGGGTATGATGTAAGGATGGTGATGGTATGTCAATGAAATGGAATGGTACGAGGAAGAAAGGGAGGAAATTCAAATTATATCAAGGCTTCATAACAGATTCATTTGACAAGACATATATATTTTTTCTAAATCCAAATTCATGTCATAATGAAAGTAATTGTTATACAAAATGGCGACATCAATGGTCACTCATATTTTAATTTCATAATTCAATTTTTTTACCTTTATTATATAACTAATATATACATACCTAATATATTTTCCTTATGATTTTTTTTCATTTTTTAGGTTGTATTCATGTTTCCTGAGCTGTAATATTTATTCAATTTGTTTTTTCCATGATCTTCATTTTCCTTGGCTGCAATATTTCAAGTTAGCTACAAAATTTCATGAGAGATGCAGAATATTGGAAATTTTGTAGCTTCCTTATTTTCAAAAAGAGAGAAGAGGGAAAAAAGAAAATGGGAAAAGAATAGGGAATTAAGAAGAAAATTTATGCTGCCAATAATTCTTGGTTTTCAACTTATATTTTTTGTATAAAGATGCCATCAATGTTGGCTCTCATGTTTATACAAAATTTTATTTTCATCATATTATTATTATTTAAATAAAGTATAAGGCTAAGTTGGAGAGGAAGAAGAATCTTCCTTGACCAACTTCAAATTGAGATTATCTTGCATATTTGTTACAAACTCTTCCTTTATTCATCATTTATGATATATTTGTAATATATGAACATTTACAAGGAAAATTACTTTTTCTTCATGGATGGTTCCCATTATGACTACTCCATTATCAAAGATAGTTTCAATCTCATCAGGACAAAGCCAATGAGTTTGAAATTTTCGTTGAAAATATTTAAAACTTCAAATCAAAAAGAAATTTCCAATCACGAAGGTGGAATTTTCTTTCTTTGATAAACTTAGCATGCCACCTTGATATTTGTTGTTGGATTATATTGGTTCTATGCATCACATCTTGTTGTATCTCATCAAGTTCATTAAATTTCTCCATTATTTTTCTTTGTGGATATGATAGATCAAGACCTAGTTTAATTGTTGTTTTAAAGGTTTTTATCTGGAACTAAATGGGAAATAGAGATTGTTTTCCCTAAAAAAATTATAAGGATTGTGTACTATTGTATTTCTCCATGAGGAACGATATTCCCATAAAGCTTCTGGAATATTTTCTACCCAATCCTTTTTATGCATATTCACATTCTTAGTAAGAATTGCTTCATTTAATTTATTCGTAGATTCAACTTGTCATTTTTTTGTAGATGATATAGAGTGGATTTCCAATGTTTGATTTTTTATTCGTCCATTGTACTTTGTAACAACTTGGATGTAAATTGAGTACATTTATCTGTCTCAATTTCCCTTGGGACATCAAAATGAGTGTAAATATCCTAAAAAATAAATGAAACTACAACATTTTCAATAGGAAAAGGAAGTGCTTTAACTTCTACACATTTTGTGAAATAATCTATACAGACAAGAATGTACCTCTTTTTTCTTGATGGTGGATTGATTGGACCAACAAAATATATGCCCATTTTTCAAAAGGTTTAATAGGTACTTGAAGTTGTAGAGGCATTTCATTCGATTGAATAGGCTTTCCCATTCTTTGAGAACTATCACATTTCTTAACATATTTTTTGGAATCCTTAAAAATAGAAGGCCAATAATATCCTAAGAGCAAGACTTTATAACCAATTATTTTATCAGAAAAATTTCCTCCACATGGTTCATCATGAAAATATTTTAATATCTATGGTACTTCATCATCTCTAACACATCTTTGATGATTAGATATGGTCCTTTCTTCATGTATCCATGAATAAGATGCACTAGTTTGAACAATATTCTTTTTCTCTCAAGGAGAAAATTATGATGGTAAATTCCCTATGGACAATTAATTAGAAATATCTGCAAGAAAAAGAGATTTAATAGATACTACAAAAATATATTCAAGAAGAAAATTATCTTCTATGGGGATATCATTATTATCATTTTGGATTCTAGATAGAAAATCAACAACTATGTTTTGCTTTTTGAGTATATCCAAAATAGTAATATTGAATTCTTGTAATAAAAATAACTAATTGCATAATGATTTTTGTGAAAGAAGGTTTCATAACTACTGATATAAAGTCTCAATTTATTGATGGCATGTACAATGGCTTAAAACTCCTTTTTCTGCTACAGTGTAATTCAACTCTACAGGGGTCAATTTTTTTCTTGTATATTAAATTGCATAAGGATTCAAATATTTTTCTCCTAATACAACCCCTAAAGATGTATTTGAAGCATCGGTTGAAATGTGAAAAGGTTTTCAATTTGTTCCCCTTAAAATGGGTGCTTGGGAAATCTTTTATTTTAATGTTCCAAAAGCTTTCTAGCAGTCAGAATTCAAAATGAATTCACAACCTTTTGTAATAAATTTGAAAAGTGGAGAGGATATCTTTGTAAAGTTTTCTATAAATCCTCTATAATAGCCAATAAAACCAAGAAAACTTCTAAAATCCATTTAACAAGTAGGAATTCATAATTTAGAGATGAGTTCTACTTTAGATGCATCCACTTTGATTCCATCTCCCAAAAAATGGTGGCCTAAAACAATTCCCTCAGTAAACATATAAACCATTTTTCATGGCTTAATGAGATATTTTCTTCTTTACACCTAATGAGAATTTTTTTCAAAATTTTAAGATCTTATTCGAAAGAGTTTCGATAGATAGAAAATTCATCGATGTAAACTTCCACACAATCATGAACTAGATGAAAAAAAAAATTCTTAAATCTATCCTATGGAATGTTGTTGGTGCATTACATAAACCAAAACGAAATACTAGGTCAGCATAAGTTCCCCATGGAGAGGAAAAGGTTGTTTTATCTTGGTCTTTTGGAGCCACTTGGATTTGGTTATATCCAATAAAACCATCCAAGAATGAAAAATTATTTTTCCTTGCCAATGTATCAAGGACTTGATCTATAAAAAGAAGTGAAAAATGATATTTTAAAGTAGCTTTATTCAATTCCCTCTAATCAATGCATACTCTCCATTTTACATTCTTTTTTGTAACAATTATCAATGGTGAGACCTAGTCGTTGTCTGATATTGGATAAATAAAACTCACATTTAACCATTTGTATATTTCTTATTTAGCAGTCTCCCTTAGGTTTGGATTCATCCTCCTCTGGTATTGTCAGATTGGTATGGAATTTTCTTCAATATAGATATGATGGATACAAGTGTTAGGATCAATTCCTTTCATATCAATGTATTCCCATTCATAGGTAGAGAAGTGTTCTTGTAACATCTTCAATAATTAATTATTTTGAGATTCTTCCAGATCATCATTGATATTCAAAGTTTTCCCTGGAAAAATTTCTATTAAACGATTTCCAAATTTCTCCAGAAAATATAAATCTATTTGATGAGATGATAGATATTCAATATTAATTTTTTCTTGAAAAAATTTATTTTGTTAAAAATATGAGGAAGATTCGTTATTTTTCATTAAATTCAAAATATAATCTTCTCCATCTATTTGTGAAGTAGAAAAAATTGGTTGTGTATCAAAGTTTTCATTATCATTATATATAAATTCTTCACTTTCTACTTCTATTGTTGTTTTTTTCAGAGGATATAATGTGAATTTCTATGTTGAACTTCCATTAGAGATAAATATATTGCCATGTCTACAACTTATAAAAACATCGGCTATAGCTAACTATAGTCTACCTAGAATCACTAGATTTCCTCCTACATTATTCTTGGGTGTTAAGATCATGAAGGTAATAAGATATTCCCAAGAATATACGGATACAAACACATCTTATAACACACCATTAGGTTTGATAACAGATCTGTCTACTAATTGCAACAATGTAGGTGTATATTGAATATTAGGAAGTTTCAATTGATCCATAGTTTGTTTACTCATGATATTGATAGTTGCCCCTAATTAAATCAATGTGTTTGGGATATCAATACCATTAATATGTGTTTTCACAATGGGACTTCATGGATCTACATATTTCTGAACTATTGTCTTTCCCATCATAATATCTGTAATTTTCCCAACTAACTAGATTATTTTAATTTATTTTATTTTTCTTCCTGGTTTCTTAATACTTAACTCTGGATTGTCTTTGAAAATATTGGTATTTATGTGATAGCTTGTAAAAAATAATTTTTTATACAAACATTCTTCATTTCATCTATCATGTTGTAATCCGTCAATACTATCTGTTTCTCTACCCCTTTTTCAACTTTCAATATTTCAGGGAAAGGTGAATTTTGAACATAAACTGAAGGTTGTCCTATAATGGGAGTTGATTTTATTGGAGTATCATCGGCATGTACAAGGGAGTTTTTCTTTTTAGGATCTTCCTCTTGATGAATATATCTATTTTTCTCAGAGAGGTCATCCTTCTCAGATTCCTAGATAACAACAAATGATGACTTATTTTCTAATAATCTACCAGATCTAAGTTGAACATTGTTTTGATCTAGTGGAGTAATCATGTAAGTTTGGAAATTTTTACCTTATACTTTGTAGACAGGTTGTGATATTTTATTATGTCGATTTGGAGGTGATTGAGCATGCAGTTGATTTGGATTTTTTGCAAATGGTAATGAAAGTCATGGATTTGGATTTTGAGGCTGAGAAGGTTGAACATGCTGAGGAAAATAGGATAAGGTTTTTGAAATTGAGGGTATCGAGGATACTTTCCATAATTATTTTTCAATACGTGTGCCTATGGTTTAGGCCCAGGTTTCCAAGGCAAGGGTGACATCCAATTATTTTGTGGTGGTTGTGCATATGTTTTAGTGTCGAAACCTTGAGTCATATTTGATTATGGATTTTTCCATGGTGTCTTAGCAATATTACAAAGAGGTTCTATATTATTTGGTGTTAATTCCTCTTGATAAACATTTAATACCTAGTATTGAAGGAAATTCCATTGTATCATGACTTTCTGCACATATAACACATGTTTCTACACTTTTTAATTCAAGAGGGAATTCTCTCAAGGAATTATTCTTTTTAAATTTTGGACAAAAGGTAGATAATGTGGAATTTTCATTGTTTTGCTTGTTTTTTATTTTAAGGGTATCTATTTGTTCACTAAGAATCCCCAAAATATACGTTTTGAAATTGTGAAGCAAGTTTCCTATTTCTTCTCTACTTACTATTCCAACTACAGATTTATTAATCCTAGACATAACAGGATATCTTGGATTTTTTTCAATTCTAGCCTTACCTCTTGAAATATATGTAAAAATTTCAAAAACGTCTCTAAATTATAATTGTGAAACATATCCTTTACCCATTAAATTGATAATATCTATCCCGTCATCTCTAATGAATTTTAACAAAATAGATTTCAAAGTTTCATCAACGAGATTATGCATTTTAGCCCTTTTAACATTGTAAGAAAATCTTTCAACCAAATCGTCAAGATTCTCATCCTCTTTTTGCATCATTTTAAAGAATTCATCTTTAAGGTTATGAGGCATACAATAATATTTGTATTTTCTACGAAAGCATCTTTCATTTCTTCCCATATTCTTATGGTATGTGTTCCTAATCCCATGAACCATTTTAATGTTGCATGTTTACAAACAATTTCAATTTTTGAGTATCAAGCAAGTAATCATAGGATCTACACAAAACTTGAAACTCAAAGACAAATGTTTCAAGATCCTCATTTCTTAATCCATGGAAATTAGGGAGGATATAGGGTGACATATTTTTCATTGTGGCTGTGGTATCTTCATCAAAGATGGTAAATCCAAAAGTTTCTAGATCTCCTCTACCACCTCATGTTCCTCTTCCTCCACCTTTTACACCTCTTCTTCCACCTCCAATCCTATGTTGTTCACTATTCGCATTGTGTACTTTTCCTTCCCCTTCTTCTACCATTGTAGATTTTTTAGAGCTAATATAAGGTTCCAAAATTGGAATTTTGAGCTCCTCCTTTGGTTATTATTTTAATGAAAAGTTAAAATAGGTTTCTTCTTCTTCTTCACTAGGGATTTTTAGTTATTTTCATAGAAGTTGTTCTCTAGTTGAAAATATAAATATTACTCCTTCTGTTGGGGATGTAATATCTTCTTCTTCTACTACAACTTCAGTAAAGGAAGTTGGTGAATCTCTACGTTGGATTTAAGATCTAAGTACTTCAGGAAGTCTATATTTGGTTTCAATTAATGGAATACGAGTTTTTTTATGGTTTTACACTACAAGGTTTTGGTGGGGTGAGTGGTGATGTTGGAATTGAACTCCTACCTCTTCAAAATATACCTCTAGAATATATTTCCCTATGCATATCATTTTTTTTAATTAATGAAAAGAAAAAAACTCCTATATACACTTCCCCGACAATAGTGCCAAAATGTTTGGTAATTTAATCAAAGTTAAATTACTTACATAATTATCAATCAAGGCTAGTATACTGATGAAATTTATGTGCATTATATGTGTTAAGAGTCCTTATTACTCAAAAAAATCCTAAGTTAAATTGAGATATCGAGATGCAAATGTTAACAATGAAAGTAAATATGTCACACTTAAAATGAAAATGATCACACTTTCTTAAAAGAAATATTTGAAAAAAAAAAATCACCATAAAAATATCACACTTGCCTAAGGATGATTACACTAGAACTCTCACACTTTCTCAAAATAAAGATCACACTTGCAGAAATAAATATCACTCTAATTCAAACCAAAATCACACACTAGCTTCACTCTCTCTTGAAATAAATAACACTTGCTTGAAATGAAATCACACTTGCTTAAAAAAAAACTTGATAATGAAACTAGACATAAATTTCTTTTGACAGAATTTTTTTTTAACTCTATATTCAAATTAAAATCCTATTCACACAACTATAATGTAAAAACTATACTGAAAATCTATCAATCTATACTTTATCCATGTGCATAAGAGATATTTGCTTCACTCTACAACAAAATGATTAAACAATCCTACTCTAAGAACAATCCTAAGAATTCATTCAAAAATCAAAACTTAAGTAGTTAGATAGACTAATGAAATTCTATAGAAAACAGAGAATTGAAATGCTATCTGCAAATAATAAAAACTTGACAACTCGAGGGGGGCCTCCTGCGACAAGCAGGTGTCGGCACAATGCCTTCAAAATATTAAATACACATTGATAGATTGAAAAACAAAGAAATGAAACAAAAATCGATCTATATTTTCAAATAGTAATTCTAGTCTGTGATTGTCATGCCGCGAGGCAGATTTATAATCTCTTATGCATAGTTGTTTTAGAGCATTATGACCCTACCCTACTCTAAAATGACTAAAATTAACATAAAGAGATAACATATCATTATTTTCTCATTATTTTCTATCAGCAAAGAAAATCATGAGGTTGAATATCTGCATCCATTAATTTCTTGCTCACTTAGTTTGCCTTCCACGGTGGTTGAATTTCACTTTGACTGAGCTACTACGATGCTTTCCTTATTGATACAAGTTGTGAGGATAGGTAAAAATAACTGTTTCGACTATTTTGCACCTACCCATATGCCTTATTATTTGGCTGGAGCTTTAGAACCAATAGAATCTTCAACTTTGCTACAAAATCATACATTAGCTACAGAATTGTTGTAATTCAATATCTACTGTAAATATTGAGTTAAATAATAAAGAACAATGACATTTATGAAACATAAGATGATTATGTACATATTATTCCATAAAAAAATTAAAATTATTACCAATTAGAGCTATTATGGTAAAAAATAAGGAGGATGGAGTGTAAGAGGGTTGGTAAAAAAAAGAAATCTTGAGGTTCAACAGTAACCATTGTATTTAATTAAATACTTCCTTAATTTTATTTTAAGACTCATTTTATTCAAGGAATTAAGGGATCAATGCTGGATTCTACAAATGGTTTTACATTTTTTGTATTTGCTACAACAACACCCAAAATGTTTAGCCTACCACCCAAATTTTGGGTCCCCTTTTGCTTTTCAAGGTCATAAATAGGTATTTCTATGTCTCAATTGGTCAGATCTTTCAATGACCTATCTACCGTTAAATCCTATGGTTTCTCATGCTTTCAAAATTCATATTGTATGTTGGAGGCAGGGAATAAATATATTATTTCTTTAATACACCCCGAATTTACTAGCATACACACTATTTTATTGAAATGTTGTATTTCTATAATTTTTTACCCATTTTTATTATCATGTATGTGTGGTATTGTTGAGTTTTTTAGAGGTTACTATTGGACTCAAAGCATTCCATAGTTGGAATGACCAACAATTGTTTTCACAACCACTTGGCATAATTTGAAGTACTCCCTACCTAGTAATTTAGCTTAGTGTTTAGGCAGGGAGAGGGGATCTTTACTTTCCATGCTTTTTCCATATTTGGAAATTAAAGGGAGTCAAGATCCATTTCATGAATGGGGTTGACAGAAATTTCATGGATATTTGATGGAGGTGCTTAGGGTTCTCGGTGATATGGTAGATGAAGCGAACGTTCAATAGTGGAGGAGATTTAGGTTGTGGAGCCATGTAGGGGAAGTGTTAAATCCTAGATCTCCACCTCTGCATTGGAAAAATATGTGCTCATAGTCAAGAATTTTCTTCTAAAGTTCATCTTGATAATATATCTCGATTGACTATGAAAGTGGATCTGAAATGTTCATATATACATAAATTTTAGCGTAGGAGATATACCTAGCTTGTTTCGTCGCCTTAGAGGACTTTATGTCATGTATAAGAGAATTATCGATTCCTATCGAGGTCTCCTCGTCCTAAAAATCCCGTGGAAAGGAGTACATCTGAATCCATATCGATGCGGCACTCCATAACAAGGAAAGACACTTGTGAAGACACTTTACATGCCTAGTTGTAGTTTTGCTTTCTCATGGAATGGAGTACATGTGAATCCATTGGAAAAGGCCCTTTTTTATGGCAATATGCCTAAGAATTTTCCAGTTAGGACATGATCCTTCATACACTCAATATAACCTCTAATATGAGTGGAGTGAACTTCAAATTTTGGGTCAAAAACTTCCTTCCATAAGTGGATTTTAGGTCTATGTCTCCCTGGTGGGAGATATGTTTGTTGGGGCTTTTTCCTATTTACATATAGGCTTTGTCCCACATTGGACTCATTCATGGAAAACGAGTTGTTAAGTTTGACAACAACATGATTGTAGGAAGAAGAACCACTCCCTCTACCGACATCTACCATAGGAAGAGAAGAGAAGTAGATGGATCACTTGTGATTCATTAGCTAGAGTTTGGATGTTGTCCAAATTTACAATCTCCGATTCCCAATCTTAATCTAAAAATTAAAAATTTTACAACTTCCAATTCCCAATATTCGTCCATATTGTCGACCTCTTGGAATATTTTTTCAATTTCGTTTGTATATTTTCTTAAGTGGTTCCGAGCCCATATTTGTCCTAAAGGAATTATCGGTCTCCAGAGAAGTCCCCATTTTCTCAAAGTCGAAAATGTCAAAGAAATGTAATATATTTTATATTATAAAATAATGTTGTTTTTTATATTTTATATTATAAAATAATGTTGTTTTTTATATTTTATATTATAAAATAACGTTGTATTTTTTTTCTATTTTTTCTATTGAAAAACAAATAATGTCACACGGAATATACCTAAGCATATAAAAAAAAGCATACACCAGTAAAAAAAACAAGTGATGTTGCATTATCACATATACTGGGTCGAGAGTACATAGCACCAACGTATAATTTCTCTAGAGTGTTGACATATACATTGAGTCTTATATGGAATAATATTTTAGCTTAATCAAATATTTACATTGGAATCTAACATATTAATCTTCCCATCAAATACTTACATGTGAATCTCATATCCTAACATCTCAATCCAAAATATTAATCTTTTAACAAAATATTTACGCATAAAGCTAAATACTTAACCCTTTGAGCGATAATGTGTGCTTCAAGTTTCAAAAATGCTCATCGTATTCCAAATTTTATTCTTTGAAACTATTAAATTTTTTTCTTTGAAATTATGGGCACTTGAATCATCATATACAACTAGTCTTAATGCAAACAATTATACGCACTTGAATTATCATCTATCTTAATGAAAAACTAATTATGTGATATTGGAAGGTAGGGTAATATGTAGGGATTAACATTGTTTTCAAATATATTTTGATAATAGTATTCAATAAATAAATTTAGATAATTATTTCATTCCACATTCAAACTAAATTCAACTTAAATTTAAATATTTGTTCAATTCTACTTTAAAAGTAAACTCAACCTAAACTTATACGTAACATTCTTAAATAAAAACACAAAATATACACGTATAATATAAAAACTATTATATATGTGTGTGAAATAATATCATATGGATGACTAAAGAGTTCTTCGTGTTGACATTAATAATCTTATATGAAGGATGAAGAGCTATTTGACAAGGATTTTCGGATGGCGAAGTGTCGAATGATGATGTGAAATTATGAAAAACAGATGTTACTGTCAAAGTACTTGACCTATTCTAAGGAGAGTACCATTGTAAGGTAAATGATTTCTTAAATAGTCTCCATATATTTGATATTTAAATTATACCACCAATGGGCAAATGTTTTATCACGAAATCGATTCCATTTATATGTAAATTATTGTTGTATTACTTGAGTGTAGCAAATTCTTGGTAATCAGTAGGGTGAATTTGTAATGAATCATTAACTTCTTGTCAATTCCATCTTTGTGTATCATAAAGGAAAAAATTCTCTATGTAGCCTTCAAATTCAATCAATTAGCAATTGATAATTCGATGTTTGTTATGGTAAAGTTTTGTCATTAAATCTCTACGTAATTTGAGAGAGTAGATTCAATAGTGAAATTGCTTCATCGACCAAATTATTATTGTTTGATATCCAACAGACATCATAGTTGAAATCCCATTCAACAATTCATTCATTTCTTATTTATTTAAATCTCACTATCATAGAGATATCACAGCTGAATTCCCATTCGTAGTTGCATTAATTTATTATTTCTTTGAATCTCCCCTGCTATGGTTTATAAGTATCAGTGTTGGCAACTTATTATGTAGATGGTAGATTTTGGGTATGGAGAAAATGCACCTGTTAACCTTAATCATTTTTTTCCATGCATATTGATCAGTTAAAGTTGCAATAGCCATAAATTCAATTGGATAATTTAAATCTTAAAACTAAAATGTTAGCATTAAAAGATGAGCTTCTATTTATACTTGAAAATTGTTAGATCTCAATTATAAAAAAAACAAACAATGCTAAAACGTAGAATATATACAATAAAATTAAGCCAAAATTAACATTCATTCATCATAGGCGTCTCTATATCGACCCCGCTTTGATGACCCAACGTTGAATTTTCTTTTTTTTAAATGGACGACTGCTATTAAGTCGGAAGGGAATATCCTTCGTGTAATTAATTGATGGGCGACTTCTATGATGGGAGCCCGGAGCGATGGAAGTAAAAAAATTTGCATTCCAATTAAAAAAAAGGATTTTGAATGTCCGTCGATTCTTGTTGTTGCTGGCATCGTGGCATATTTTAGTGATTGGAAGGGGGAAAGACACAGTGGTGTTTTTCGAGGACTGTAAGAGTCATAACCATTAACTTCTTCCCACAAAACTATGCTCTCCCCAGCCACAATGGTGGCAGGTTTACACTGCAACTCACCCTTGCTAATGAGCTTCAGTATTGCAACTCCTGAGGCTATCAAGAGGTATGGGCACTATATGTGCAGCACACAATGTGTTTTTGTTTTGTTGATCTATTGTAATGGAGGGAATGTCATAAAATCAAAGCCTAAATTATTTGCAGAAATGGAAGTGTTGCTTTGAAAAGAAATTAATCCTAGCAAAAAAACAACAATTTGTAATTGAAATCGCAAGAGCATGAATTCAAATAAAAATATCTAATCTAATTTGTGAAAATGAATGTCTTAATTGATGTTTATTCTTACTCAATCATGTATTTAGGTCAAAGGGGTCACGATTCAACCCTAAGATACAAAAACCAACTTTTGGGAAAAAATCTGGTCGAGTTTACACATGCTACAAGAGTGCTACCCACAACTTTGTTTTTTCTACAAGCAAGTCTGCTTTGGAAATAACTTGTTGAATGACTAAGTAAATCAAATGCAAATGGGATGAGACAATTTTTGTTATTAAGTATGATGTCTTAGGTCTCCATTCCAAGTGAAGTCACTCCAAAATATTCCTTGTTGGATAAAATTAATTTCTTAATAAAAACAACTAATCACTTAATCATTAATTATCAATATATCAATCCAATGAACGTCTTTTTGTTTCAAAGAAATATGAAAAATATATGCAGTAAAATACTAACAAATAACACTAGTTCTATATGATTATAAGAAATAAAATGTAAGACTTGAAAAAAAATACT
Source organism: Pinus albicaulis (assembly GCA_034641835.2). NCBI lineage: Eukaryota > Viridiplantae > Streptophyta > Pinopsida > Pinales > Pinaceae > Pinus > Pinus albicaulis. The sequence goes on along the minus strand of CM076583.1, from coordinate 1,030,139,218 downwards.
AAAACTCAAAAAAAGAGAGTAAATGATAGTAAAATAATTATGTTAATCACACTACTTGAATCAATACTAAATCAAATCATACCTTGCTGAATTATAAATTTAATCCATTTCATCCAAGAGATTTCAAATGCTAATCTAGAAAAGTAAATTAAATGAAATATGGAAATTGTAATAAACAACAAATATGGAAACTGCAGCAAACAACAAATTACTTTTAAAGAAAGGAAATTTACTTTAAAGAAAAACAATTGAAATTCAAATAAAAAAAAATACAACTAAACTACTTTAAATGTTCAAGGCAACACCTCGTCCAAGGTAATTGAGATCATATTACAAGTAACATTAGTAGAACTCAATGGATAGATTTCTTCATTAAAATATATGACAGAAATAAGTACATCAGAATGAAGGTTTTAGCTTTGGGTGAAATCAAACAGTTATTCATCTCTTATTTAGCAATTGTTCATTCCAATTCACAATTGCGCATTTCCATTCAGAAATTGGTCATTTCCCTATGGTATTGTAATTGGAAGAATTTGGAAAGCTGTCACAACTGCAAATGAAAATCATCTTTAGAGAACCTTCCGTTTCTCTCAATCCAAAACAAATTTTGAAAAAATGATCACTAGGAAACTGAATTGGTTCGCTCTGCACAAAACCCGTGTCTCGAATTTTTAGATTTTCAGGATTCATCTTCATTTGTCCGAAATCGCCAACACAAAACTATCACTTTTCATCCAAGCCAATTTGTGAGTTGGAGATGAGATTTCCAATCTGGAAGATATCTTGGAGGCTAAAAGCAAGAGTGATGTTATAACAGATTAATAAACCATATTTAACAAAATAATGCATAATAATTATCAATTTATTAAAAATAAAGGAGAATAAGTATTACTGATCCACAAGAGCATAAATAATTGTAAAATGGAATTAAATAATAAATTATGATAAATAATGGTAGAATGAATGAAAGATACGTTAAAAATTAGTAATAATAATGAAAATTTAGTGGCCCAACATTCCTCGAAACTGAACATGTTGCATGTCCTCATGCAACCTAATGTCTCTCTATTAACCATGTTCTAATACAATAACCAAAATGCTAACCCCAACTCATGATATTGATGGAACAAATGACTTATTCCTCAAATAATTCTTTAAAATAATAGATATTCAATTCTAGTGATTTTGACGAAGGTGTAACAATTGACACATTGACTGTCAACAATATGTATATGAACTTGTAGCAAAATATGATATAAGTAACAACAAACCTCATTAACCATTTTTTCAAAAACTACAAATAAGATTTTGCTGAAATTTTGTAGGAAGATTTGTATTATATTAATGCTTCTTTGCTCCGAAAATTAGAGCAATTCAATGAAAATATTTCAAGATATCAAAAAAATGGTTGTAGGTGACAGTGCATGACTTTTGTAATTTTACAAACTGACTTAGCTTGAAATTTTATGGGTTTGTGTATTTTAATGATACCAATTTGTTATTCAAAAATTTAGTTTATAGTTTTAAATATATACATGAATCAATTTATGCACTGTATAAAAATGAAATTGTATGCCTTAAATGAGGAAGAAATGAGAAAACATCCATCATACATAGCAAATCCTCCCCCAAGCTGGAGAATTAACATACCCTCATGCTATACTAGAAATAAAATTGAGGTGGTTACTAAAATCATTGTTGAAATCTATGTTTGGTGTAAAACAATATGGAATAAGGGAGGTTTTGAGAATGAATAAGGAGATGGATGATAACGAATATTAATGGTATAGTCATAATAAATAAATGAATGAAAGTAACACTCCTCCAAACTGAAATCTTTAGTGTCTCTAAAAAATGAGAAGTGGGAAATAAGTGGAAATAATGATGGAAAAATATGAACGAATAATTCTCAATGGATTTTCATGACATTTTCCTAAACTTTTAATAAATAAAAAACTTATGCTATTTTACCTCAAGTTTTACCTTCATAAAAATGTGGAATGACATGTATGGATGGACACTTGTTGAAGCTGATGCTGAAAGTGATCTTGAAGGAAGAAGCCATGGAAGCTGAAAGAAAGTAATCATAAAGTGTAGAAAATTTTTCTTCCCCCAACCTGATTAGTTTCTTTGTCATCAAGATTTCTATAAGTTACACATCTCATAAGTAGACGCAATCAATAATTCATCACCTCCATTACCTCATTATATATAAAAGTTACATAATCATGTTGTGAATGTCATGGTATAATAATGGATAAGAAGGGAATATAAATGAGGGTAAAAATGATGAGAAAAAGAGGCATTCCCTATACTCATAAGATTTTGTTGTTATGAGGATTTTTTTTTTAGAATTAGTTATCTTAGTCTCTCCTTATGAAGCTCTGGCCAATTAATTGGCATTCATAATTAGAATTATACCTCTTTATTCTACCCCAAAATAATAGTAGTGTTGTTAAGCTATGCATAAATGGAGACTGATTGGGCAAAGAAAAATATCTTTGGTTAAAGATATGAAACCTGTATAATAAAGAAATGATAGATTAGATACAAAATGTGAAATGTCAAATATCCTAAAAGTTTCATCCCAAACATGTTAAGTGAATATTGATAACTCAATAATAAATATAAACCATAACCATCATCATCTAAGAACTAATTAAATATTACCCCATAAACCATGAGCTTCAACAAACCTTATATATTCAACAATAGGCTTTATCGGTAATAATTTTTTAGAAAACAAGGTAGCCGAGTAGACCATAGTATTGAATTAAGTTCTATACCATAGGCATGGCCACTACTTTCAGTAGGCGTCCATAGCCTCGACAGGGATGCATTTCTAACCCATTGAGATGCCAGTGTCCCATCTATTAGAAGTAAATACATAGCTACAAGAGAATTTCAATTTACTTAGATGTTTACTAAAGATCATTGTTTCGGATTGGTAACCAGTTAATACAATGTCATTCAGGGGAGCTAACAAAAATAAACAAGGTGACTCGTGTTGAGACCTCTTGTTCTTCAGTTTTACAATGAAAGTTCATTACCTCGGCTTGGTGACGAGTAGTGGTAATGTCACTTTATTAGGACCTATGATCATGGTATGTAGACTCGTGATGAGACCTCCTATCCTTTAGTGGACTATTTTTATTTAAAATTCAACTATTGTAATTTTTTTATCAAAAAAAGATTACTTAATAGATGGGGTGGCAGATCAACTCCTTAAGAGCTAGGGATGGCGTGAAAATTTTTGTAGTAACTATTTTCTACTTGGGTAGTCTTGCTTCTCAAAAACTAATAACCTTCAAATGAATGGTGATAAATATATTTTTCTTTGTCAATATTTGGGTTGAGGAACATTCCATTAGATAGCGACAGAAATATTTAATTACAATTTTGTGGTAATCATCATATATTTTACAAGATCAGGGACTTGACAAATTGAAATAGTTGAAAATTAACATGGTGAAAACATCTTTCCATAATTATTCCTTAAAAATAAAATTATGTTTATAGATAAACACAGATAAATTGACTACCCAATCATTATGTCAAAGAGGACCTAGAACATTAAAATTATTTCCCATTCACCAAGCATTAAATGAAAATGGGCAACCGTGACTTAGGTAATAACAAATGTAATAGAGGGAACAATAGTTGTGACTAAGGAAAAAATAATAGTTCATTTGAAGGGAACAACAACTATGACAAAGGGAACAAAAATCGTTCCTTTGAAGGGAAAAATAGTTGTGACAAAAGGAACAACAATCGTTCCTTTGAATGGAACATCAAGCGTTCCTTTGACTGAATTAAAACTGTTCATTTTATAGAACAACGACAATATGTGAAAAAAATTGTAAAAAGGAACAACAACTGTCCTTTTGGAAAATAATAGCAGTTGTCTGAACAACAAGTATTTCATGCAAAAGGAACAGTAACTATCAAATACTGAAAGCATAAAAGAAACAATGACTGTTCTATCTCGGAAGGAAAAAGAAACTATCCGAAAAAGGGAACGACATTTGTTCACCCCAAAAGGAACAACTGTAAAACACACAAACCATGAAAGAACTACGGTTGTGAATTTTACGAAAGGAACAACAATTGTTTTATTAATGGAACAACATTTGTTGACACCAAAAGGAAAAACAATGACGAAATACTCAAACCATAAAAAATACCAACCGTTCTAATTGGAAATGGAACAACAGTTGTACCTGAAAGAGAGAACGATTGAGCTGTAAGGAACACCAATTGTGCCCAAAGGAATGAAAATCATGATTCTAGGATTATTTATCCAATAATACCATTGTTGCATGTTACAACCTTGAAACTACCAATAAAATTTTAAGCTTTTAAGCATAAAATATCAATTATGACTCTGGCAATCCTTCCCAAAAACAAACTCAATGGATAATCCTAAAAAGGTGACATGGAGAAGGATTAGTCATCCAACAATCATAGTCACTTTAGAAAATAATGAGGAATTAAAAGTGAATCATTCCTGACAGGACTTACCATAAGAGTTTTATTTTATGTGAGATATGAGGAAACCATATACTTGATAATATTGGGCAAAAAGGATAGATGTGGAGCATCAGCATGAAAATTAAGAACTTCCTTTTATTTTGATGAAGGAACAAAGGCTGTGACTTTGAACACCTTAAACATAAAAACATAAGAGAAATTACAAAAGAAACAACACTTTATTGAATAGTTTGATAAACAAATAAATAACTTAAGTTACAACAGTTACGACAATGTTGTTTCCTAAGGGAACATAAATCTATTTCAAGGAACAAAAATCTGTTAATGGTGAATGACTAAAAAAAAATGATCTTTAAAAAAAAATCCTTTGGTGGAAAAGACTTGAAATTTTCAATTCTTCATTTTTCATGTTATGAATCTGTCAAGTAATGAAATTGTTTTTTTGTTGGCAGGTATTAACACATCATTTGTGTCGAGATCTTATAAGACATTTTAGATCATGACACCTAAAAAAAACTTAACATCACTTGATATTAAATTTCTTAATAGATGTTTGCATGAAATTCCCTTATTTCATTAACATTGTCTTCAAGAATCACTTTTTCATAAGACATGCAAAAAACGAGCATGTAGCTGCAAAAAACAAGTAATATGATCATTTATTCTTCCTTGATTAGGTTGTGTGGATGATTTTGTTGAAAAGATGATAAAGAATATGGATGATGTGTTTGTGCTACAAGATTAGGGAGTGTAGTCATGTAATCATAAAATGAACCATGCCAAACTTGTGGACAAGATTGGTGGGGTTTATATTGAGATTGACATGGTTTCCATAACACAAGAGTATTCCATAATGGATTATGCAAGTACGAAAATGGAAAGGAAGTTTTTTGAAACATACATGTAGGCCATGTTTTCCATGGTTGTAAAATTGTTGCATCTTCTCCATCTCTTGGATACGTTGTTTTTGCCCCAAGTAAGAAAGAGCAATTATCCATGGGATGCTCCTTTTTGCAATGAGGAAAAAACACTTCTTCAATTTTTGTCTAATTTTTCTTGACCTACAAAACATGCAATTGTGAATTTAGAGAGCTAATAAAATCAATTTTCAAATTTTCAAATAAATCATTGATTTCAGATCTTATATCTTTTGTTCTTGTAGTAGATTTGGAAATGAAAGAAGAAAATTCTTCAAAATTCTTACCAGCCTTGGAGATTCCTCATGAATACCTTATGAATAAATCACAAACATCATCATCTCATAGCTAAAAAACATCACCTTTTCCTATCATATTTAATAGTTCTAAATTTGTCTTTGATTCCTTTGAGTAGGAGAGTTTTCAAGATCTCTTTTGTCAAATGCTTATGCCTTGATTTTTGAAAGTTGTATTAAAATAACTCTACATAGTGCTCCAATTTTTCATCTTCCCCTTGTATCATACTGAAAATATCTTCACTGGCCTCGCAATAGTCTTGGTACTTCTTCAATAATGCATTCTTCATGTCCTACCATGTTTGAATGCAGTTCCCACCAAGACTCATCAACCATCGGAGAGCTGCTCCTTTTAGAGTAAGAGGAAACACTTTCAAACTTTTATCATTAGTACAATAATCATATCCACTACAAAGTACTTCAAAGTCAAATAAAAATGTATCTGGATCTTCATTTTGCAAACCATGAAATTTTGATAGAGTGGATGGGGGAATGATGTGCATTTGTGTCACTCCTCCTAGATCTTTGATAGGAAAATCAAAAATAGTAGCGTGTGTCATTTCTTCCCAAAATAGAAGTTGTTCTTCATGTGCTACTTTGAAGCTCCTTCTTCAAATGTTCCTATCAATAGGTTAGTGGAATGGGTGGTTCTTACATCACCACTTAAGTGAAATGATATGATTTGTTCAAATTTCTACCTCTAAGATTCCTACTTTTATCCATGCATGCTATATGACTTGAAACTACCTACAGAGGGTAGACCTCACCACAAGTTATCTAGGGTGTGTGGCTAGGTTCTTACCTTCCATATTCAATATCCAACCCTCTCGAAGTGAAGAATTTAGCTACAACCATATATTAGTGTGGTAGAGCTATTTGACTGCCTCCCCTACAATGGCGCTAAAATGTTGGGTAAAATTAATTGCTTAATAAAAAGAGCTAATAACCTAATCGTTAATTATCAATCCAAGGAATGTATTTTTGTTTCAAGGAAATAAGAAAAATATATGTAAGGAAATACCAACAGCTAACACTGGTTCTATAATTATGTTCTACACTATCAAGTTCTTTCGAAAAGAAATAAAATGTAAGACTTGAAACAAAATACTAAATCTCAAAAGATAGAACATAAATGACAAGAAAATAATTATGTTAATCACACGACTTGAATCAATACTAAATTAAATCATATCTTTCTCAATTGTAAATTTAACCTATTATACCCAAAAGAATTCAAATGTTAATCTAGAACAATAAATTAAATGAAATCTAGAAATAGCAGGAAACAACAAATATGGAAAATGCAACAAACAACAAATTAATTTTAAAGAAATAAAAATTACTTTAAAGAACAACAATTGAAATTCAAATAAACAACACACAACTAAACTATTTTAGATGTTCAAGGCAGCACCTCGTCCAACGTAGTGGGCCCATCTGCCCAAGACTCAATTTTGTCTTGAGAAATAATTCAGATTAGATTACAGATAACATATGTATAACTCAATGGATAGATTCCTTCATTAAAATATATAAGAGAAACAATTATATCAGAATGAAGCTCTTAGCCTTGCTTGAAATCGAACAAGTATTCATCTCCTATTCAACAATTGTTCATTCCAATTCAGCAATTGTTCATTCCCATTCAACAATTATTAACTTCCCCCTCTTTGATCTCTGTTTTCATTTAAATACACATAGAGAAAAGAGAAATTACAACTAAATTGATTACAAAATGATTTTCCAATAAAACTATAGATTTTATACAACAAATTGATTAGAAATATCATATCTGAAATATATTTCCATCATAATTTAGTTGGAACAAGTCGAATATGGTATTGCAATTAGAAGAATCTAGAAGACGACCACAACAACAAATATTACAAAATCATCTTCGGAGAACCTTTTGTTTCTCTCAATCTAGACCAAATTGTGGAAAATTTCTCATTGGAAAACTGAATTGGTTTGTTCTACAGAAAACTTGTGTCTCAAATTTTCATGATTCATATTCATTTGTCCGAAATAGCCATCACAAAACAATCGCTTTTTATCCTAGCAAATTTCTGAGTTGGAATATTTGGTTATGATTTGGATATCGAATTCCCAATATGGAAGAGATATTGGAGGCTAAAAGTGTGACTAATGTTATAACAGATTTATAAACAATATTTTACAAAATCATGCATAATAATTATCAATTTATTAAAAATAAAGGAGAATAATTATTACTCATCCATAAGAGCATAAATAATTATAAAATGGAATTAAATGACAAATTATGATAAATAATGTGATAAATAATTACATAAATGCATGAAATAGATGTTAAAAAGTGGTAATAATAATGACAATTTAGTGGCCCAACACCCATGTTCACACGTGCTAAAAAATAAGAGAAAATTACTACTCTAAAATATGGAAATTCAAGAACTAATCAGCTAGTTAATCTATCAAATGTCATATCTAATAAAATGAAAATGCAATGGGGTGAATTTTTTGTAGATTCAGAAGTGTCCTCAGACACATAACTTTATTGATTATGGAAAAAGATTACATAGAAAATTACAGGAGTTTACAAACATAAACTCTCACTCTCACATTACACAATGAAATTAGGAAACTAACCTATTTATAAGCTCTATGTTCTAACTTAATCTAGTTATGGATCACTTGGAAAATAAACAAGTGTCCATTTACAATAAATGACCTTCTAACCATTCTACTAACTTTATTCCTATTTTAGAGCCTAAGAAACGACTCTATTCTAGAGTCCTATTTTTACTAACAAAATACTATTTCTAAGTATCTCTAATATTTATTAAATATTCTAATTTAATAAATATATTTATCCTAACTTTACATTATTTAATTTATGTAATTTTGGATTTATAATTGCCTTCGTAAAAGAGGCTAAAATTTTTCTATTAAATTTAACATTACTATGACCTAATCCAAGTGGAATCAAGTCAAATAGATCTCATTAAACCTTTCTAAAAAAATAGCATACATTTACTACTATTTCGCTACAAGGCATTTCCCGAAATCTTATATTCGTGAACAAGTAACGAAATCCGAGTAGCTTAATGATTAATATTACATTCCAAAGTTATTCTAAGGATGAATAATTCTTTTGAACCTATAAAAAACCTACAGAAAAACTCACTTAAATCATTTAACTCAATTCTACATCAAGAAAAGAAACAATACTAAATACAGAAATATGCAAAACAGAATTAAGAGATGCATGTGAATAAGAAGTGAAAAGAACATAAAGAAATTATGCAATAGGGATCTAAGGCTCCTGGGATGGCCAAGCCCAAGGAGGACTCAAAGTCCTATGGAAGAAACCAAGCCATATAAGCTAAAAAGAACACCAATCTTCATTATTAAATCATTCTAGGTACATCCCTCCAAGAACAAAAAGTGGAATTACCTAAAAAAAAAATCCCCACAATAAGACTAAACAAAACATGCCTCCAAAGGCCTATTTGAATTGGTAATCATAAAGATGACGAGGAAGAATTCTACTCGAAAGGAGGAAATTTTCCCCTCCAAAATCCCTCAAATAGTGGATATGCTTCCCAACACTAGGAGTTTGCAGTAAATGATACGGAACACATTCCTAGATTTTCTTAATCATCGGAGCTTGAGAATCTCTCTAGAATTTTGTCAAATATTTCATGATATTTTGTCCATTTATTCTCCGATCTTGATCCTCCAGTAGTAGGGAGAATGTACCTAAATTATCTCCTTTTCCAAATCTTTATATTCTGCTAAATATTCTCACAATATCCTTCAAAAATAAATAATGTTAGGAAAAAATATGAAATTATCTCTAAACCTTCTTAAGAACATATTAAAGCTTAAAAAACATTATGAAGTGTAGAAGGAGATATTTAATATATATTTTATGTGCCTAACAAAGCTTAGATGGGCCTTAATTTATGTCTACTTTAGAGGCCCATCATACCCCTCCATGAAACTGTTGCTCATCCTCTCGACAACCTATTCATCTTCCTTGCCTTCTGGTTATTCATGTATGTTGGCCTATTTCATTCTTTGTTTATTGGTCCATGTGCTACTCCTCCTACAGATTTTCTTGTTGGTGTTGCATGGAGGTCCCCGATTGCCTTTTTTGGTGTGTCCATCCTCCTGGAGTTTGTTGGTAGTCCTTTTAAGCCATCTTCATCAAATTATCCTCATATTTTGACCTTGTTGTGCCATATACATAATTGCTACAAGAAACTTGTAAACTTCCTATAGTAGTCTTCTCTCTACTTATTGGAGCTCCAGATTTCTTAGAGATGAAGGGAAATGGGTTATGGAGGTTAGGGATGGAGTGATGGAATGATGGGATTGATGGAGAGGTAAGGGGAGAGGTTTCATGCCAAGATATAGGTGATCTAGCTACTAATGGTACAACATAGGGTTTAGGAAGTGAAGTGAGGGTTAGGAGTGGTAGGTATAGGCAAAAAATAGATTATCATGCTCTTTTTGAAGTTTAGAAACTTTTGATATAGCTATTTTCCTTGAAAATAAGTTTCCTATAACATTTATAGGGTTTCCTGTAGTGCCACAGGAATACCATAGTTTCTAGGACTTTCTTGTAACAATTACAGTCAGGAGTAAAAATGGAGTTTTCTACCTACTTGAAAGGTAAAATGAGTGAATGGATGCATGCTGGAGTTTTCCATGGAGTGTGTAGGTAGAGGAAAAAGAGAAGGGAGGAGGAAAACCACCTTTGATCAACAAAATTTGTCCTTTATCTTTCTTGTAGAAAATATGTTTTTGCTTGTAGCAACCCTATTTTGCTTGTAGAAATTCTATTTCGACTATAGAAATTATATTTCGCATGCCAATAGGTGGTGGGTCCACCTTTTATTTTTTATTTGTTTATTTTTTCAATTTTTTTATTTTCTTTCAATTTTTTCTCTTCTCTTCATTTCTTTTTGCATGCAAAATAAACAAACAATTATTTTTCTATTTACTGAGTTCTCTCCCTTATTTACCCCTTGGAACTTCTTATCTTCTGTCTCAACTAACTGCTTACTACCCACTTTCTAAAGTCCTCTTTACTTGTGTCTTGTTCCTCTCCCACACATGTGTGTGTGTTTCTTAGTAGAAAAGTGAAGATAATTGGGAGGTAAGGTTGAGGCTTCTCTGCTACTGATTTTGGCTATAAAAAAATTTCCTTCTCAAACATTTAATGTCTTCTTAAGCTAGAATAGATTCAAAAAAAGGTTTAGATGATTGCATACCTGAGCCTTACCCTTGATTTGTTTTTTCAGGTGATATTGAAGTAGCAAATATGACTTTTGAAGTTTTCTTTGGTGGTTCTGAAGCTGCTACTACATGTGATAATCTGTTGGAGGTCCTATTGATGATAGCCTTGAATATGAAGGTCTTCTAAGGTTTCTTTTGTTGTTGTTGTTGTTGCTGCTTGACATCTCTGACATAATTTTTTTTACTGAGATGTTCCTAATGTGAGTGTTGTAGTTGATGATTTTTTTTATGTATAAGTCTTCTTGATTTTGAGTTTAATGTGACTGTATAAGCTGCTCAGGATAACCCTCTTGTAGCAGACTTGATTAAGGCATAGCTATTAAATGGTATATCCGATTGACCTGAATTTTTTTTAGCATATTACTATCATCCTTATGCACCTCCACATACAAAATGTCGGTCATTGGATGCATGAATCGCGATAAAAATTAAAAATGGTTGTAGGTGATGGAGGTCTATTTCTCAAAAACTATGCACCAGAAACTACTAAATTTTTTTGAGCATGTTACCATCACATATATGCATCTCCCTTAGAAACAACTCAGCAAATGGATGTAGGATTTTTGAAATATAATAAAAACAATTTTATGCTAAAATCTATTTCACGACAACCCCCTTGTAGAAGACTTGTTTTAGGCATAGATCTCAAAAAATAGATCAGATTGACCTGAAATTAATTTAGCATATTAATATCATCCCTATGCACCTCCCCATAAAACAATTTCCACCATTGGATGTACAAATCACGAGAAAAATTAAAAATTGTTGTAGGTGATGGAGGTCGATTTATCACAAACCATGCATTGAAATGTGTTGAAATTGTTTTATCATGTTACCATAATATATATGCATCTCCCAATGAAATAGGTTGGAAAATGGATGCATTATTTTTGGGATATTATAAAAACACTTTTATGCTAAAAACTAGGATTTTCATGTAGGAAAAACAGTGTTTCTTGTATCATTTTAGGACAGCGAGGAAAATGAATGAGAAAATCTTGGAAATAATGGGTGGATGTTGGAAATGGATGAGGGTGATAGATTGGCATGACCTAGGTCCTTTTGAAACATATGAGAAAATGAGAAAGAAGTCCAAGTTTGACTTCCTTTGATTAGGGTTTTGACCATTTTTTTTTTCTTTTTGTGCCAACTTGTTTTTTTTACCGCTTGAAAAGGTTGGAGAGCACCTGCATTCATTATAGAGAGATACATGGAGAAAATACATTTTTTCTTTTCATTTTTCCACTTTCTCTTTTCTTTAGGCCTTCTAGGTGCCTAAATGAGGTTTTCAACTAGTAGGTCTTCCTAGGTGCCTCAAAGGAGGTTTTCACCTAGAATCTTTTATTTTTATATTATTTTCTCCTTTTTCCAACCCATTGACTACCTCATGGAGGTTTTCAATTAGTGAGCGAATCTCAGGCACCTCAAAAGTTGTTTTCACTTGAGATTTTATTTTTTCTTCTTCTTTCTCCTTTTTTATTTTTTTATTTTTTTTCTATCCTACTTTACTTGAAAAAAAAAAATATCTTTAAAGTATAGGAATAATTCTAATGGAGCAATGTGCACATCAATATGACATATAGAATCATTTTTAAACTTGAAATACATGCTTTGACATGTACCTGAACATGAGGGACCAACTTCTTTGACTGAGATGATAAAAAGTATTATTGAAGAAGTGTTTATTGCAACAACTTAATGATTGCCTGGAACCATATTTAAATATAGTTGTGATACCCCGGGTCCACTTGCTAATTTGGATTATCTTCAACGTCGTCTTCTACCATGAAATTCAAATCTTCCTTTTTCTGTTGATTGTTCTCTTGAACACACGAAGGATCTAATGGTAAAAATGAGGGGACTTTCTCAATATATGATTCTGATGTATGGTCTTTGTCAAGTGCAACCCATAATTCTCTAATCTCCTCATTCGAAAATCTACTTTTTGTAATACCTTTCTTTAAATAAGATGCATACAATTTAGATCAAGAGGATATGTTTGGTAGTATTGTACCTCAACATTCTAAGCGGGCTGAGATACTTGATTGTGTGGGTTTGGAAATGGTGGCATAGGTAGTTGAGTGGGACTAGGTCTATGAGATTGATGTGGTTGAGGTTGTGGTTCTGGTGGAGGTGGATGGTAGGGATAGCCTAGATTTAAGAATGGAGGATATTAAGGAAAATATTGAGGATAATGTGGATTTTTCCCATAATGTCCTTGCCAGCCTTATTTCCAAGATTGGTTTTCAGGTTGAGATGGAAAAGGTTGCCAAGGAGGGGGTGTGTTCCAATTATTTTGAGATGGATGTGAATAATATTGAAATTTTAAAGTAGGTTCTTGCATCATATAAAGCTGACTAGGCTCCCATTGTCTTCTCAGAGCTACATAACATACCTTGTTTGGTGGTTGACATGCTCCATTGTCCTCTTGGTATAGTTAGGCTTCAACCTTGGTAATGATGGGCAATATGATTCTACATTGTCAACACACATATAAACATATTATTTTTGCTCATTTTTCATTCTTAAAATTTCTACATGTTCACTTAGATTGCTAAGATTTTTTTTTTTTAAGTTATCAAGCAAATTTCCAAGTTCACCTTGACTTACCAAGTTTGATTCTGCTTTACTTACTCTTTCCCTTCCTCTTGATATTATCTTGTGTGTTTCACAAATTTCTTCAAATGATAATTGGTATACATCTCCTTTACTCATGAGATCAAGGAGATCAGTCCACACATCCCTAATTGTTCTAAGTAAGGCTTTTTAGTGTGTCAAATCCTAAATGATGCAATTTTTCCCTCTTAACATTATACATGAACCTCTCTATTAGATACTCAAGGCTCTCATCTTCTTCTTGATTCATTCTAAAAATTTCTTCCTTAAGATCATGGTCTTTATATTCTTCTAGAAATGAATTTTGCATATTATACCATGACCTTATTAAATTAGTACCTAGACTCATGAACCACTTAAGAGCTTTATCCTTCAATGTTGCATGAAACAATCTCAATTTTTTATTGTGTGATAATTAGGCATAATATCTACAAATTATTTTGAGTTCAATGACAAAGGTTTCTGGATCCTCTAACACCATACCATGGAAGTTGGAAAGGAAAGATGGAGGGCTCTTCACATGCACACTGACAACAGTATCTTGAATGGGAAATCCAAGAGGATCTTCTTCATTTCCATCACCTCCATCAATTTCTTCTACATTCTTTTCCACCTCTTCTTCTTCTACCTGCAAAAGTGGATGGTGATGTGGTTCTTACTACACCACGTGATCAAATGGGGGGGTGGGGTTGGTGTTGGAGAATTATTTTATTTATTTTTAATAAGAATGTTAATGCAATACAATTCTTTATTTTGAAATGAAATATGCCTAAAGAAAAAAAAAAATTCAGAAAGAAAAATAATGAATCAAATAGCGAAGAAAAAAATGCATACTTTGACACCTCCCCAACAACAACTCCAAAAAGTGATGAGCTTTAGTATTGCAACAAGAATGTGGCAACTACCGAGGCTACCAATTTTAATTAGCAACCTGGGGTTCATACAAACTTAAGAGGTATCAACACTATATGTGCGTCATACAATGTGTCCTTATTTTTTTTATCTGATGTAATCGAGGTAATGTCATGAGATCAAAGCCTAAAATAATTTCATAAATGGAAGCGTTGCTTTGAAAAGAAATTAATCATAGGAAAGAACAACAATTTGGAATTGAAATCCTAAGAGCATGAATTCAAATAAAAATACCTAATAATATTTGTGAAAATGAATGTCCTAAGTGGTTTTTATTCTTCCTTAATCACGTATTTAGGTCCTAGGGGTCGGTATTCAAGATTAAGAGACAAAAACCAACCTTTGGGAGAAAATATGGTCGAGTTTATACATGCTACAAGAGTGCTACATGCAAGTCTGTTTTAGAAATAAATCACCAAATGACTAAGTAAATAAAATGAAAATGGTATGGGACGAACTGTATTATTAAGTATGATGTCATAGGTCTCCATTCAAAGTGGATTCACTCAAAAATATCCCTATTCACATGTGATAAAAAATAACAGAAAATTACCACTCTAAAATCTGGAAATTGAAGAACTAGTGAGCTAGTTAATCTAGAAAATTATGGATCTAATCAAGTGCAAATGAAATGCGGTAAATTTTGTTATTAAAATTAACAGTATTATGACGTAATCCAAGTGGAATCAGGACCAATGGATCTCATTAACCCCTTATAAAAAATAGAATAAATTTACTACTATTTCGCTACAATGCATTTCAAAAAATCTTATTTTCATGAACTAGTAACCAAATCCAAGTAGTTTAATGATTAAGATGACATTCCAAAGTTATTGTAAGGATGAATAATTATTTTGAACTTATAAAATACCTGCAAAAGAACTCATTTAAGTTATTTAACTTAATCCTACATTAATAAAAGAAACAATACTAAATATAGAAATATGCAAAACAAAAATAAGTAATGCATGTGAATAAGAAGTGAAAAGAATATAAATAAATTGTGAAAGAGGTCCCTTAGGCTCATGGTATGGCCAAGCCCAAAGACGAATCAGATTCCTAAGGAATAAACCAAGTCTTAGAAGCTAAAAATGGCACCAATCTTCATTATTGAATGAGTCCAATTACATCCTTGCAAGAAAAGAAAGTGGAGTTTCTAAACAACAAGTTTTCTCTACAATAAGACTAAACAATACATGCCTATAGAGGCCAGTTAGAATTGTTACTAATATCAAATGATGAGGAAGAATTCTCCTCGAAAGGAGGAATATTTACTCTCCAAAATCCCTCAAATAGTGGATCTAATTCCCAACACTAGAAGTTTGCAGTGACACGGAACACATTCCTAGATTTTCTCAATCATCGGAGTTCCATAATCTCTCCAGAATTTCTCAATCATCTCATGATATTTTGTCCAATATTGTTCCTCGGGTAGTACAGATCAAGTGTTGGGTACTAGATTTGTATATTTTCCTCTCCCATTTTACCCTATCTTTCTATCTCTTTATGCCATTATTAATCTTAAATGTATGAGGTAAAACCCTTTTTTTTATATTTTGTGGGATATTTTATTAATGAAGTATTCGTCATGGAGGTTTTACATTTTTACATCTTAACTTCGATATTTCTTCAAATTTGGCTAAAACAGGAGCATTGCAGCCGTGAGTCAAGGAACATCCCATCATCTCCAGCATTTTCCTTATTTGTTGTTACAACGTAGTAGACTTGTTCGGACCAGTGCCATTTCAGGCCTTTTTACAGTTTCCTTCTGGGAACTAGGTTGCCATCGTAACAAGATATATTTTTGTAAATATGAGGCTGCTGAGGGGAATCAAGGATTCCATGACATTTTTTATAAAGAGGCCCGCGGGCTGTGAATCGGGGTTAAGCCCTTTTACATACAGATCTTGTAACAAATCTATTTTATCATTAATTGAACGCAATGCAGCTTGTTGTTTCTTTATTTTGTGAGTTTACCGCAGCCCTGATCGGAGAGTTGGGCCCACTCTTCTGATCAGGTGTTGCGTCTTTATTTATTGCATTTTTTATGATTTAGTGTGATTTTATTACTGTTGTTAAAGTTTAATTTTAATTACTTTGAATGCCCATTAAATTTTGCAGTTTATTTAATTGTTGTTGCAGTGGTCTATGTGTTATGGATTTAAACCTATGATCTACAGCAGGTCATGTGCTTCTATGCACATATACTTTGTCGTTAGTCTTTAAATAACTACTGCCCTCGGGTTGATAGTTTATGTCGAGAAAGGGTTGATTTTGTTCATATCCGACACCAACATTTTGGCGTCGTTGTCAAGGAAGGCTAACAGGTGCAAGAACAAGATCTACAATAGATCTAAGGGTCAATTTCTTGTCTTAGGGGAGGGAATTTATTTCCCTACTCCAAGCCTTGAGCGTAAGTGCTTTGTGTTTTTTTTCCTGTTTTTTTTTTTTTTTTTGTAGAATTGATCTCTCGTCTTGGGGAGGGAATTTATTACCCTACTCCAAGTCCTCAACATAGCATGTTGTTTTTCTTTCTGCTTTGTTCTGTTTTTTTTTTCAATAAAATTAATCCCTCGTCTTGGGGAACGTATTTTGAAACCCTACTGTAAGTCCTAGGCATAGTTTCTAGTTTTTTTCATTTTTTCTTTTCTTTTCTTTGGGCCAATTTCTCGTCATGAGGAGGGTATGTGGTTTCCCTACTTCAGGTCCTGAACTTATATTTTTCCTTTTTTTTTCTTTTTATTGTTTTTTTGAATTTATTCTCTCATCCCGAGGAGGAAGCTATCTGTCCTACTCCAAGTCCTGAGCGATTGCTGTTACTTTGATGAACCCTCTTTACAATTTGTATGAACAAGGATCTAAATAAGAGGGGTAGAGGAAGACCCCAAAATAAGGGGAAGTATCTGGGAAGGAAAACATACATTCAGGAAATTATTGAAAAATATAGATCTGAGGCATCATCCCATGACATTGTTAGGGTTAGGATTTAGACAAAGTCCGAAGGGCAGTCTTTGGAGAAACCAATGCCATCCATGGTACCAGAAGGTGTTATTTCTATGGCAGAAGATTTAATAAACAGGGTATCAGTGGAGGAAATATCCTTATCAGCAGCAGAAGGGGAATAGGTGGAAAGTAGGGGATCAAAAGAACTGAGCAACTTTAACTAGAAAGAAAAACCTCTAAAAGGGTTTTCATCCCCACGAGACCAAGGCAACGTTGTAAAAATTCCTACAGCTGAATCAAACGATTCTGATTTGGTGAAAGAATTATTGAAATATTTTGAGTCACCAAAGGACCAGGGTACCAACCTTCTACCACTGAATCACTCTAAATACCAGCTGCAGAACCAGTCGAAATTCCAAGTGAGTATTGGAGGGTATTTATGGCACCAGTAAGTTCCTCTATTGATTTTCGCATCAGAAATGTTACAGGTGATGCACCAATGAGACCTATCCCTTTAACAACCTTGCATATTTTCTATGGGCTTTCTTCTGAAGACCTTGACACGTTCCTTTTTAATTTTATATTGTTTTTCACGGATATGAATATAGTTTTGATGCCGAGAAATTGAACACATTTCCTACTACCCTAAAGGGGACAGCCCTGAGATGGTTCATCGGTTTAGGAGGGAGCACAATTACCTTATGGGAAGGGATGAAAGAAGCTTTCTTGGAGAAATACCAAGATTACTGTAAGTCCCGTGACATTAAGGAGGAAAGATTTAAATTTGCACAGAAAGAGGATGAAAATATGGAGGACTATGTAGAATGATTTAAATACATATTGCAGAGGTCCGGACATAGTTACCTAGACAAGGAAATTCTGAAGATCATTCTTCTCCAAGCACTTATGGAAGACTCTCTGTAACTTCTAAATATAGTAGGAAAAGTGGATATTCAAAAGAAAACTTTTAAACTATCTATGATTATTGTATTAAGTTTTCATGGGGAGGTGTAAGGAGTGGGCAAGGGGTTCGGTCATTGAAGACTTCCGATGGAGGTGTCACAAAAGTAGAGATTGGAAATCTATTGGACAATCTAAGGATCGATATTCTAAGCACACTTTCAGCCCAGATGGACACTCTACAGGAAAAATAGAAGCATATGGAGTTGGAAAAAACCATGGCCATATTCTTCCCACAATGCAGAAAGAAACACCCTTTGAAGGAATTCCAACTGAACATGGTGGAAGTATGCGCAATCTATGAGCAGACTCACACGACCAGTTTGTGTCCTTCCTTGCCAGGGATGAAAGTAGTTTTGCATGGAGTAAGTGAAGAAAACGTGGTAGACCAATTGTACTTCATGGGGCAGAAGAAGCCATGGAAACCTCAACCACCGGCTATGAATCCAGGTATTTTTCAAGAACCATCCCAATATTTTATCAATTTTAATATGGGTCCCCAATCTGCATCGTTTTCAGCCATGTGGTCTCAATATCAGTATCCCCCTTGGAAACAATGGTTTCCTCAAGCTAGTCTGAATCCTTCATGGAATCAGACCTGGCATGGACCCTATCCTACTGGACAGTTTCCTCAGCCTATGCCTCAATAGAAACTTCAATTTCCTTCCAATGCACCCCCAGGAAACCGAGCCATTAGACCCCAGCTTCCTATCCAGCCCAACCCGAATCCAAAAAATAAAGGGGTTCAACAAACAGACATTCTAAACCTTCCATCTTACAACATTTCTACCGTAGGAAGTAATGAAATAAATCTATGGTCCGTCCAGGTAGTAAATGCACCTACTTCGCCCATCATTACAGAAAAATTTAACAGTGAAGATACAAAACTAGAACAAAGAAAAGTGAGGGAGAATTCAGATCAAAACATAATAAATAAAACACCTACCTAGGCTATTCCTAATCAAGGTCATTTAACTTCTCCTCCATACCCTGAAAGATTGACCTTGAGTAAGCCAAACCCTCAAGCATAATTTGACTTCCTAGGGGAACTGCAGAATCTCTTTGTTAAAATACCCATGTTACAAGCTATGAGGGATGTACCTATATACACAAAAACTCTGAAATAATACTGCTCAAAGAAACCAAGGAAGAAATGTAAGGATCCATTAGTCATTCATGTAGTGGGAAGATTATCTGATATCATGTTAGGAAAAATCGTGCCTGTAAAATACGAAGACCCTAGGAACCCGATTCTAATAGTACAGATTAATGGGGTTGAAATCTCGAACGTACTAGTAGATTTGGGAGCGGCCATTAACATTATCACTGCTGAAACAATGAACACATTAGGACTTGGAAACATTAAACCAACCCCTACTATACTGGAGCTTGCAGACAAATCCACAATTAAACCAATGGGGAATTTAGAGGATGTGATCGTTTCAGTAGACTCATGGAATTATCCTGTGGACCTCCTTATATTATAGACCTGAGCTTCAATAGGTGTCACTCATTGATCCTAGGAATACGGTAGCTTGCAACTGTAGATGCCTACATAGGGTGTCAATCTAGGCACATGATTATATCGAATGGGACAATTATAAAGAATCTCAAGCTTTATCCTCCTGCAGAACCAAGCCCATCTAAAAAATCATTACCTAGTCAGAAACCTCTACCTATAGAAGAGCCTAAGCCTGAAAATGGAGATGTTTGACCTGTCCTCACTATTGGGCAGACCCTTCAATTTAAAATAGAAACTGAAGATGATGCCATTAACGCTTTTATTAATGATTCCAGTTCTGTTTCCGATTCAACTCGACATATTCTATAATTTTCTATGAGTTATGAGACGCAGGAAAACATTGAACCAGAATATGACATTGAATACATTCCTGTAACCTCATCCCATGATAGTACTCCAATTGAGATTGAACCAGGGAAAACAATTAATATCAACCCAAACCTATCTGAATCTCAGAAAAACAGCTTTTGAAAGTCCTTCAAGATCATCAGGAAGCTTTTTCCTGGGATTATACTGATATGAAGGGTATCATTGCTAACTTATGCACTCATCATATTTATATTAAGGAAGATAGCCACCCTGTAAGACAGCCTCAACGGAGGATGAATCCTGCTCTCAAAAACATTGTCAAGGAAGAATTGCAAAAATTATTGGATGTAGGATTCAATTACCCCATCTCAGATAGCCAATGGGTATCCTCACTAGTTATTGTTCCCAAAAAGAATGGTAAATGGTGGATCTGTGTAGATTACAGGGAACTAAATAAGGCAACGCAAAAAGACCATTTTCCTTTGTCATTCATTGACCAAGTCCTGGATACCTTGGCTGGGAAGAAGTTATTTTCCTTCCTAGATGGATTCAGTGGATACAACCAGATCCAGATAGCACTAGAAGACCAGGATAAAACAACTTTTACATGCGCTTGGGGAACCTTTACATACAGGGTCCTCCCGTTTGGCCTGTGTAATGCTCCTGCTACCTTCCAGAGAGCAATATTGGGAATATTTTTTGATTTGGTCAATGATAGCGTTGAAATATATATGGATGATTTTACTCCATATGGAAACTCATTTGAGGAAGGATTGGAAAATTTAGAGAAAGTACTCAAAATATGTAAACAGACCCATGTATCTATGAGTACAGTCAAATGACATATGATGAGGTAAGAAGGAGTAGTATTGAGACATTTTCTCTCAGCTGCTAGAATTCAAGTTGATCCAGCTAAACTAGAGGTAATATTACACTTCTTGGTACCCAAAACACCCACACAGGTACGTAGCTTTATTGGTTGTACTGGTTACTATAGGCGCTTTATAGAAATTTTTTCTAAAATAGCACACCCACTGTTTCAATTGTTAACAAAAGATGCAGAATTTTTGCGAACTAAATATTGTGAGACAGTTTCACAAAAATTAAGGGGCTGGTGTGCACGGCTCCAATCCTCAGAGGATCGGGCTAGGCATTACCATTTCACATTGATATAGATTCTTCTGAGACAACAGTAGGGGTTGTTTTAGGACATTAGGTAGACAAAACACCGTATACAATTTACTATGTCAACAAGAAATTAATTCCTACTAAATTAAATTATACAGTGACAGAAAAGGAATTCCTGGATGCCATTTATGTTGTCAATAAGTTCCGGCACTAAATCACCAAGTATTCTACTATTTTCCATAGTAATCACGCAAAAATCAAGTATTTGATGAATAAACCTATTACTCCTGGCCGTATTACAAGATGGTTACTATTGCTTCAATAATTTGATATTACAATAGTAGATAAGCCAGGAAAAGATAATGTAGTAGCTAATTTCCTATCTAGAATGGATAAAAATGATGAATGCACACCTGTAGAATATAGTTTTCCCGATGAGCATCTTTTTGCAGTTTCTTCTAAACCTCTGTGGTATGGAGATATTGCTAACTATCTTGCTACAGGGAAAGTGCCTCCTCATTTGTCATACAGGGAACAACGGAAGATTATTCATCATAGTGCCCGATATTATTGGATGACAAGGTACCTTTTTTCATATGATGATATTTATGAGGTATTGAAAGCTACCCATGATGGCCCTTATGGAGGGAATTTTGCGGACAAAAGGACAGGCCATAAGGTGCTACAAATGGGATATTTTTGGCCTTCCATTTTTCGTGATGCTCAGAATTATGTTAGGAGGTGTGATAGTTGCCAACGTATGGGGCAACCCAGTCGAGCTGATGAAATGTCTTTGCAAGCATAGGTAGTCCTCAAGCCTTTTGAGAAATGGGCTATTGACTTTGTTGGACCCTTTAACCCACCCTCCCAGCAAAAATTCCACATCTTGGTCTGTACTGATTACGTGACTAAATGGGTGGAAGCCAAAGCTGTTGTGAAAGAAACAGAGCATGTGGTCCCAGATTTTATATTTGAAGAAATTTTTGTTCGGTACAGTACTCCAAGAGAGATTGTTTCAGATGGAGGAGCATAATTCACATCAGAAAATATGGCAAAGATCATGCAGAACTATGGGGTCAAGCACAAAGTGACATATCCATACCACCCCCAGGAGAATGGACAAGTGGAAAGCATGAACAAGACATTGGAAAATATTTTGACAAAAAATGTGGCATACCATCATCGGGATTGGGCTTAGAAGCTCCTGGAATCTCTCTGGGCGTACAGAACAACATGGCGGAATACAACCAGGTTTTCACCGTTCCAGTTGGTTTATGGGAAATCCCCATTTTTTCTAACAGAATTTGAAATTAGTACGCTCAGAATAGCTCTGGAAGTTGGTTTAGATTTATCACATTCCTAGAAACACCGACTGGCTCAGCTCAACGAACTTGATGAAATCTGTTCAATGGTTGTCCAGCGAACTACTACTATCCAGTAGCAGAGAATGAAATGGCATGATAAGTTTATTATGAATAAGGTGTTTCAAAGCAGAGATTGGGCACTACTTTATGACTCCCATTTTAAGGATTCTAAGGGGTAGCTTTGCACTCGTTGGATGGGACCTTACGAGGTGGATGTTGTATTTGATAATGGAACATTTAGGCTAGTTACAATTGATGGTACATGTGCTTCATTCATATTCAATGGACATCACCTAAGATTATACCACTGCCCGGCCTCTAAGGATGCTTTTCTTAAAAAACTCTCTGAGAAATCTAGTTTGAAGGTCATCAGTGTAGAGAATCCTTCCTCTGCACCTGTGTTGTAAAAAATAAAAAATAAAAAAAAATAAAAATAAAAATAAAGAGTAAAAGAATAAAGAATTATATTGTGTTGCTACTACACCGGATGTTGTTATTCGGATGCTACTACTCATGGTGCTGTTATTCGGGTGCTGCTACACATGGTTCTGTTACTCAGTTGCTGCTACTCATGATGTTGTTACACCGCATGCTTCTACTTGATGCCGTTACTCCTTGCTTGATGCTACTACACCGGATTTTGTTACTCACACTCTTGTTACACCAGATGTTGTTACACAAACTGCTATTACTCCAGATGATGTTACACCGGATGCAGTTACTCACATTGTTGTTACTCTGGATGCTGCTACTCGCACTGTCGTTACTCTAGATGTTGTTATACTAGATGCTGTTACTCCTTGCTCGATGTTGCTACACCGGATGTTGTTACTCTAATGTTGTTACTTCCGATGTTGTTACACCACATTGTTGTTACACCGGATTTTTTTACTCCGATGTTGTTACACGGGATGTTGTCATACAGGATGCTATTACTCTGATGTTATTAATTCTGATACTGTTACACCACATTTCTATTACAGTGGATCCTATTACTCCGATGCTATTACTCTAATGGTGTTACACCAGATGCTATCACATCGGATGTTGTTACTCTGATGCTGTTACACCAGATGTTGTTACTCTGATGCTGTTACTCGGACTACGATTACTCCATCCACATCATTACTGTGTTGTCATCCTGCCAACCGTCACTTCGTCCAAGTAGGCCGTCAGGTACGTCTCCACATGAATTTTACATATTTAATTAAATATCCCATGTGAAGATCTTAATGCAGCAGACGAAAAAAAATTAAGTTGAGGGGGCATGCCGTCATAGTCAAGGACGGCGTAATAATTGCCTCATAAATCATTATGACAATTCTTTCATGGTACACCTTACAATTCCCATCACCATGTGGTGTCATCATTCAATATGTATTGGGATTCGTAAGATGTCTCTCCACTCTATATGAAACAATTATTATTTTTATTCACCACACTTACCATATTCTTTAATGATTTTTCTTGGTTTTCTAGAGTTACCGTCCCTATTTACCGTTACCACCTTTCCATTTTCACCATGTTGTTTCTCCGAATTTGGTACCCACCATCTTTCCCAACGGTCTATTGTTACAAGCAGTGCTGCTACAAGTCTCCATAGTATGGGTGGGCTAGTTGTGCTGCATGAGACTGAAAACACAACTTCAACTCGCAGCAATCCAAACGTATGGAAAATCTTTGTTAACGCGGGGTGGGATACCTACTTTGACAGATTGTAGGGGTTTGATGGAGGAATCATAATGGAATTTGCACTCAATTTAGAGGAGAACTACTCGCGGGTTAGAGGTGTGGAAGTTTCTATAACAAAAGAGGTAATCGAAGAGGTTCGCGAGCTGACACGGCAAGGGCTGCAATGGTTTGCTCGAAAATTTTCTCTCCTGGAATTTCTTGAATTATTCTTACAAGCAGGAGAAAGTGTCGTTCAAATGGGTAGAGGATATGAGTGTACAACTATGTCGTATCCTTGGAATGAAGTTGCAGGTTTCGGAATAAAATACATAACCTGCGAGGGCCGGGCCACAACTCTGTTCAAATATCACTTTAAAATTATAAAACACCTTCGATTTCCACAAGATCAGGTGCATGCCTTAAACATGCCCTTCTTCCTATTGAAACAGCTGCAGCATATGACACATTCTACTCAGTGCTCTCGCCAAATGCTGGCAGTGCTTTCTAACCACGGATTGGTGTGATTATTTGTCATGCATGCAATAGGCAGGCTTTGGGTCTCCTGGGTGGAACTGTGCAGGTCCTCAGAAGAGGAGGTAGCAGGCATTATTGCTGCTAGAGAAGAGGAACCAGCCTCTCTGGTTGGACTAGTAGAAGAATAACATTCAGGGGGAATTGACCAAAAGGAACCCGAGGAAATGGATATGGAAGTTGATTAGGAGGAACCTGAGGAAGAAGAGATGATGGTTGGTCAGGAGGAACCTAAAGAGATGAGAATGGAGGAAGGAATTGGCGACACAGCCGAGGCTGCCACACAAGAACCAGCCTCGCTTGAAAATCCCACAGAAGAAGAAATGAGAATGGAGGAATTAATTGGCGACACAATCGAGGCTGCCACACAAGAACCAACCTCACTTGAAAAGCCCACAGAAGAAGAAATGAGAATGGAGGAGGTAATTGGCAACACAGCCAAGGCTGCCACACAAGAACCAGCCTCACTTGAAAATCCCACAGAAGAAGAAATGAGAATGGAGGAGGTAATTAGCGGCACAGTTGAGGATGCCACACAAGAACCAGCCTCGTTTGAAGAGCCCACAGAGGAAGAAATTATGAACATCGTGCAGGAAGTCGATACTATTATACAGTCATCAAATTTTGTCGATGAAGAACAAAGGGGTGAAATTGTGGACAAAGAAATGGCAAGTGATGTTGCTTTGCAAGAAACATCATCACCTACCCAAAAAAATATGGATGTTGATACAGGTGGCGGTGTTACACAAGAACCACCCCCAATTCGGCTAGAACAGGAGGAGTCAGCCTGCAAAATCGACGGTGGCTCTCAAGAACCAGTATCGACCCGAGAAGAAGAAATAGTGAGCAAGGAGCAAGAGGACAGAAGGGAAATAAGTCGCAGAATCGATGTTACTCCACAAGAACCAACATCGACCCCAGTTGAGGTAGTAATGCGCAAAGTTTCAGCTCAAACTCGAAATGGAGGTGATGAGTTTGTCCTCCATTCTCTGTTCCAGTCTCTGATTCCTAGGGGGTGAGGGAATTCTGCTCGCCCAAACGATTAATGGAGGAAGTAGTTGTTCCCCCAGTGCTTAAATTTTTTGACATGGCCAAGATTGGCCCAGCCACTATTGAACTAGAATCTTTAGAGGCTCGCGAAGAAGACAAAGTTCCTGTGGAAACACCAGAACATAGAGTGGTCAATGAAATTGTCAACCAGACGGTAGGAGTTCCTGGAGGGAACATAGAGTAAGAAACCCCTGGAGATAGGGAGCCCAGCTAGAAGGGATTGACAAGAGAATCCACTGAGAATACTGGCAACATTCTGCCGCCTCTTGAGCTTGTCATAGGCCCAAAAACTGAATTTATTGTTAAACAGGAATGGGTTGAACAATGTGAGAAAATAAGGTTGCCTCTCAAGAAGAAGTATCAGTTGTAGTTCATTGAAACCATGAGACCAAAATGGGAGGTTCGGGATTTGAAAAAGCAAGTTTCCCAGCTGAAAAGGAAGGTAAAAATCTACAAATGGAGGGAAATAAAGCCGAAAATCAAGGTCTCCACTGTAGCTACCCAGACTAGCCCGATTGAAGAGTTGTTTGAGGGTAGAGAATTTGTATTGGCCGATGAGATCCAGAAGTGGTGGTTTGCTGTGAGCGACCATAAAAAGGAAACAGCTAGGGTTCAAGAACAGGCTGCCAGAGTCATCACAGGGTACATGTATCAGCTATACAAGGCATGACTAAAGCAGGCCAAACAAAAGTCCAGAGTAGAGGAATTGGAAGAACAAGTGTAGTTGCTGAAGACAGATAAGGAGAAGATGTTCTCCCTAGCACAGCAGGTAATGGCCTGCATACCCCTGCACATAACTATTCCTTATTCCTTCGTGAACAATTTCTTTTCTTTTGTCTTGAAAGTATATATAAGGAGATTTGTTATGAAATTGAGGACACCATTCAATTTCTCCATATTTTAAAAATTCATGATATCATAGGACAACACTTAATGTGCAAGCTCTACATGCATGGGTATTACTTAAGGCATGACCAGTCCTTTAACCGCGTTCCATTCATGGGGGACATCCATTTAATATCTTTCACCTCTTATACCATCAATCAGATTAAGTGGAGAAAGGCCTGGGATACATTTGAAGAAAATCAAGTCAGAAGGCCATTAAGGATGAGAAGAAAGCATGGTCAGTTCTCAAACATTTATAACAAGTATTATACATTTCTATAGATTGAGGGTCGTAAATAACACATGTTGGAAACCTAGAAATGGTGTGCTGACCTATGCGTCAGCAAGATTATGATGTTTCACAAGGAAGCACTAGACAGTTGTCAGAAAAGGTGGATGTTGTCATCCTTAGCCGTCAGAGAAAGAGAACCATTTGGGGCACCCAACTTTGCATGGGCTTTAGAGAGAATGCCACGTTTCATGGCATGCATTCATACTTATGGGGTCAGATGTATGGGCTTAAGGTTTCAATTTCCCTTTCTCTGGTTGCCAGCGGAGCAATATACTCCTGCATACAACGTTGATCCAGACTGGTGGAAGGATGTTGTTTTGACAGAGGGATATAAGCCACCGGGAACTAAAATGGCTGCAGAATATGACCTCACATAGCTTCATACGGATCCCAGTCGGTCCAATTCAGATCTGAGGAGACGGCGAGCTGCATGAGGACATGCAAATAGACCAGTTGGGGGGAGATGTTGGGTACGAGATTTGTATACTTTCCTCTCCCATTTTACCCTATCTTTCTATCTCTTTATGATATTATTACTCTTAAACGTATGAGGTAAAACCCTTTTCCTTATATTTTGTGGGATATTTGATTAATGAAGTATTTTTCATGGAGGTTTTACCTTTTAACGTATTAACTCCTATATTTCTTCAAATTTGGCTAAAACGGGGGCGTTGCAGCCGTGACTCAAAGAACAGCCCATCATCTCTAGCGTTTTCCTTATTTGTTGTTATAGCGTAACAGACTCGTTTGTACCAGCACCATTTTAGGCCTTTTTGTGGTTTCCTTCTCGACAACTAGGTTGCCATTGTAACAAAATGTATTTTTGTAACTATGAGGTTGCTGATGGGAATCGAGGATTCCAAGACATTTTGTATAAAGAGGCTTTCAAGCTGTGAATCAAGGTTAAGCCCTTTTACATACAGATCTTGTAACAAATCTCTTTTATCATTAATTGAATGCACCACAGCTTGTTTTTTCTTCTGTAGTTCATGAGTTTACTGCAGCGTTGATCAGAGAATTGGGCCCACTCTTCCAATTAGGTGTTGCGTCTTTCTTTCTTGCATTGTTTATGATTTAGTGTGATTTTATTACTGTTGTTACAGTTTACTTTTAATCATTGTGAATGCCCTTTAAATTCTGCAGGTTATTTAATTGTTGTTGCAGTGGTATGTGTGTTATGGATTTAAACCTGTAGATGTGATCTACAGTCGGTCATGTGCTTGTATGTGCATATACTTTTCCGTTAGTCTTGAAATAACTAACGCCCTCGGGTTGATAATTTATGTGGAGAAAGTGTTGAATTCTGTTCATATCCGACACCAACACCAAATACCTAAATTACTTCATTTTCCAAATCTTCATAATCTGGCCAATATTATGACAATATCCTTCAAAAATAAATAATATTAGCCACAAATATGCAATTATCTCTAAACCTTCTTAAGAACATATTAAATCTTAAAAACCATTATTAAGTGTAGAAGGAGAGATTTAATATATCTTTTATGTGGCTAATAAAAGTTAAATGGGTTCTAATTTTTCTAATTTAAAGGCCCATCACGTGCAACATTTTGATATGGTCAAGCTTGCTTATCTCAAAATTGCCAAGAACAAGAGTAACACTATTCCCATCATCTACTAAAGGTAATTAATTGACACGCAATCTTTATTTACTAATTAATGAATTCATAATCAAGTACCTGCAATTGATTTCTATGAGGTTATGAATACAAGATTTACAATTTTCGAGCTTGCTTATCTCATGTTCATAGTGATATAAGGAGACCACTTTAAGAAATCGCAACATTAGTGCTATTGTTATTATTAACTACATACTCTCAATAAAATTGTATTTTATAATATAAAAAAATTGAGGTTTGGTATAAGAATCAATGATCAAATGATATGGTTCAGGGAAATACTTTAATCAAGAAATATCTCAAAGGGTCAATATTTTGTATATTTTTTTATAACAATTTCTTGGAATTAATAGAGACATGGGACCATTTTGTTAAATTTTAAAATTTTCCTCGACGTTATGTTTTATCACATGCTTCTCTTATCACGTGTTCCAATAAAAAATGGGAAATATTCCTTTATTTGTTTGATACCTCTGCTAGGATTTCATGATATCCTTTCAAATCCAAAATGGTGGCAAGAAAAGGTGATCCTCCTAGAGGTAGTGTTTCAGGTGCAGACATGTGGTGAAGGAGATTGTGAGTTGGAGTTGGATTTGGCAATAGCAATGGCAACAATATGCTGAGATTTTTTACTGATGCTCCAGGACTTAAAATCACACCAATTGTAGTGTTAGTGATGAGCATTGGATTCATTGGCTTTGTCACTGCTTTGCATGTAATTGGTAAACTATAGCATTATAGGGTTGCAATATGATTATATCTTGCAATAAAGATTCAAAGAAGCAAATGGCCATAATTTTCTTCTGACTAATGAGTCTTATTATGTGAGTGGCCATAATTTAGCTGTGGATGGAACATTACCACTGGAAATAACTAGATTGGCTTGTTAACCTTTTAAAAACCATTTGTATGCTTAACTTTTGGTATTTCTTGTCATTCATATTGTTGCCATCACAATCTTGTTCGGCTTTTTCTTCCACGGAGATCTGAATTGTTTTTTACATATGGTTATGAATAATTTGGTGTAGGAACGAACGAAAACAACAAAAAGTGGCTCCTTAGGAAAAAATTAATATGTAAAATGTGGAATAGATAACTTAGTTCCTCCAGTTGGAAATGGACGTGCCTCTTATGGTTGATGATATTGAAACGAGCACGAAGTGAAATCTCAACCTATCCTTCATTAAATGTCTTGCAAATATGGTCATATCCCCGAAATACTATCGGGGATTAATCTATTGTATGTGCATTTATAATATTATAAATTATTAAACGTTTGTAATATGAATCGTATTTATAAGTTTAAGCAGTACCTGTCTACCCAACCTAATAAATTTAACATAATGAGAATGTGTGCTCTCTATTCCAGTATTCCAGTATAGTGGGGTAGTTAATAATATGCATGTATTTTAGTAGAATTAAAAATTAATAATATGTGCTTTAAAAATTAGATTAAAAATAATATATAATAAATTAATATATGTTTTCGGGTAACTGTTTAAAATTGATTAAAATAAAATAAAATTAATTGTATTAAATTAAATTAAATATATGTTTAGTTTTAAAATTATTTAAAATTTTAATTTTTTTAAATTTATTGAGAATAATGTATTTTTTTTAAACTTATTTTTTGATGGCATAAATTTAAATCTATTTTAGAATTAAGGAAGTGTGAAGATAAGAAAATATTATAACTACATATTTATGTGGAAGTTTTGAACTTTTGAAATATATATATATATATATAGTTTTGCGAAATAAAATGATTACTCAATTTAATGGAATAACTAAGGGTACAAGAGAGAACAATCTATTAAAATCTAAAATTTCAAAGTCAAAAGTGCATTTATATCATCTCTTGATATGTTTATTTTCGTTTATTCTAATGGAGTAACTTAAGTTAAAGAGTTGCTGAGTTGGTGAAAGTTGATACATCGTTTTTATTATATGTTAATTACAATAGAATTTAAAAAAAGAAAAAATATGTTAATCATAAAACTTATTTAAAATATCTACGCAATTTATTATCAAAATATAGTATAAAAAGATAAATATAGAAAATCGAATCAACTTTTATAATTACTTTTATAAACATGTGTATATGGTTGACTATTGTTTGCATGGTCAACTATAGTCAACATGGGCATCATAGTCAAAATATGACCAACCATAGTTAAGTTGTATTCAAACCATGGTTAGCTATAGTCAATCATATTCATCTTTGGTTGAGCATAGGAAAACCATGGTCAATTGATGGTAAATCATAATCAAACCATATTCGACCATAGTCAAACCATGGTCATAATCAATCATGATCAACCATATTCAAACCATGGTAAAACATAGTCATGCAATTGTTAAACATAGTCAAAACATAGTTAGTGATTTTTAAACATGGTGAATTTGGACAACCATATATCAATCCCTTGGGTTCATCAATGTAAGAGTTAATATTCCTAGGGTATAACATTATTCATAGGGTTGATAATATTAATCCTAGATTTTAATATAAATCCCTTGGGTTTATAATGAGGGTCAACTATTGTCTAATGCTACATTGTGACCAAGAAAGTCTCAATATGAAAATCAACCATGGTAAACCATGGTCCAACGTCGCAGTGTGACAAATATTGTCTCAATATGAAAAAAAACCATTGTAAACCATGGTCAACCATGTTTATTTTAAGATTTATAATATTTATCTTAGGGTTTATATAGCTTGCGTTTATAATATTGATCCCTTGGGTTTTTAGTATTAAACCTTTGTGTTTATTATTCCCTTGAGTTTATAATATCAATCCCTTGGGTTTATTAATCTTAGGGTTCATATTCCTAGGGTATAATAATATCCATAGGGTTAATAATATTAGTGAGTTGGTTTAATATAAATCCCTTGGGTTTATAATCATGGTCAACCATGGTCCAACGTCACATTGTGTCAAATATTTTCTTAATATGAAAATCAACCATGGTTCGACATCACATTATGACAAATATTGTCTCCATATGAAAATAAATCCTGGTCAACCATGGTCCAATGTCGCATTGTGACAAATATTCTCTAAATATGAACATCAACTATCGTTTATATACCTTGGGTTTATAATATTAATCCCTTGGGTTTAATCTTATTACCTTGGGTTTCTAGTCCCTTGGGCTTATAATTACTTGGGTTTTCAGTATTAATCCCTTAGATTTAGAATATCAATCTGTTGGGTTTACTAATTTAAGGGTATGTATTCCTATGATATAATATTATTCATAGGGTTTATAATATTAATCCTTGGGTTTAATATAAATCCCTTGGGAATATAATGATGGTGAACCATGGTCCAACATCAAATTGTGACAAAGATTATCTAAATATGAAAATCAACCTTGGTCTAATGTCACATTGTGACAAATATTGTCCCAATATGAAAATCAATACTGGTCAACCATGGTCGAATGTCACATTGTGAAAAATATTGCCTCAATATGAAAATAAACCATGGTTAACCATTTTTCAACTATGGTATAACATTGCATTGTGACAAAGATTGTCTCAATATGAAAATCAACCATGGTAAACCATGTTTATTTTAGGTTTTATATACATCTGGTTTATAATATTAATCCCTTGCGTTTAATTTTTAATTCCCTTAGGTTTTTAGTATTAATCCCTTGGGTTTATAATATCAATTTCTTAGGTTTATTAATCTAAGGATTGATATTCCTAGGGTATAATATTATTCATTGGGTTATAATATTAATCCTATGGTTTAATATAAATCCCTTAGGTTTATAATCATGGTAAACCATGGTACAATGTCACATTGTGACAAATATTGTCTCAATATGAAAATCAACGATCATTAACCATGGTCCAACATTGCATTGTAACAATGATTGTATCAATATGAAAATAAACCATGGTTAACCATGGTTGAACGTCACATTTGTGACAAAGATTGTCTCAATATCAAAATAAACCATTTTCAACCATTTTCAACCATGGGAAATCATGATTAACCATGGTCCAATGTCACATTGCGACATAGACTGTCTCAATATGAAAATCAACCATGGTCATTCATGGTCCAACATTGCATTGCGACAAATATTAAAATCAACCATGGTCAACCATGTTAATTTGAGGGTTTATAATATTAATCCCTTAGGTTTAATATTATTCCCTTGGGTTTATAATCACTTGTGTTCTTAGTATTAATCCCTTGGGTTTATAATATCAATATGTTGGGTTTATTAATCAATGGGTTCATATTATTAGGGTGTAATATTATTGATAGGTTTTATAATATTAAACCTTGGGTCTAATATAAATCCATTGGGTTTATAATCATATTCAACCATGGTCAACTATGGTCTACCATCACATTATGACAAATATTTTCTTAATATGAAAATAAACCATGCTGGAACGTCGCATTGTGACAAAGATTGCCTCCATATGAAAATAAATCATGCTCAACCATGGTCAACCATTCTCCAACATCATATGGTGACAAATATTGTTTCAATATGAAACTAAACCATGGTCAACCACGATTATTTTAGGGTTTATAATATTTATGTTAGGTTTTATATAACTTGGGTTTATAATATTAATCCCTCAGGTTTATAATCATGGTCAACGATGGTACAATGTCACTTTGTGACAAATATTGTCTCAACATTAAAATCAACCATGGTCCAATGTGGCATTGGGTCAAAGATTTTCTCAATATGAAAATCAAATACGGTAAATTGTGGTCAACCATGCTTTATTTAGGGTTTATAATATTTATCTTAAGGTTTATATAGCTAGGATTTATAATATTAATCCCATAGGTTTATAATCCCTTGGTTTTTTAGTAGTAATACCTTGGGTTTATTATTCCCTTGGGTTTATAATATAAATATGCCAGGCTTATTAATCTAAGGGTTCATATTCCTTGGGTTCATATTCCTTGGGTTTATAATATAAGTACTTTGGTTTAATGTAAATTCTGTGGGTTTATAATCATGGTCAACCATGGTCCAACATCACATTGTGACAAATATTTTCTCAATATGAAAATCAACCATGGTCCAACGTCGCATTGTGACAATGATTGTTTCAATCTGAAAATCAACAAATCTCAACCATGGTCCAACGCCGCATTGTGACAAATATTGTCTTAATATGAAAATAAGTCATGGTCAACCATTTTCAACCATCGTCAACAATGGGAAATCATCGTTAATCATGTTCTAACATCACATTATGAAAAATATTGTCTCAATATGAAAATAAACCATGGTCATCCATGGTCCAACATCACATTGTGACAAAGGTTGTCTAAATATGAAAATAAACAATGATAAACTATGGTCAACGATGTTTATTTTATGAGTTATAATATGTATATTAGGGTTTATATACCTAGGGTTTATAATATTAATCATTCGGTTTAATGTGGGTTTAAAATAAATTCCTTCGGTTTATAATCATGGCCAACAATGGTCAACTATGGCCCACCATCACCTTATGAAAAATATTTTCTCAATATGAAAATCAACCGTTGTCGAACATCGCATTGTAACAAATAATTTCTCGATACCAAAATCAATCATGCTCAACCATGCTCAACCATGGTCCAATGTTTCATTTTGACGAAGATTGTCTCAATATGAAATTAAACCATGGTCAACCATAACTTGGGTTTATATAACTTGGGTTTATAATCATGGTCAACCATGGTCCAAGTTGACTTTGTGATAAATATTGTCTCAATAGGAAAATAAACCATGATCAACAATGGTCCAACATCACATTGTGAAAAAGATTGTCTCAATATGAAAATTAACCTTGGTAAACCATGTTTATTTTAGGTTTTATAGTATATAGGTGAGGGTTTATATACCTATGGTTTATAATATTATTCCCTTGGGTTTAATATTATTCCTTTTGGTTCATTAATTAATTAATAATTAACTAGGTTTATATTAATAAATATTTAGTTAAATTTATTTAAAAATAAAAATTAATAATAATAATTAATACAAATAGTCATAATATTCATAATTATACACCTTCGACATATAAAAACCACATTTACTAATATGGTTGTGGTAGAGTAAAACACTTTTTATTTTAGGGTTTATAATATTTATCTTTTGATTTATAATATTAATATGCATGGTTAAATATTATTCCCTTTGTTGGTTTTTTATTATTATTCCATTGGGTTTATTATCCCTTGGGTTAATACTATTTCCCTGAGATCATTGGGTTTTTGTATTAAACCCTAGGCATATGAACGTTTATATTAATAAACCAAATGGATAGATATTATAAACCAGAGGGAATATAAACCCAATTTTTTTTAGTATTAATGCCTTCAATTAATATTATTCCCTTGGGGTTTTAGTATTAAACCCTTGTGTTTATTATTGCCTTGGGTTTTTAATATTAGCTCTTGGGGTTTATTAATCTAAGGGTTCATATTTATATTACATAATTTAATATTAAATATTAAATATTTATTTTTTATAATGATAATAATAATAATTTTATTGCAATAGTTTTTTGTATTGTTATATATTTATCATTGGTAGATACAAATGAAGGTTTTGACTATATCAACCACATTAATATTTGTAATGTGGTTGTGGTAGTGTATATTACTATACATTAATGTATGTTGCATTAATGTACATTAAAATATGTTAATATAGACTAAAGTACATTAATGCATAGAAATGTACATTTCAATACTTAAACATACTTATTTACATTTAAATTAATTTATATGCTATAGTTAAATTTTAAATATCATTTATAATATTTACATTTACATACCTACGTTAACTTCTAGTTGAGGTTGATTTTCCCTTTCGATATTTGAGTGTTCTTATCTCTTTTTTTTGTGACATTCTTTCCCCTATTCTCTATGAGCTTCGGGGACTCTTGTTCGATCATATTTTCATTTGAAATTTCTTTTATTTCCCATGATAATTTAGTATGAAGCTCAAAAAATTTCCTTCAAAATCCTATTAAAAGACTCACTATCAAAATTTTGACAAAATTATCACTTTAAAAATTAATAAAAAAGTCACTTTAAAAATTTTGTAGAAAATAAATACTTCAACCCAAAACACTTACTTTAAAAATTCTTTCAAAAAAATTTCTCTTAAAAATGAAGCTCAGAATATTTTCTTCCAAGTCCTGCAAAAAATTTCACTTAAGAAATTAGACAAAAACTCACTTTAAAAAATCATTATAAAAGATTTACTTCAACCCAAAACACTTACTCTAAAATGACTCACTTTAAAAAATACCTCCAAAAAATGTCCTTTGAAAATTAAGCCCAAAAAACCTCTTAAAAAATGTCACTTTAAAAAATACTTCCAAAATATTTCCTTTGAAAATTAAGCCCAAAAAACATTTGCAAATTCAACCCAAAAAAATTCCTTTCTAAATTCAGCCCAAAAAAATTCCTTTTTTAAATTCAACCCAAAAGACTTCCTTTGCAAATTTAGCCCAAATGAACAAATATTCAAAAATAATGTTTCTGTTTTCGGCTATTTATATAGTTGCAAAATTTGTTTTTTTTAGAGGGGTTTCATTTAATTTTCCGGCCAATGGAATTTGCGAGCATAAGTTCGGCCGAAATTTTATAAAAAGTTCGGCCATACATTTTTGTCATTAAAACTAACGAGATGGAGCGTAAAAACATAATTTGGCCGAGATGTTACAAAAGTTCAGCCGAACTAAAATTTTAGCAACTACGCTGCAACTCGGCACTGAACACATTTTTTCAACTTTGGAATAGTTAAACTCCATAAAAATTTATGAATTAACTTTCGGAACCAAGACTAGAATTTGCAGAATTCAATCTACTTTCAATAAATATAAATTTTATGGAATTCCACAGATATTTACTAATTTTAACTAATTATGTAATAAAATGGGTGCAAACTATTTCTGAAGGTCATTATGGTTCAGTGAAATCAAAATTTTGTATCTCCCAAAATACATTGTAAAAAAAAATTGAAAAATATATGGTGCATTACATTGCACTCTTGTCTGTAATGGGTAGTTTTTATATTTTTAGTTTATAACTAATATGTTGAGAAACTTGACGTAGGCTGAAACATATTCAAAATATGCAGTTTTTTCATATTGGTTCAGTTCAAAAAATTACATTAATTATGATATGCATCAGTTCATTTCATAAATATAATGATACCAAAGTAAACTCTTTCTAGATTGTTGTAACACATTTTTTCTCAAAAACACAAAGTTTTCAAAGAATACGCCAATATGTCTCAACATGATTTTTTATGAATCTTTCGATTTTTAAATATAACACATTCAAAGAATTGTTAAGTTGACATATCAAATATGAATACAAAAATTCCAAAAAATAAGTAATAGAAAGCTAGTAAAATTTCCGACAAGTTTTATTTTTATCGTAAAAAAAAATTCTAAACAAAAAAATTGTTTTGGCTTGCAGAAAGTCGAAGAACTTCTAAAAATAATATTTGTTTCTCAAAAAGGGCAAAAAGGTGTAACCCAACTTCACTTTTTCACCTATGCACAATATTTTACATTATATATATATATATATATATATATATATATATATATATATATATTGTACATGGATGTTCATATAAATGTATATTAATATTAACGCATATTAATGTAAATCTATAAATGTGGTTGATATAAGGCTACGACGTATATCAACCACATTTATTAATGTGGTTGTGCTAGAAGTATATGTTTATAATATAAAATAGTGTTTTCTTATTCATAATTTTTATATATACCATTATAGATCCTTGTTAAATCTATATCTATCAAGATTTAACAATATCAAATATATCAAGATGGAAACTTTTTATTGTGAGTGCAAAACTTGAAAAAAGTTTTCCCCCTCGAGATATTTTTTCCCACTTTCCACCTTATTGATTACTGGTTAAAATGAATCGTTTTACCTATATATATATATATATTATTTTGCATGTTTTAAATTGTATTTTTGAATGCATAAATGAATTCAATGCCTTGAAAATCCTCTTGGCCACTTGGATTGTGTAGACTCCTCAACTTAAACTTCAATTCCAATAAATATTTATTTGATTTCATAGAAAATTGACAAAAAAATATGCTTCAAAAGGGACCAAAATGTAGTTAGCCTATTTGAATGTATATATATATATATATGTATATGTATATGTATATGTATATGTATATGTGTGTGTCCAAGTATTTTATAAACCATCCACATTGATTTTTTTTTTATTATCAATATTTTTTAAATGTCGCATGTTAAATTTATATTAATAATTGAATGAATTATACATTTAGCTTTTATTATTTTTATTATGAACTAATTGAATTTTTTTACTTTCAATAACTTTACTTTTTGGATTGAAATATTTTATTATGGTCAACATTAACAATATTTTTTTTTTCTAACTCCATCTCTCTCTATATACATATATATGAAATTGATCTTGAAATATATTAGTTCCTACAATTTTGTTTTGAAGTATTATAAAATAGTTATAGATATTGGTCAAAATCAAAAGTGAAAATATAAGAAATAATTACTTTTAGTTACTTTATCTCTCTCTAAAAATTTTATTCAATTTTACTTTTTATTATAGACGACATATTATTTTTTATAATTTAGATAATATATTATTTTAAAAAGGGACACATGTAACTCCACATTGAGCACAAAAATAAGCATACATCTACATCATATTGGGCTGTAAAATGTGCCTCTCGACACAAGGTTAGTGATTTATGTTGCATTATTATTGTTTATACCCATATAACCTAAATAAATATATATTGGATTGCCATGGTGATATCTAATGATACCACCAAAGCTAGTTGGACCTTGGCTTCCCTATGATGCTCCATCAAAGTTCAGCTTAAGGAAATCAGGAGGGGAGGGGAAAAAATTGAAGGGCTATGAAGTGAGATAGGGGGAGGGGGATAGGGTGGATAGGGGTTAGATAGGGTTTTAAGGGATGAGATTCCATTGATGTAGGCGCTAAGATGAAATTGGATAATCTTGCTAGCCACAGGGGGATTAGGGGAGAGAAAGGGCGATTTGTTTGACAGTATTCATAAATGCCAAAGAATATCATCAGGAATAGAACCATCTTTAAATATTAATCTAATTTGTCTCTTTCCATATTTCCTAAAGTATAAAACTCGGGGCAAGCCTCCATATGTGGTTGAGAACCATGCTGTAAAAAGTACCTTTATGTGTGTTGGAAATGTTATCTAGGATACTATGGGGGACTCTCTCTAAACAGGATATACTATTCTCAATACATACCCAAAGATCAAAATAAACGGGGAAATTTTTTAATGTACATTGAATTTTTTTCTGAGTTTTGAAGGCATAGGGGGGATTTGCATGGCCCTTGATAGTCATTCTTTAATAATTTTTCCCATATTATATTTTTTTGTGGAAAAAAATCATAGAAAGAAAGCTATTTTCATCTAAGATTATTGCTTCCAAATATTTACCCATATCTCTTCCACAGGTATTGAGTGATGGGCTACTTCCACGTGATAATCCTCCTAGCTAACATGTTAAGGCTTATTTTGTAGTGTATTACCATCTCAATTTATCTAGCTCATTGGATATAGGGATCCATTTTAGTTAGAGGTTTCTCTAGAAATGATGTCATTGGTCTTCTCCTGGCTTAAATTTACATAAATTAGGTGGTATATGATGGCACCTTTAAGATGCAGACTCAACATTGTGCCAATGATCAACAATTTTAGTGTAGCCTTGAGCTGAAATATTTTCTCTCATACCATTGAGTTACTACTTCTCCCTGACTTTTGGGAATTTCTTCTAGGATTCCTTTTAGAACATGGAAAAGTTTCCATTCTTGACTTCCCAGAATAAATTTTTCTATATTAAGTGCATGCATCCCTTAGCTAAGGACCATATATGTGACACACCTCCCTTCACATATACCCATTTTTACTGGCTTACCTGGGGTAAACATGAGATGAGAGGTAGTTATGACAAGACTCAACCTCCTAGGTGACCTTAAGGAAATGGAGTTGACAAACAACCTTATTGAATTCCCTCATGTGCCACAGAACTCTCCAGGAGTAACCCAACCCATCCGGGTGTCCATCCCCTAAACCGACCTGACTTTTCTTTGATCTTCTGCCCCAGTCGCTCCCTTGTCAAGCCCTCCATGTGACTAAAAACTCCTAGTCGCTCCCATAAGCCCGCATGAGTGTGACTGTGGCATTTTTTATTCAGTGTTATGCCAGCGACTGCGTAATTTAAGGCTATTTTTGAGGGTTAGGTTTGAGCCTCTACTCAGGAATCCATATAACTTCAAAAAATCATAAAGTACATGAAAAAAAATGATTAAAAACCAAAAAATGGAACCAAGACTAGACTTGACCATCCCTAACTAGGACTGACATTCTGTCAAACACTTGGAAACAATATAACCTATAGGTCATGAATACAGGATTGAGCCTAAGGGACTAGAAATTCATATGATACTTAACAATAATGATCACTACCCTATCTCTTTAGTGTCTTAACATTAATTAGGTCTTTCATCCATTGTTCTTTCAATTACAAGTAAAAACATGAAATGAACCATAACTAGAACCATTCACATAACCATGCTTATAATGAGCATATAGCCACATAAATGACCATAATATAACAGCCATTAAAGCCACATAATAATGAGTATAAAATCAAGACAACTTAACTTTCATTAAACATAGGAAAGAGCTAACCATGTTCCATACTTCAACGTATCGCCCGACCATAGACATGACTAAACCAAATATTTCTTTTAGCCAGTCACCCCTATTCCATATTCCAAGCATAAATGTGGGATATCATGGATAAACCAATCCAAAAAAAACCAAGGGAATCCAAATTTTAAACCACCTCCACCCTCAACATACAGTGATCTCACATAAATTGGCACGAAGATCACTAAACCGAACCGAGCTTGGAATTCCTCTAGATCTCATCACTATCTTTAAGGATTTTTTCGTCTCCTTGTCTCTATTATTTACCTAAATCAACAGTGGATCACCATGCTCTCACTGAGACACCACCCTCATGATTTACTGTGTATATCGCCAAAACTAGTCAGTTAAAAATTAGAAAATAATATGCATATACAAGTGGAATGAGTTTTTTGCCATGTGTAGGTCAAAATGAAGCTTCCAAAAGACCCTTATGTGGCCTCCTAAGGAAAAATTCGAATTTCGATGGAGAAGATCATGGGATCATAAGGATATGTGTCTCATTTCCTATTTCTATCGTAACTCTAAGATGACATGTGCCTTATCACTTCATATTTGGATTGTAACTCTAGAGATATAGGGAGAGATTCATGGACTCTCATTAATGAGATACCTTCTCATTTTTTGTATAAATAGGGGAAGCTTTCTCCTATAAAAACATGTGTAAAATTGGAGTTATGCTCAGGATTTGAATACAGAATTAGATTGTGGCACCTTACTCATGAATTTTCCTTCATTTTGATTTGGTTTCACCTACGTATGGAGCATCTCGATTTAC
The DNA here is from genome assembly GCA_034641835.2 of Pinus albicaulis. Classification (NCBI taxonomy): domain Eukaryota; kingdom Viridiplantae; phylum Streptophyta; class Pinopsida; order Pinales; family Pinaceae; genus Pinus; species Pinus albicaulis. The sequence goes on along the minus strand of CM076583.1, from coordinate 1,030,097,827 downwards.
CATCTCTCATGTTTTTAGATCAACTGCCTAAAATGTGTGATATTTACTTGCTTTTATAGATCAAAGTTTATTCACTTTCTTAGTATTAGTTTTAGAATAATTGTGTAATCATTGTTCTTCTAAAATATTTCATGAGGATAGATCTTTCTATTTTCAAATTAAACTAAGTTTGAAGCAAGAAGAATTCAAATTTATATAGTTTCTTTTACTTTTTTGTCATTTGTTTTCCTAGATTAGAAATATCAATTAATTGTATCAATGAATGTTCTTACAGGTCATTTCAAGATGATGATTCTAAACTAAATGATTGAATTCCTAATTCATACAGTTATTGAGTCTTTCCTTTGCACATTTTACTTGCTTTCTAGTAACTTAGAAACTAAGGTATAATTGATTTCTTACACAACATCTCAAGAGATTAATACTTCATATTGAATGTTGGAGGAAATAAAAACATACATTAGTTAACTTTACATGACTTTTACATTTGCTTTAGATCCTCATTTAATTTCATCACTAATGTTCCTAAAGGTCATTCCAAGAAGTTGATTTTATCATATTTCTAGACTGAATGATTGAATATTTAATTCATGAAATTATTGAGTTTTCCCTTTTAATACTTTACTTTATTTTCTAGATCATTAGGTATAATTGTTTAATCAACATCATCTCAAGAAGGTGACACTTCATATTGAATGCTGGAGTAACTAAATATACATTAGTTGTTTTTAATTACATTCTTTGAAATTCTTTCTTAGATTAAAATTTTAATTCCTGCAAGTGTGATTGTGTGTGCTATATTTTCTTTTGAATTTTATTTCTTTCTTTTTGTTACTTTATTTCATAGGTTAGTTGAATTTCATTTTCATTATTTGATTTAATAGATTAGATGAATTGGTTTTCGTTATTCTGTAGTTAGATTGATCTAAACTGAAAGATAATTTCTAGCAAATACAGTGCACACATGCTTCACAAGCTTATGAACCCCCCCTCGTTGACAAATTAAATGACAGGAAATTAATTTTCCCCAACCTTGGTCATGTAAAATTTCTCTGTATAACTGAAAACAGTCAATTTACATAAAGTTGTAGTATTACCAAAAAAATCTCCAACCCTTTACAAATTCAAATATCTACCCTTTAATAGACTTGTTACATGATGAGATGATCTGCCTCCTAGCTAGATTCATCGAAATTTTCCTAATGACACCTTGCATAACAGGAAAACATCTACTTTAATGAGAAAATGACAGCTATTCTATTTGACAGTAATTTTCCTAATAGGAATCAAACTATTAATTATTACATCAACTACTTTATCTCCTAATATCAGTTACATATTTGACAAATATTCCTTCACATGTTCGAATAGGTTGTGATGGAACTCATCACTACATGACATCTTAATTAGTCCCCTCTAAATCTAGAAACAAACCCTGCTTTTTAGGAAAAGTGGTCCTTATCTTCAACGCATGGTTTGGTTGATGAGTTGTCTTCATCTCCTAGTCTTCAAGTCTTGGATAACTGCTAACATAGTCCTTTGACTCTTTGAAAGTATCCACCTATCCAAAAATGCACAAAAACTTGCTCATAAAGCTTCAAAACAACACACTATGAAAGTATGACAGTTTCGTAGCTTACTTTCATAGCGTTACAAAAATGCCCTTTCCCATAAAATTTTCTGATTCTTTCCTTCTGCATTGTATTCCTCATGTCTTGACATATCTTCCATGTGATTTCCTCCTCTTGGAAGCTCCTTCAACTATTTCAAAATGAAAAAATAAAGCTACAGTGGTTTTGTAGCGTTTTCCTGGCTTCAAGCCTAGGAAACCCTACGAAACTGTTGAAAAGTGTGTTATTTCTAGATTTTTGTCTAGCTTCACAAATGTGTCTTCCAACTATAAAAAAAATTGTTTCCAACATGCCATTTACCTTCAAAAACATAAACCAGCTAAAACTAGGAGTCTTGAGGTGTTTCTTCCTCATTAATGATGAGTTGAGCTATTGGCTCCTTAACTACTGTCATTTTTAGATCTTTTTTCTCCAAATCCTCATGGATTAGCTCTAGCTACTCTTGGAGGTCTTTAACCTGATCCTTCAGATTCTTGTTGGTATATTTTAAGTGCAAGTTCATTCTACTGACATTTTTCACCTCTTTCCTCAATGACATGGTCCATTTGATTAACTGTTGTGTATTATCTAGGGTCTTGGAAACATTGTCAACCTGCTCTTCCCAAACCTCACTCATCTTTTCAAATTGAACCTTTAAGACATTGTGTTTCCCTGCTTCCTTCTTCATAACTACAATTTCATGGTTAGCTAACCTTAACTGTTCTTCATGGAGTTCAAACTTAGTTTTTTCAATTACTTTTTCTTTTCCTTTCTTTGGCTTGCTAACTGTATCTTTTTCTACAAGAGATGAAAGATCAATAATGTATTATGGTGGCTTCACAATATCACTAGTTGGATGAACCTCTTTGTTGGTCTCCAAACGTTTTATAGCATGCTTTGCATGGGATTTCTTGTCTGGAACATAAAACCTGCATCTTCACCTTCAAACTCTAGCTTCTTTGCAGATTTAGCTTTCTCAAGTTTCTATCCACCTTCCTCTATATCCTCAGCTTGGACAATAGGAGTCTCTTCAATATCAATGGCATGTAGCATGTCTTCTAAATTTCCTTTATCTATTGTTCTGTCTTCTACAACCACTGTTTTGTCTTCTAAAGCCATTTTTTGACTCCTTATAATCCTTTTGATTCGTTGTTTACTCACAACTTGTTTTTTTTTTTGCAGGTTTGATCACTTTTGATTTTTTTTTTTTGTAGGTGGGACATTGGGTGTATCAAAAATCTGCAATTTCTCTGTTTCCGTCATGACTGGTTCAATTTTCTCTACTCTTGCTGGTTCACTTGGGTCTTCCACTAAAGGTGATGGGATACCCATAGGTTTAGGTGTTCTTTTAGGATTAAGGGTATCCAATTCAAAACCACTAACAAATAAGAAAGAAGACCAGTCTCTGCCTAGTCTTTGGAGCTCATCTAAAACCAACAATTTTATTAAACCATGATGAAACAGTGAAGTTTCGCTTCCTTCATTTTTTTCTTGGACCTTATCTACCATTTTTTCTAAACTTCTGTGTAAATAGAAAGGCAGATCAAGAGATATCTTACCAGAAAAGTGTAGGATAAGTTTTAAATGGTAATAATAGACTTTATGGTATCTCCCTTCAAAAGTGAAATATTTCTGGATGATAAGCAACAAATTTGAGTAGTTATCCTTCATGCAGATCCTTGGAATGGCATTTGTAAGGTCCATTTCACTTTTTTCTAGCTTGATAAACTCTTTGCACTCGTCCATGTTGAATTTGAACCCTTTGAACCACTTCTCTTGTCTCCTTGGAATCCCTGTTGCTACTGCAATGATCTCTGGGGTAATGGTAAGATTCAACATCCATACTTTAGTAGTTGTTCCACTAAAATTGAGAGCAAAGTCTTTGGAATCATATACATGGAAGCCTTGTAGTCTTTCACAAAACTGTAAACATCCTGTCTTTCTAAAAACTTATACAACTGTTGGGTCTTCTCAACCTCACTTGATATTTTTATGCCTTGTTGATAATTCTCTGCCTCCCTTGAACACTGATAACCGCAACCTTTGAAAATACCATCCACAAATTTGGCTTAATGAAATGCTCTCCAGAGCTCAATATCACACAAAGAAGGAATCAATAATGAGAAATGACTTAATTTGGAAATATTTTGAAGTTCGATGCCCACTCATAACACAATGATGACTTATACATGCCTAAAATGGTGATGATGACTTCAACCCTGACCATGTACCTTGATATTTACCCTAACTAACTCGAATGGTATCTAACTTATCATTTTCAAATGATTTTCTGACACCTAACAGCTAATTTGACATGATAGACAGGAAACCTTACTTTCGTAGCATTCTTAGTGTATTTCTAGGTGTTTTTTCTACAAAAGTATCAGTAGTTTTGTAGAGAAAAAGTGAAAATTCTCAGTGTATTTCACTACGAAACTATGGTTTCTTAGCAAAAACGAACATTTTGGTACTAAAACCTTTGGAAATGAAAATTGTCAGAAAATTATGAGTGATGTGACATGAGGGGATTTGAAAGTGAGTGGGTTTAGACCTTATGGTAAGCTTAATAAGAAAAATTAAAAAATTTCCTTGACCAAGTAATGAAAATGAACCCTACAACCCTACCTTTGACACATGAACCTATATGACTTTGTCAAATGATGCTTCATTTTTATGAGTGATAACATTGGCTCCACTTAGGATGGTGTGCCCAGTTGTACACCAAAGAACCAGTAGTTCTAGTACTGCTATCCAACTTCTTAAAAAAAAAAACTTAGAAATTTTCCAAGATTTCCTTCAAACTCTAATGGCCTTCACCTTGGGCTCAAGCTTGATGATCAGCTTGTCATTATTAGCAGAAAAACATATAAAATGGAATATATACAATTGAATGAATGATCAATGGAATTTAAGAAGAGTAGTGCTTCAAAAACCTGCCATTGATAGGTCCTCCAGCACACGGTTGTCCATACATTTCTTGTAAAATGTAAGTATTGTTCCCATGAAATGTAGCTACTCTGAATGGATATTTCGAAATGTTTTCAAACTTACCATGTTTTCCCTTCTCTTCAATCCTTTCCTTCCATTCCAAAACCAAATCTTGGATTTGGAATTTTTCTTCCTTCACCTTCTTGTCAAATGTCTTCTTGATTCTGTTTTGAGATTGTTGATTACTATTATAGAATTCCTCCCTTTTATATTGCAAAGCTATCAACTGATTAATCCTTCTCTCAATTTCATTTGGCTCCTCCTCCAATCCTTGCAGCAGCCTCATGACAGGCACTCCCAAGGATGTAAGAAAGATGGCTTCAGATCCATAAACCAACTCATAAAGTGAATTTCCAATTGACCTCTTTGTGCACACTCTATCAGCTCATAGAGCATACTTTAGCTTTAAATTCCATGACCTCTTATTTTCCTGCAACACCTTCTTAATAATTCTCACAATGTTCTTGTTAGAAGATTCAGCAAGACCATTACCTTGTGGATAATATGTAGTAGAATTTCCAAGTGAAATGTGATATTGATGAAAAAAACCAATCATATTCTTAGATTCAATGCTTGTGCATTATCAATGATGATATTCATAGGGCAGTCAAACCTAGACAATATATTATTTTCCAAAACTGAAATGATAACAAAATCATTTTCTTGCCTAGCTGGGGTTTCTTTAATCCATTTGGTGAAATAATCAGTTGTTGTAAGAATCCAACGATGCTGACCTAAAGATGATGGATGAACCTCACCAATAAAATCTAGCCCCCACTCCTAAAATGGTGCCTCAACAGAGATAGGCTTCAAAGGTAAAGGTACCAGCTTCTTCTTACCTCAAAAATTCGACATTCATGGCAGACAACAATCCTTTTGTAGACATATTTAAACATTGTAGGAAAATAATACCCTTCTCTGAGAATATTGTTTTTTTTAGCCTTCCAATAATTATGACCTCCACAATATCTTTTGTGAAACTCCTCAATCACTTTTTGAGCTTCCTCTTCTAACAAAAAATTCAATGAAATACCACTGTTATCCTTCCAATATAGATTTATATCAATGATGTAGTACCTCAAAGACTTTAGCTTCACAAATATCTCCTTAGACTTTGTCAGCTCAACAGGTGCTTTATGATGATGTAAGACAAAAAAAATGTCTTTGTACCAGTCTGAAATGATTTAATTTTCTTCAATGGGGATCAACTCTTCATCTTCATCTGAAATTTCTGAAATTTATGCAATTAAGTTCATGTCAAGATAGTCAAAGTTTTATTGTGCCATCAACTTTGCTAGGCCTTGACCTTTGACCAATTTTGTGGGCTTGATATCTATATCATATTCCAACAATTTAGCAATCCATTCCCCCCTCTTACCATCAGGATCAACTTGACTTAAAATGTCTTTCACAACATCATTAGGAACAAAAGCTATAATATGAGAATGCAGAATGTAAATTATGAAATCTTTGATGGCCTTAATCAAGGCATAAGCTTGCTTCTCTAAGATGTCGTACTTAAGTTCTAAGTTAGCTAATGTCCTAATAAAAAATGAAACAGGAAGCTCAGTACCTTGCTGTCCTTTCTGCAACAAAACTCCAACAATTGTATTTTCTAAAGCAAATGTAAAAACCAGAAATTCTTTAGAAAAATCCGGGCTGATCAACACTGGTGCTTGAGTGAGCGCCTTCTTAATCTCCTCAAATGAGTGTTTTTCTTCTTCTATCCACTTAATGTCAGCTCCTTTCTTCAACATATTTGTTATGTCCCTTACAATCTCAGCAAAATTAGGAATAAACCTTCTCACAAAATTTACCTTTCTAAGGAAAGACTGAATCTCTTTTCTGCTTCTAGGAAGATCCACTTTCTGAATTGCATTGACCCTGTTTGGATAAATCTTAATCCCATATTTAGAAATAATATGTCCAAGTAATTTACCTGAAGTTAGATAAAAAATTCTTCTAGTGGGATTGAGAGAAATGCCAAACCTTCTACACTTAAGTAGGATATTTTCTAGGTGCTTCAAGTGATCTTCTTCTCTCCTTGAGAAGATTGTTATGTCATCTAGATAGACAACCACCATATTATCCTTCTCCTCATCAAAAGCAATGTACATTTCTCTATTAAAAGTAGCTCCTTCATTCATCAGACAAAAGGGCATTTTGGAATACATGAATGTGCCTCATGGTGTGGTAAAGGATGTTTTCTCCTGATCTTCTAGATGCATAAGTATCTGATTGCACCCTAAAAAACCATCAAGAATATTAATCCTTTGGGAACCAACAATATTCTGCAAAATTTGGTCCATCTTTGGGAGAGGGTAATTGTCCTTCAGAGAGGCTTTATTTAAGTTTCTAAAGTCAATGCATATTCTGATTTCTCCACTCTTTTTTCCAACTGGAACCAAGTTTGAAAGCCACTTTAAGAATCTGATTGGAACAATAATTTTGGCATCAAAGAGTTTCTTGATTTCCTTCTCAATCAAAGGCATGATAAGTCGATTAATCCTCCTCAACCTCTACTTGAAAGGATTTTCATTTTCTTTAATGGGAATGGTATGCTGAATGATAGTAGGATCATACTTCTTCAAATCAGCATAACTCCAAGTAAAAACATCTATGAACCTTATCATCATATCAATATATTTTTGTCTCATATCAACTGAAAGAAAATTTGAAAGTTTAATCATTTTTGGAATAGTTACTATACCAAGGTTACAACTACCTACCTCTTCATCATCAGCCTGTATTCTAGGAGACTTGAACACATCATTCTGATCAAAAATATTCTCAAGGGGTATGAGGCCTTTGGGTATAGAGTTATTCTTCTGTAACACTTCAGAATTTCCCTTAGATTCAGCAAGCATGTTTTGCTGATTTACTTATGTACTTTTAATCTCTTCTTTCAGCTCTATAAATTTTTTGACTTGTTGGTCATCCTCAAAAACTTTCCAATGGATAAATTTATCAGGGATAGCAGGTCTATGGTGAAATTCAACCTCATATATTTCAGTGGAATGAATAGGAATGATAAATATACTTGCAAAGATATCTAGGGAGTCAGCTACTGAGTTTTGGTCTGTAGTCTTCACTATAAATGAATGTTCTTGGAAATTTTACAACATGTCTATGACTAAATTTCTGTATGCCCTCATTCTCACATCCTTTGTTTGATACACACCCTCAAATTGTTTAATAACTAATTCAGAATCTCCACAAATAGAAATATTTTGGGCACCCATTATTTTCAAAATTTCTAAGCCCAAAATTAAAGATTCATACTCAGCCATATTATTTATGCAATCAAAATTTAGTTTGTAAGAAAAGAGCTTACTTTCCTCTTCTGGAGTTGTGATCCAAATTCATGCTCATGCCCCTCTCTTCCTATTGATCCATAAAAATGTAACAACCACCAACCTTCCGCCTTCTCCTTACCGATTTGATGATTTGTTGTCTGCTAAATTACAGTTTGTTGATTTTCTGCCTTCTTTTCATCCTCTTCTTCATTAGTCAATTCATTGAAAAGAATAGTATATCCAAGTTCAGTATCAACAACATATTGAAAATTTTTGGTTTATCTTTACTACTCACCACGTAAGCCATTCTTGTTTCTCTATAAAGTCTCCTTTGCTCACCAAAAATAGGAATGGTGGCATAAATTAGGTCCATCTGCATTGTACCTTTGATTTTTGCTGCCCATGACCTTGATAACAACATGCCAAACTTTGGTGGAATGTTTTCTACCACAATTTCCATGACCACTATCTTGGTAGGGACATGTGTACGATCAAAAACAACATATTTTATTAAACCAATGCACTAAACTAGTTTTGAATCAAAGGAAAACAAATCCTTATATGGCCTAGTAATTTCCAACCCCATTCTTTCCATGATTACCTTGGGCATAATATTATGAGAGGCTTCTGAATCCAACATGGCATTATGTAATGTCATGTCATGAATGCTAAGGCTAACATAAAAAGGAGGCACCTCCTCATTCTACTCATCCTCTAATGTTAGACCCAAGTATATGGTTGGGTGATCTTCTTGAACAGTTAGAATATCAACAACTCCTGGTTGGGAATTTATCATTTTCACAATCTTACTTCTATATTCATTTACCTTAATAATTTATCCAAAAGGTACTGGGATTTTGATCTTAGAGATCTCACTCTCCAAACTAAAACCAAAAGCAGATTTTTCAGTCTCTTTGAAAGGATGAGTAAGTGGTGTATCTTTCCTAACTTCAGCGGCCTTGGGGGCATCTTTCTTGGACTGTGTTTTGTTTGCAGTAGTTGGCACATTTCTGTTTATGAGGTTGTACTGCTTCTGCATCTCAAATATTTCATGTTGATACCCTTTAAAATAATCAGATGGATCCTTACCCTTGTTTACATCATGATCTGACTCATCATTTTCCTCCTTAGTTAAAAACATTGCTGACATGTTTTCATATAAGCAATGAATATAGTCTTCTTGTATTTTAGGCTGATCTCCTTCATCAAAAAAATTTTGTTGAAAAGGAGGCTTACTTGAGGGTCAGGTAGCTGATTTCTATTTTCCCTTGGCCTTTGCTAGTTTTGAGTTCTTCTAAATTGAGGATTTATAAACTGAGGTTCATGTTGTGCAAGAGGAGCAGATTCATTACCAAGGGCAAGCCTATCCATCATTTTTTCCATTGTCTTCATCATGGAATCAAATTTTTCATAAGAGCTGGAAGGCTTATCTTCTTCTTTCAACATAGTCTTACCCATATTGGACATTTTTGCAGCTATCATATTGACCTCCACCTTCACTGCATCATTCTGCATTTCAAGAAGTGAAGGAGATTCTCTCTCTCTCAGCAGTATAGAAAATTCACAATCAAAAGCTTTAGCATATCTCAGCTAAGTTGCTCCTGGAGGAGGCTTTAGATGGGCAGTAATGGAGTCATACACTTCATTAAATCTCTTTGAAATTTTTTGAACAGTTTTATCAACAACTCTCTTAAAACTATTACACTTAGTGAGGGCTTGTACAGGATTGGTTCTATTTCCCCACTTCCTCAAAAAGCTATATTCAAATTCATTCCAATTATGTAGGCTTCTAGGAGTAAGGGATTTGAACCACTTCCTAACTCACCAGTGAAGCTCTGAGAAAACAATCTCATCTTGACATCCTCATGGTCAATCTCTTCCCTGTCTATAAATTCATTGAACTGGTCTACATGCTCTTCAGCTATAATCTCTTCATCACTTCCCAAAGTTTTAATTCTGGCATAATATTTTCTAGGAAGGGCATTTAGGATAGCTGGAAGGGCAAGAGGAGCATACCTAGCAGGTGCAGCAAGTGGAGGTGGCACATTTCCAGCTATGATGATTGGGACTGTGGTAGTTTTATGGAAAACAACAGTAGAAGAAGAGGAACTGTTAGGAGGAGGGCTATTTGGTCTTTTTTGTGCAGTCACAATTAAACTCCAACCAGGAAGAGCAACACCAGTTTTACTTCTTTACAAGATTTCAAATGGGTCTAGTTCCTTCAACGTATCTAATGACAGTAACTCTGAAGTCACCGCTTCCCAAAACTCTTCTTTATCTTTCTTTGTCACTAAGGCTGAGGTATCAATACCTCTTCTATGTTGGTCTAATACAATTTAAATCAATTATTTTTCACTTTCAGACCTAAACAAGACTTCATGAATTTTATCATCAAATATTTTATCTTCAAGACTTCTTAAAACTTCAGAGGACAAGGATTTTGTATGTAATTGAGTACCTGATATTGCATAAATGCCTTGATTGCCTTTGGAGATGGTGTTTTGATTTTCCATAATGGTAGGTGGATTTGGGTCAGGATTAATCCTCATGTATATCCTTCTCGAAGCCACCTTTGAACATATGAATTTTGAATGGAGTCACCAAGGTAGATGCAGCTTCAAACAACTTTCTGAGCTCTTGCTACCTTCAAAAGTTTAGCTTCAAAATTTTAGGAAGGTATAATCTTCAAGCTCCTGGAAGACACACCAAAATGTTATCACAAAATTGCACCTGATAGGCTGCTAATTAGATAACTTCATATAATTGTTTCAAAACAACTTGTAACTGAATTTTAGCCTCTTCATTTTGACAAGGCTCTCTCAAAGGGGTTAATGACATTGAATAAAGATGAAGATAGATGGCTAAATCTACTTGGAAAACAACTTGCTTGTGATGTGTATAGGTTGAAAAGAGTATAAGTCTAAAATCATTGGCCTTATAGAGTCAACGAATTTAGTGATTTAGTAGTAAGTTCACTTGACATGGAAGCTGAGGCAGGTAAGATTTTTTAGCATAGGTAAAGCACACATGAAAATATCAATAACACAGTCAATTCATCTATAAAGGAAGTCATAGAATTACATGAATGGATTCTGAGTATTATGACGAAAGCCACTGCAAATGGTACACATAGAAAATATAGATCAAGTAAGCACTAAAAACTCCATGAGAATCTCAGGTTGGTCAAGTAAAAGTTCTATGTATAACTGAAAACAGTCAATTTACATAAAGCTACAATATTACCAAAAAATCTTCCACCCTTTACAAATTCAAATATATACCCTTTAATAGACTTGTTACATGATGAGATGATCTTCCTCCTAGATATATTCATCGCACTTTTCCTAATGACAACTTACATAACAAGAAAACATCTAATTTAATGAAAAAATGACAACTATTCTATTTGACAATCCTTTTCCTAATAGGAATCAAATTATTCAGTATTACATCAACTACTTTATCTCCTAATATCAATTACATATTTGAAAACTATTCCTTCACATGTTCGAATAGGGTGTGATGGAGCTCATCACTACATGACATCTTAATTAGCCTCCTCTAAATCTAGAAACACACCCTTCTTTTTAAGAAAAATGGTCCTTATTTTCAATGCATGGTTTGGCTGATGATTTGTCTTCATCTCATAGTCTTAAAGTCTTAGATAACTTCTAACATAGTCCTTTACCCTTTTAAATTATCCACCTATCCAAAAATACACAAAAACCTTCTCATAAAGCTTCAAAACAACACACTATGAAAGTATGACAGTTTCGTAGCATTACAAAAATGCCCTTTTCCATCAAATTTTTTGATTCTTTCCTTTTGCATTGTATTCCTCATATCTTGAAATATTCTCCATTTGATTTCCTCCTCTTGGAAGCTCCCCAAAATTGTTTAAAAGGAAAAAAGAAAGCTATAGTGTTTTCGTAGCGTTTTCCTGGCTTCAAGCCTAGGAAATGCTATGAAACTGCTGAAAAGTGTGTTATTTCCAGATTTTTTTTAGATTAAAAAATGTGTCTTCCAATTGTAAAAATTTTTCTTCCAACATTCCATTTACCTTCAAAAACATAAAACAACTCAAACTAGGAGTCTAGAGGTGTTTCTTCCTCATTGATGATGAGTTGAAATATTGGCTCCTCAACTACTGTCATTTTTAGAACTTTCTTCTCCAGCTCCTTATGGATTAGCTCTAGTTGTTATTGGAGGTCTTTAACCTGATCCTTCAGCTTCTTGTTGGTATATTTTAAGTGCATGTTCATTCTCCTGACATGTTTCACCTCTTTCTTCAATGGCATGGTCCATTTGATTAACTATTGTGTATTATCTAGGGTCTTGGAAACACTCTCAACCTGCTCTTCCCAAACCTCTTTCATATTTTCAAATTGAGCCTTTTGGACATTGTGTTTCCTTGCTTCCTTATTCATAACTGAAATTTTATAGTTAGATAACCTTAATTTTTCTTCAAGGATTTCAAAATCTGTTTTTTCAATTACTTTTTATTTTCCTTTCTTTGGCTTGCTAACTATATCTTTTTCTGCAGGAGATGAAAGATCAATAATGTCTTGTGGTGGCTTGACATTATCACTAGCTGGATGAACTTCTTTTCTGCTCTCCAAAAGTTTTCTAGCATTCCTTGTCATGGGCTTTCTTGCATGGAACATAAAACTTGCATCTTCACATTCAAACTCTAGCTTCTTTGCAGATTTAGCTTTCTTAAGTTTATGTCCACCTTCCTCTATATCCTCAGCTTGGACTATACGAGTCCCTTCAATATCAATGGAATGTAGTATGTCTTCTAAATTTCCTTTAGCTATTGTTCTATCTTCTACAACCACTTTTTTGTCTTCTAAAGCCACTGTTTGACTCCTTGTAATCCTTTTGCTTCCTTGTTTACTCACAACTTGTTTCTATTTTGCAGGTGGGACATTGGGTGTATCAAAACTCTGCAATTGATTTGTTTCCATCATGACTAGTTCAATTTTCTCTACTCTTGTTGGTTCACTTGGTTCTGCCGCTGAAGGTGATGGGATACCCCTAGGTTTAAGTGTTCTTGTAGGAGTAAGGCTATCCAATTAAAAACCACTAACAAATAAGAAAGAAGACCAGTCTCTGCCTAGTATTTGGAGCTCATCTAAAACCAACAATTTTATTAAACCATGATGAAACAATGAAGTTTCACTTCCTTCAGGATTTTCTTGGACCTTATCTACCATTTTTTCTAAACTTCTATTTAAATAGAAAGGTATATCAAGAGATATCTTACCAGCAAAGTGTAGGAGTAGTTTGAAATGGTAAGAATAGACTTTATGGTATCTCCCTTCACAAGTGAAATATTTCTGGATGATAAGCAACAAATTTGAGTAGTGATCCTTCATGCAGCTCCTTGGAATGGCATTTGTAAGGTCCATTTCACTATTTTCTAGCTTGATAAACTCTTGTCACTCCTCCATGTTGAATTTGAACCCTTTGAACCACTTCTCTTGTCCCCTTGGAATCCATATTGCTGCTGCAATGACCTATGGTGTAATGGTAGGATTCAACATCCCTAATTTAGTAGTTGTTCCACTAAAATTTAGAGAAAATTCTTTGGAAACCTATACATGGTAGCCTTGTAGTCTTTCATAAAACTGTAAACATCCTATCCTTCTGAAAACTTCTACAACTGTTGGGTCTTCATTGATCAGATTCATATATGATGGCTCATATCTTAGACATTGGCAACCCTTATTTGTCTTTCTTTTTTCAGCCATAGTTTGTTTAGTGTCTTCTCAGCCTCACTTGATAGTTTTATGCCTCGCTTGATAATTCTCTGCCTCGCTTGATCACTGATAACTGCAACCTTTGAAAATACCAGCCACAAATTTGGCTTAATGAAATTCTCTCTGGAGCTCAATATCACGTAAAGAAGGAATGAACAATGATAAATAACTTAATTTGGAAATATTTTGAAGTTCGATGCCCACTCATAACACAATGATGATTCATACATGCCTAAAATGGTGATGATGACTTCAGCCCTAACCATGTACCTTGATATTTACCCTAACTAACTCGAATGGTATCTAACTTATCCTTTTCAATTGATTTTCTAACACCTAACAGCTAATTTGACATGATAGACAGGAAACCTCAATTTCGAGCATTCTTAGTGTATTTCTGGGTGTTTTCGCTACGAAAGTATCATCGGTTTCGTAGCAAAAAGTGAAAATTATCATTGTATTTTGCTATGAAACTGTGGTTTCTTGGCTAAAACGACCATTTCGGTAATAAAACCTTGGGAAATGAAAACTATCAGAAAATTATGAGTGATGTGACATGAGGGGATTTGAAAGTGAGTGGGTTTAGACCTTTGGGTGAGCTTAATAAGAAAAATTAAAAAATTTCCTTGACCAAGTAATGAAAAATGAACCCTACAACCCTACCTTTGACACATGAACCTATATGAATTTTTCAAATGATGCTTCATTTTTCTAAGTGATAAAAATAGGGGTGTTTATTAACTAGTTGAAATTAGGAAGGCTTAATCCTACCATGAAAGATAGCAAAGGAGTAGCCAAAATGGTTCCAGTAGCAGCTCCAACATTAGGGCTGGGGCCACCACTAGCTTAAGGACCTGAACTTGCATTGGCACCTGACATGATGATTGTATGAGGGTGAGGGGAATCAATCTCAGAATTAGAGGAAGAACACGATGAAACAGAATTAGAGTCAATATGGGGACTCGACGAAGGAATAACTCGGATCCTATGCGGTGGAGTAAGTATTCTTAATGAAACCTAAGGGTGAAGGCCTTGGAGACTCTGAGATAAACTTCTTGGGGGTGAAATGATGACAAGTCATAGATGACACAAAAATTTTGAAGAGTGATAAACAAAGGCTCAGTGAGGAAGATAAATTGATTACGATGTTTATGTCTTGGCTTGGCAGTGTAAACCAAGCACTGTTCTCTTTAGGTGTGTGTGTGTTTGCAAGTCATGTGTTAATTTTAATTAAGCCTAGACGAATGTATAAATAAAAATATTTTTTTTTTCAAGTACTGTAAATAAAATTGAAATGACAGTAAAATAAACAACTACAGATGCATAAATTCAACCCAAAAGAAGGCTTCCCAAACAACTAGTTTAAAAGGCGGGCGAAATTGACTCAAAACACACAATACGTCCAAACGATCTAAGGTATAAGGGACAGGGATATAATGACTCATATCTGCTGGAGAATATGTAGAAAACATCAAGAAACCGAACTGGAAAAATTACTACAAAATGGAAGGCGAAAGGATAAAACCCTAGGGGAAACAAGGGAACCCTAAGGGAGAGACCAAAAAAAACTAAAGAGGGGGTTTTTGATGGAATACTAATTGATCAAAAGGGACCTGAAAGAAGGATAGATGAAACCCTGAAACAATGGTTGAAAGCATTGAAAATTTTAGACTACCTACTCAGTTAAACACCTCCTCAAAAGGTGGAAGTGTAGTGAAACCTTAAGTGGCTTGGTTCTACTTCAAGGAGACAAATTGAGCATATCTAGGCCTAATATAGGCTGATATGGAGGTCAGACAACCCAAAACAGTGCTTGTGGAAAACACTGACTATCATAGAAAAAACTCAAAAAAGTTGCAGCCCGATGGTACTGACCTGTAAGCTGTGGAAATTGCAGTTTCTGGGCTAACAGGTGCGAGTTAGGTAGAAACCATAGGTTATGGGCCAAAAAGTGTGAGCTCTAGTTCCTAGATCCTTGGGAGGCAGGTTGCGAAAACGTTATCGTTTCTAGCGTGACTGATACCTGTTACCTGCAAAAAACACCCAAAAACACACGAAAGTTAGAGTTTTTACTGTTTTAGGGCATAAAAATTTAAAAAACAACATCAAGATACTGGAAACAGTTGAAGATAAACACTAGTTACTAATGTTGCTGGTCATGCAGGAATCTGAATAAACAACAGTGGAGTTGCTAATTGTTAGAGTAAATTATTAATGCAAGTGTACGAAAAGAGCTCACTTTAGCTGCACGTGACAAACAACACTAAAAAATAATATGGCTACTTAATTACTTTAGATATGCAATTCATAGTTAAAAAAATGCTCTAAAAAACCCGATCTATGCAGTAAAAGCAATTAAACAGTGAAAAGAAATAAGAATTTCTCCATACATCCAACGGGAAAGACAAGATATAAAGAATTTCTATGTATTATAACACATGGGAAGGGAAAAAATAATAAGGTTACCAGTTCCACTCAATGGGATGGGTTCTTGGCTGTCCTCAATGCTTCAGATCTAGAAGTTTCTCTCTCTCAATGGTGTAGAAAGCCCAAAATGTGTTGAATTGTATGGGAGCTCAAGAAGCAAAGAAAGTAGCAGCATAAATGAGAATTATTAAAGCATGACAATGAAAGTGATCAAAGTAAAGAATGAATGGAGAACCATCCTATTTATAAGAAAATATTGAGTTATCCTCAATAATGGCGCATAATAAAATAATATTAATCGAAATCTAGATCTAGCCACTTGAAATATTTTATTATATTTTGTTGGGGGGAAAGGTATTTAAATTGGTTAAATACCTTTATTTAGAAATAATAAACAAATAAATGATTTATTTATCATTTCAAGGATGTGGTTAAGGAATAATTAACAAATAATGACCTGTTTAATTATTTCTAGGTGATTTAGTCAAATTTCACAAGGAATAATAACTAAATAATGATTTAATTAATTATTCCTAGAGAAAAATAAATAAAATAAATAATGATTTATCTAATTATTTCTCATAATTGGTTTAAATATGACCTGGAATATCATTTAAAAAGTGGTTTAATTAATTATTCCTAGAGGAAAATCAAATAAATAAGGATTTATTTAATTATTCCTCATCCGGTTTCTTGTTTTAACCAGAAATAGCTTAATAAAATATGGTTTATTAAATTATTTCTTATAGTGAAAGCAATTTTACTATCGTAAAATTGGTATTACGTGGTGTAATTCGATCCATCTAATTCTAAATGGTTAGTTGATCAAATTTTGGTGTAACACTAACCTTGACAAGGTAGCGGCCAAGGCCCCAAACAATCAATTACACTTGTAGCTCTGAGATTTGTGCCATATTTTCAGCCGCTGAGCCTACGTCACTACTCAGAACTTCCTGTAACTTTAGGAGAGGATAAATAACATTAAAAAAAAATACATGGAAGCAATCACATCATCAGGAACTCATCTGACCCCACCCAACCATGATAAGAATTTCGTCAAACATGTCGCAAACATTGCATCTACAGGTATAACAAAAAAATTTAAACATGGGGGTCTATTACTAATTAAAGAATTTCTAAGAAGAATTTCTCCCTTTAATCATTAGCCGCAATATAATATATTTAACCATTGATACATTATGAATTCATTGACAGGAAAAAAAATAGATAGAGACATACATCAACACTGCTAAAATACACGCTTATAACCATCATAATAACGATAGAAATACCATGGATATAGCATCAATGAAATCCACATAATAACCAATACATTTTCATACCAAATACCAAAGGATCGAGCTTCTCATTTATGAGTGTAAAAAAAATCAAAGATGGGACTTCCATATTCCACCTAACCATAGATTGGTTCAGCCAAATCTCTCTTCAGCCAATCACCCTCATGCTATATTCCAAGCGTGAATGTGGGACTCATAACCAACCGAAAAAACAACCAAACAAGCATGGATGCTACCGGAGTTCTCTTCCTACACCATGAGGAATTTGAGTGCCTCCTAATCTCTCAGAATTTATAGTAACCCACAATTTGATCCAGGGGTCACTAGGCCTATAACGAGACCATCTCTCCAGGCTTTACCATACATCCCATCTCGGGACTACTAGGCCCAACCGAGATAAATCCACGTCTTGGATTTACCGTATATCCTGCCATTCACCAGCAAGGATTCCTAGGCCCACTGAGGCACACAATATGGCTTTGCCGCAACCCACAGTATGACTCAGGGTTTACTAAGTCAGTGGCTTTATCATGATCCATAGTCCAACTTAGGGACCACTAGGCCATGTGCTTGTCATTTCGCAGATCCACCCCACTAATATTCGAATTTATCCAATAATCTAGCTCAATCGAAGTATGAGAAACCCATCTCATCAAAGCTATATGGAAATGGAAAGGCTAGGTTGAAAACACTACCATACCTAGGAAAACCCATGCCAAGACAACAAGAAACCACATGCAATTCCATGCATGCTAGATCTAACAAAGAAATCACATATGAAAATTGTTACCTGCAAAGAATCCCACTATAGCTACTTGATCCTGCTCTTCCTTACTTGATTTTCCTTTCTTACTCCAATGCCCAAGTGCTCGAAGAAAACTCCAAGTGTCCAAGAGTGAGACAGATAGAGAGAATAATGAGAGAGCTCCAAAAATGTGAGAAAAAATCTTTCCAACTGATCCTTAGAAGCCTTTTTATTGATGAGTCCTAAATTTTCTTCATTTTCCATTATTTTCCTTAATTTTCCTCCTCACATGCAACATGTGACCTTTCACCTCCATTTTCTCCTATTTTCCATTATTTTCATAAATAAATGTGCCAAAGATGTCATTTTGCCTTTCCAAATCCTTTTCCTTTGCCTTTTCCAACTTCCTTAGCCATAATAAACCAAATGAACACCCCCCTAGGATGTTTTTCCCAACATTCAACTTGGAATACGTGTCCCATCAATCGTGGTATTATATATTTTTTTACATGTATTTTTACTAGGGCTGTTACATAAGCCTCCCCCTTGGGGGACACCATCCTCAGTATTCAACCACAAATATACCTTAGCAAAACTGCTAAAAAGAAACCATAATTCCCATGGAGATTTATAACTTATCTTATTCCAATATTTACAATGAATAAAATTCTCAAAATAAAAAAAATGATCATGAAAATCATACCATCTATTGGAGCTTTCTAACACAACTCATTACGGTATTTATAATCAAATATATACACATACACATTTTCCCAACTGACAAATAAAAGGATATGATGCCCATATCATCAACAAGGGAATCCAGAGGCTAACACCTCCACCCTCAAAGTAATACCAGGATTAACCTCCTTCTTAGGAAGTCCAGAATCCACTGTCAAAGTCAAAGATGCATCTAATGTGTAGTGCTACAATCCTGCACTATTGTACTCTAAGTGAAAAGTTACCACTTCATTGTTCTAGGGAACACTCCCTATGTGCATTTGATTCCAACTAAAAATTATAATTACCACAACAATCCATCCCCAACCTACCCTTATATGCTACATAGTCCCTCAGGAAATCTAGTTATCCCCTTCTGTGCAGTCGCCCACCTTCCAAGTTCCCCGACATCCCCTATCCCGAGCGATCCATCCTTTGGAGAGTCTTCTTTGCATTAGAAGATAAAATAACCAAGAAATATTCCTGCCTCAAAACCATCATACTGAAAATAACATGCTCATGAAAATCAATGTAAACTATTGGGTACCAGTGTCCCACAATCGCCCTACTCCTGAAGTGCTTTACCAACATGTTGTTTCCTCTTTCAATTCATTTTTCTAACACTACTAGTTCTTGCAATAAGTTTCAACCACACAACTGGGAATTTTCATTATTCCTGTACCAAGCACATAATTTCCATTAGATTCATAATAAATTGAAATAAATTCAAATCGTACCTCATTAGCAGTTCGTCAACAAGATACACTTCAAATCATGTTGACTTCCTATCGCACCAAGTAAAAATATATGTTTTATCAATCATCATGTATAAACATATCACATTCGGTTAGCTCAAAATGTAGCCATCATAAATTAAAATCATATATCACATGCAATCATCATACACCATAATCATAAATCACATATAACCATCATAAGTCAAAATCGTAGATCACATGCATAAGAAGACTAAAATAAGATATTGATACTTATCCTTTATTGGTCCTTACTTCTTACTTTTTTTATTTCTGTACACATATTGGATCGGTTGCCACATCCGACAAGCACCCAGTGCATTCTCTTTAATCACGTAGACATACACACAATGTACATCACAACATGTACACAAACAGATGACATACACACAATGTACATCAAAACACGTACACAAACATATGACATACAACACCATACAATGCATACACCCACACCAGCATATAACACATACACCTACACTCGATGTACTATACAACACAATACTTATGCCTACACTAGCATGCAATACATACACCTACACCAGGTGTAACATACAACACAATAAATATACATATACATATACGTACATAGAGTACAACATAACTAATACACATGTTGCGATACCACGACTACACTATGCACATACATAGTACCGGATGCCCTTAGCACAACATGTATGACATGCACACAATACCACATGTATACTAGTACCATATGAAAAACATGTAGATAGTACCACCTATAGACAACGCTACCTACACAACGTGTGCACAACATCACATGTACTAGGTACCACCTGCACAAACTGTTCACAACACCAAAGTAAACCACACCACTTGTATAATGTGTACACAACACCACATGCATACAAAACCATATGTACAATCATGCACACAACACCAAATGCACATAACACCATATGCACATCATGCAAACAACACCATATGTACATAGAACTACATATTCAACATGCACACAGTACGGTATGTACACAACACTGCATATCTCACATGTACATAACACCATCTATACCAAGCACTTCATATGAAATATACACACAACACCATATGTAAAGTTAGTAAATAAAAAACATACAAATTATATACACAATGGTAGTACTGCACATCCATAGGACACACACTGACCCCACAAAAAAACCCTACTTCTCCATGCTTATCTTAGCATGTCGCATACCACACTACTTTCACTTTGTTGATGTACCCCTCAAAATTACTTGTCCATAGCATAAGAATATACATAGTATAATCACATAATGTCAAATCATATGCACATGGTACTGACCTTATAGATATGTCAGGGTTACACTTCCCACTTGATTCCTAATAACCAGGGACCTCTTCATGCCATTCACCTGCATAATAAATCATTCCTCCATGGGAATGATCCCTGATGACCTTGTCAGATAGTGGCATAGATATATACATATATGTATAATCATTAGCATGAAATAATCATCATTCTGTCAGACAACAACATACATACACACATATATACATATAAACATTAGAATTAACACTCATGATCCATGATGACCCTGTCAAGCAATGACATACATGCATACATATATGTATACGTATATCAACATAATCATGATCAGAACACAATTTATAGATATCATAAGGTCTAGGTCAAGATAACCTCCTTTATCTATGCACATCTTTCACAACATTGAGAACAACATTTCCCAACACAGCCAAGGCATATGACACCTCAAATCCATTTACTTTACCTACTCTGCCACTATCCATTTACCAAATGGACTCAACCAATCCCATCAACTATCATATTCTTACCTTCTACTACACTTACTCATGCATTGAGCCTCATCCATGTCTTACATTACCTGTTGGGTACCACATAGCTCTCCTTGAGCTCCATTACTTTCCTCTTTCCCAACTAATTCAAAAGACTCTAAAAAAAAGGCAAGAAAAAGAAAAAAACAAGAAAAAAACCAAGAAAACCAATAATAATACAACACCTCAAAAAAAGTGGCGATACTTTGCACCAGACATAAGAAAAGCTGAAAATCAGGTGAAAAAAAATCATAAAACACCAAAAGCATAAGACTAGAAACATACACCATGACCCAATTTCCCATGGGTTCCTAAAGCTTCCAAGGGAAAGTTCAACCAGAGCCTTTTCAAATATTTCATGGAACTCTCTTTCGCAATTCAATTGGGCCCTGCATCATACTACCATAAACACATAACTATCAATGCATAAATAAACATAACAACACGCTAGTTATCTTACATTGTTGTACTAATCATGTTTCCTTGCAATGACACACACACATGTTGGCCATATGTATAAACATCGAGATAAAATATTTATCAATTCGAAATCAAAATTTAACAAGACTAACAACCATGTTATAATCAACAATCAACTCATAGTCATCAATAATAGTACATGATGCTACAACCATCACCTACTTACACTCAAGTACATATCAATTGTATTAATGCATACATGTTATTACGACTATCTTAAAACAAGATCATTAATTCATGCAATCTTATAGAAACATGATCATATAATGTGATTAATCAAACATTAAAGAGTAAATAGATGACATAATAGACATCAACACTCAAATACAAAATATATGACATAATCAAACATTCAAGTACAAAGTAGACGGCATAAGAAAGCTCAGACCTTAATGTATCTCAGGGGAGGCTATCTTGTTTTGAAAATAAATCTAGATTATCATGATATAAATTCATAGTGCATCAACTCAAACATAAATAATCTCATGATATACATAACAATATCTAGCTAACATGTTCACATCTTAAGCTCATAAACAATTATCATTCATGCATACAATCATATATGCACAGTCAATCTAGACCTAACACAACACACTATCATAATTAGGTCGACTCATGCCTAAATGTCACAACTCTAACCATCAAGTCACTATCATGCTGTAGGTGTTAAACCTTTATAGAAATTATCTACAAAAAAATCTTTAAAATATAAAATAAACAATAGCGAGAGCATACAACATAAAACAGATATACACAGAGATTTTCCCTTGGATCACAAATCGGGACTACCAGCTTGATTTTTCATTATTTTTCTTTTAGTGTTACAACACATATATATACACGCCGAAGCATTCATAAACCAAAATCCATTAACCCTGGATTAGAACATAACTGTAGTTCCCTTGAATGGATCTAAAAAATACCAGGGGCCGAAAACCATCATGCCCCAAAACCATGTGCAAACCCATGCACAAAGCCATGAGTGAGTTTGCCCACCGAAAAATAGGGTCCAATTTTTTTTTTTCATGAGGTGCTTCCCCGGAACACTCACAGGGGGCTACCTGCCCACTGTGAACCCCTGGAAAGGGTGGGTTACCGCCCTCCCTGTGACCTCCCTGTTGTGCCCAACACAATGTATAGGGGGCATTGTTGCCCCCCTTCACATGTAACTAATCAGGGAAAGAATATAACACATACCCAAAATTCTCCCTCTTGTTGTTTTCTTTCTGCAGGGAGCCACAAGAGAGCTTAGTCATTAGTCCATATTTTCAACACCCATTTTTTCTCTACACCAAGAGAACTTTTGAGTGCTCGAAGACTTCGTCAATGCATCTGCAAAATTATTCAAAGTGTCCACCTTTACCAGCAACACCCTTTTATCCTCAACCATATCTCTCACAAAGTGATATTGAAATTCAATGTGATTTGTACTTGAATGATAACCAGATTTCTTATCCAAGAGAGTTGCAATTTTCCTATCATATTCTATCCTTATAGCTCGCTACATGAACCCATACTTGAACACAACATCTGCAACCAAACTACTTCCTTGCTTGCATGAGTGGCTTCCATGTATTTGATCTCTATAGTTGAAAGAGCCACTACAGACTATCTTTTACTCATCCAACTGACTGCACCTCGAAATAGGCTAAACACATACCCACTTCTAGATCTTCTTTGGTCTAGATCTCCAGGAAAGTCTGCATCAACAAAACCACAGATGTCCAAAACTCTGTCCAATCCTGGTCTACCATGGTATCGTAAACCATAATCACTAGTGCTACACAAATATCTAAAAACTCGCTTCACTACTATCCAATGCTCCTTCCTTGGTTTTTACATAAACCTACTCAATATTCCCACTGCATGTGCAATGTATGGTCTAGTACATACCATTGCATACATCAGGTTGCCCACCACACTTACATATGGAACACAAGACATATCCTCCTCTTCTTATTGGGTCTTGGGACACTGTTCAACAGATAGATTTACACCTACTAGAATATGAACCTTCACCGGTTTACTATCCTACATATTGAACCTCTGCAATATTGTATCGACATACTTCCCATGGTTTAATGAGAGCTTCTTCTTTGCCTGATCTCTCTTAATTTCCATGCCCAAAATATATTTTACAGCACCAAGATCCTTCGTGTCGAATTTGGAGAATAATTGGGTCTTCAAATCTTGGATAATTTCTTTGTCATTTCTAATAAACAACATATCATCCACATATAAGACCAAATAAATAACACGGTCACCAATTAATTTAAAATAAACACAATGATCCTCTTTGCTTCAGGTGAAGCCAAGTCCCCGTATATAGGTATTAAATTTCTGATACCACATCCTTGGTGATTGTTTTAACACATACAAATATTTTTTTAGCCTGCATACCAGTTCTTTATTACCCTTCACCATAAAGCCTTCAGGTTGCTTCATGTATATATCCTCTTCCAGATACTCATCAAGAAATGTTTTCTTCACATCCATCTGTTCTACCTCAAATGAAATTCAATGGTAACAGATAAAAGTAATCTAATAGAAGTAACCTTGGCAACAGGAGAAAAAATATCACCAAAATCAATTCCCAACACCTCGGAATAACCTTTTGCTACCAACCGAGATTTGTATTTCTCCACCTTGCCTTCTACATTAATCTTCTTCTTAAACACCCATTTTCTCCCGATGGGCTTCCTTCCATATGGTAGCTCCACTAGATCCCATGCTTAATTTTTATGCAAGGATTCCATTTCATCAACCATGGCCTCCTTCCATAGTTTTCCATCCTCTGAATCCAATGCCTCCCTAACAGTTCTGGGATCATCATCATTGATATTTAAAGAAAATTTTGAATAGAAAGAAGATGGACTATACCTTTCTGGTTGTCTTCTTTCCTGAACTGATCTTCTCACAGCTGGATTTTGTGGCTCTTCCTCTTCTGAATCTTGTTCTGTTGTAGAGTCTGATTCATCCTCTTTTAGTTCATACTTTATCTTCTCAGGTTCCTTCGGTAGGAATTCATGTTTAACAACATCTTTCACCTCTCTAAACACCACATCTCGACTATACATTACCTACCTTGTTTTTGGGTTCCAAAGCTTGTAACCTCTTAAACCATCCTTATACCCAATAAAGATGCACCTTTCAAATTTATTATCCAACTTG
This sequence comes from Pinus albicaulis, assembly GCA_034641835.2. Classification (NCBI taxonomy): domain Eukaryota; kingdom Viridiplantae; phylum Streptophyta; class Pinopsida; order Pinales; family Pinaceae; genus Pinus; species Pinus albicaulis. Next base: position 1,030,072,757 of record CM076583.1, on the reverse strand, counting down.
GTCCTTTTCTCCTTTGGAACATGTACATATGCATCACATCTAAATACCCTCATATGTGGAAGAGAGGGTTTCTTACTATTCCATACCTCATGTGGAGTCTTATCCTCCAACAATAATGAAGGTGATATGTTAACCAGGTAACATGCAATCTCCACTGCCTTTGCCCAGAATTCCTGTCCTAACCCGGTACCACTGAGCATGCTTCTTGCCTTTTCCATCAACATTCTGTTCATTCTTTCTACAAATTTGTTTTTTTGAGGTGTGTATGTAATATTCTTATGTCGTGCTATACCAAAATTCTTACAAAAATCTTAAAATTCCTTCTCGCGAAACTCTCCACCATTATCTGTCCTCAACACCTTTATCTTATTCTCTCTCTAGTTTTCCACCAGAGCCTTAAATTATTTAAATCTGTCAAAGACTTTAGATTTCTTCCTCAAGAAATATATCCATGTATTCCTTGAGAAGTCATCTATGAATGAAACATAGTACACAGAATTACCCAGTGATGGAATTGACACAGGTTCAAACACATCATTGTGCATAAGCTCTAATATCTTGTTCCCCCTCTTAGCATCAGAAATAAAACTCACCCGATTCTGAATCCCATTTACAAAATGTTCACAGAAATGAAAATACAGAGAAAAATTGGACATACCTTCTCCCATATTATTACCATGTAGTATTTGAAGGCCCTTCTCTCCAATATGTCAAAGCCTTTGATGCCATAGCATGGTATTTTCTCTAGAGACTGCTAGGTTTTTTGCTCCACTTTCAGGAACCACAAAACTGTTGCACCCATCAATAAAAATACTACCCTGAATCTTGTATATAGTTCCAATATGAATTACACGCATTAATACTAGTGCACGTTGAACCATCTTGCAGGTATATTTCTTGAACAATTTTTTTACACCTGCATCATCCATCTTGCTTACATAAATAATATTTCTGGCCAATGCAAGAATATGCAGAACACCAGGAAGTGTTCTAATCATTCCACCTTGCATATTCATCTTCACTTTTCCATGTCCAGTGATTCCAAACTTCCTATCATCCCCTAAGACGAAATCACCACCATCATACTTCTCATACTCGCAGAACCACTCCCTATGGGGAGTGAATTGAAAGGATGCACCTGAGTCAATCAACCATGCCTCATGATCTATATGTGTATTTGAAGGAGAAGCCAAATACACATTCCTACCTTCATCTGAGGTGGTTTTTGCCTCTTCAGAAGGAGCATCATTAGATCCATTTCCTTTCTTAGGAGCTTTAGATCTGCAATCCTTTTTGTAGTGCCCTTACTTTCCACATTTCCAGCATACCTTTACAAACTTTTCTGGAGATTTAGATCTCCCACTCAAAAAATTATTTTTGTTTGTATTCTGGGACCTTCCTCATACAGATAAGGCATATCCATTCTGGCCTTCCATATTTATCCGTCTCATTTCCTCCAATAGCAAGGCTGAGACAATTTGATCAAAATTCAAGGTAGTTGTATTGCTAGCTATTACAATAACCTTACTGTCCCATCAATATGGTAGAGAACACAAAAAATTGATGCACTTATCTTCATATGAGATTTTAATATCAACAGATTAAAACTGACTTACCACAATATTGAAGGCGTTCATATAATCTGTTACCGAGTTTCCATCCTTCATCCTCAGGGTATATAAATTTTTCCGTAGGAAGAATTTATTCACCAGAGACTTATATTGGTACAAAATCCCTAGCTTGTCCCACAAAGTCTTCACTGTAGCTTCCCCGGATACATTCAATAATACCGAATCTGAGGTACACAGCCTTATTTTCCTCTTTCTCTTCCGATCCAACTTCTTCCATTCTTCATCTGACATTTCCATTAGTTTAGTACCCAGATCTACCGCGATCCACTGATCTTTATCCACCAAAAAATCCTCCATCTTGAGCTTCCACAACTAAAAACTCTGACCATTAAATTTCTTGATCTTTATGTTTCCACTTCTTTCCATATTCTTTCACCATAAGAATAAGTCCCACAGATTTCCGACTGAACAGGGTCTACCACATGGTCGAGGAAAAAATTCCTCAGTAGCAAAGGCATCCCCTTGAAGCTGAAACAAATCTGAGACCAAATGTAGGTTCTAACCTTGTATAGAAATTATCTTCAAACGAATATTAAAAACAAAAAATAAACAATAGCGAGAGCATAAAACATATAATATATATACACAAATATTTTCCCCTAGATCTCAAATCAGGACTACCAGCTTGATTTCTCATTATTTTCCTTTTAATGTTACAACACATATATATACATGTCGAAGCACTCATAAGCCCCAATCCATTAACCCTGGATTAGAACATAACCATATTTCCCTTGACCTTATCTACAAAATACCAAGGGCTGAAAACCATCATGCCCCAAAACCATGTGCAAACCCATGCACGAAACCATGGGCAGGTATGCTGACCAAAAAATAGGGTCCAATTCTTTTTCCCAAGGCGCTACCTCGAACCCCATGCAGGGGACTACATGCCCCCTGTGAAACCCCAAACAGGTGGGTATGCCCCCCCCCCCCCCCCTTATGAACCCCCTGTTGCGCCTGACACAACGTAAAGGGGGAGATACTTCCCCCCCACGCGTGATAGTAATCATGGAAATAATATAACACATACCCAACACATGTAACAAAAACAAGTTATATATCATGCTCATAAAAAACATGTAACCTAATCATCAAGCTAACTATCATACAAAAACAACAAGTTAACCCATAACATGCTCATCAACAACATATAATTTATTTGGTATAAAGCAACAATAGCAATTCATACCACCATAGGTTGCTATCATTCTTGACTATCCGACACATGTACATATAACCACACTAATAAACTAGAATCTATAATGTATATAACCATAACATCAATAGAATTAAAGGAATACTCATAACTGTAATGTATATAAAACCCCTTAACCTACATACCTACATGCCCAACAATATCCAAACGTATATGACGACATGCTCTTGCCTCGAGTTCCAATGTTGCAACTTCACTTTGATGGTATGCATATCCTTCTCTATCTTAGCCAACACATTAGCATCATAACATACCAATATCATCATGATGACCTAATTGAATACAATGACCTTATGTCCAAAAAATTCAATCAAACTAATACAAAATTAATCATATGCACCTACTTGACATGTATAACCAATCATGGATGACCAATGCATGTTCAAGATAGACATCACATAGGAAATCATCCATGGAAAGAAAATAATCATGAACAATATGTGACCTGCATAAAAAAGAAATGCATATACAACATGTAATAATATGTAAGAAAGAGCGCACACACAATACATAAACAATAACAACACACATTCATGACATCATGTCAAAAATAACATTGTCAACACTTCCATGGAGACAACACTGCCACTATGGCTAACACAACACGGATTCATCAACCACATACAACATAGGTATGAAAAAACATAAGAAATCAACATAAAAGCATGACCAATACACCACCCATCGGACTAAGAGTTGAACAATTCTCTGATACCACTCTGTAACACCCTCTTCCCACATCTGCCCAAGTAACCAACCAACTGGGGTAAAAATATGATGAAATACTACTAATATGAGATTCAACCTCGTAGATGACCTTAAGGAAGTGGAACCGACAAAAACAAGACAAAAACACCTTACACAACATCAAAAGCACCTCCAGGAGGCAAACCACCCCCCAGGCCCCTGAAACTTGAATGTGGACTGAATTTTGACCCTTTTGAGCCTTAGCTACAGGTGTACAAGGGAAATGGAGCATATATAGACCCTTAGCCATGGGCTAGCCTTACCAAGGTAGCAGTCAGGGCACCAAACAATCAATTCTATGCCTGGAACTTCATAATTTATGCCACATTTTCAGGCCCTAAGCCAAAGTCATTGCCCAAAACTTCCTGTAAATTCAGGAGAGGATAAATAAAATTAAAACCAATACATTGAAGACATCACATCATCATGAACTCATATGACCCCACCCAACCATGACATCCATTTTGTCAAACATGTCACAAACATTGCATCTATAGGTATAAACAACATATTTAAACACGTGGGTATATTACTTATCTGAGAATTTCTAAGAAGCATTTCTACCTTAAATCATTAACTAAAATAGAATCTATTTGACGATAGATACACTGTCAATTCATTTAGAGAAAAAAACATAGATATAGCCATACATCATCATTGATAAAATACATGCTTCTAACCAACATAATAGCAACAAAAATACCATGGATATAACATCAATGAAATCCAAATAATAACCAATACATTTTCATACCAAATATCAAAGGAATGAGCTTCTCATTAATGAGTGTAAAAACCAACTGGAGATGGGACTTCCACGTTCCACCTGACCATAGATTGGCTGAGCCAAATCTCTCTTAAGCCAATCACCCCCATGCCATATTCCAAGCATGAATGTGGGACTCATAACCAATCGAAAAAATAACCAAACAAGCATAGATGCTATCAGAGTTCCCCGCCTACACCGTGAGTAATTTGAGTGCCTACTAGCCTCCCAGGATTTACCGTAACCCACAGTCTGATCTAGTGGTCACTAGGCCCTACAACAATACCATCTCTCCAGGCTTTATCAGACATCCCATCCCCGGACTACTAGGCCCAATGTCGAGAAATACACCCCTTGGCTTTACCATATATCCTGACATTCACCGAAAAGGATTCCTAGGCCTACCGAGGCACACAATCTGACTTTGCCACAACCCACAGTCTAGCTCAGGGGTTACTTGGCTAGTAGCTTTAGTGTGATCCATAGTCTGGTTTAGGTACACTAGTCCATATGCTTTTCATTTCAGATATCCACCCCACTCAGCTTTGAATCAATCTAGTAATCAATCTCAACCGAAGTATGAGAAACCAATATCATCAAAGCTATAAAAAAATGTGAAGGCTAGGTTGGAGCCACTGTCACACCTAAAAAAACTGATGCCAAGAAAAAAGGAAACCACATGTAATGTCATGCATGCTATATCTATAAAGGAAATCACATATGAAAATCTATACCTGTAGAGCATCCTACTGTAGTTTCTTGATCCTCCTCATCCTTGCTTTCTTTTCCTTTCTTGCTCCAATTCCCAAGTGCTCGAAGAAAACTCTGTGTCCAAGAGTGTTTGAGAGAGAGAATAATGAGAGAGCTCCAAAAATGCGAGAAAAAATCTTGCCAACTGATCCTTAGAAGCCTTTTTGTTGATGAGGTCTCTATTTTCTTCATTTTCCTCCTCACTTGCAACCCGTGACATTTCGCCTCCTTTTTCTCCTATTTTGCATTATTTTCACAAATAGATGTGCCAAAAATTCCGTTTTTCCTTTCCGGAGCCTTTTCCTTTGCCTTTTACAATCTCCTTAGCATTATAAACCAAATGAACATTGCCTAGGAGGTTTTCCCCAACATTCAGCTTGGAATACATGTCTCATCAACCACGGTCTTATATATGTTTTTACATGGATTTTCACCAGGACTATTACATAACTTATCATAACTACAGATAATTTCACAATTACAAAAAGAAAAAGTGGAATAAGTATAGGATCATTAGAGAAATTTTGAGGTCTAAAATGTGCCTTAAAACAAAAATGTACAACCAAAATAAACTTTATAATAACTAATCGGATTCAAGATTATTATGGTAAGCATGGGTGACAATTCACCATTTTTGGAGTAAAAAGGTAAAAATATTAATAAATAAATAAACTAGGTTTTCAACAAATATTTTCAACTTATATCCCTACAATTTTAATCAAACTTCGAGTAGGAGCACTCATTGGATGAAAAATTTAATTCCTCATCCAAGGAGTACCCATGTCACATACTTTCGATGGACTGTGCCACACGAAAAATTAGAAATACACGAAAAAAACTTTGCAATCACATTTTTTCATGTATTTATCATTTTCATTTGGCAGGGTCTATCGAAAGTATGCAACATGGGTACTCTTTGGATGAGGAATTAAATTAGGCATACACTGAGTGCTCCGACTAGAAATTGGAGTAAAATCGTAGAGAGATAAGTTGAAAAAGTATTTTTTTTCCCTCTAAAATTTGATGATGTAATCTAATCTTGTTTTATTATTTCTATAATATTCCTTAGGAGGCTCATTTTAGACCTCAAAATTTCTCTAATGGAGAAGTATGAGAAGACCAATGAAATCGTTGATAAGGAAACAAAAATAAATTGAGATAGAGGTTTTAGTGTATTTAGAGAATAAGGAAAATGCTTTGGTCTTATCAACAATGGACACATTGTTATCATTTGTGGTGAAGAGGGGCACAAGTTATTTGAGTGTTTTTTTGGGGAGAACGTACATGGAAATTTTAGCACAACAATCAAGTAGGGCACAAGGAGGGGTAAGAGGATTTAAAAAACTATATGTTTCTACAAGGAACCCTTTTTGTGCAAAGAAAGAAGGATATCCAATGTATTTTATGTTTTCAATTAATTTAATCAAATCTTGATAAATTTATAACATATTTTCTACTTTTGAAGAATACTTTGAAATATATTTCATGATTACATGTTGATAAACAACTGGATGAAAATAAACATAAGATTACCACAATCAAAGAAGATTAATAGTGTAAACATTTAACATATCATCAATATGTGCATCCTAATCTATTTCTTTTACATATATAATATATAAATAATATTGATTAATCATGAGCTTTCCATGGAGCATTGTAGTGATATGGAATAATATTATCCTTTTTTAGCAAGCATGAATCTACAACACAATTTGTATATCTTTGAACACAATTGAAAAAATTCTCATAACCTTCATGAGGATTGCGAGAAGAAACTTATGAGGTGTTCAAAGGTAGGGATCATCATTTAGGATTCAAGGACTCGTTATGTTATGATTGTTGGGAAAAATACTGAGAGGTGGGAAAATACCGAGAGGTGGGGGGTGAATTAGTATTTAGAGCTTATTGAAAAATTTTACTTTTTCCTTAATAAATTCCATACACGTCTTTAATGAACCCAACTCGCGTATACACACGGATATCCTTAAGAAAACTTGCGTATGACCAGAGATCATATTATGCATATAATTATTTACTAAGATCAGTGCATCATTCATTCATCAGATGTTTAGTAAGCAGTAAGCATGTGCAGTAAGAAAATAATAAATCATTATACATAATTAACAGACATGAACACCAGGATTTAAGGTGGAAACCCAATTCGGGAGAAAACCACCGTTGTTGTCGTCTCTGTCTTCAATATTTATTATATGTAAAACTATTTACAATTTTGTACTGATGGAGACTCATATCAGTACGCAGGTATCTACCTATAGAAGGTTGCAACCTTCTCTCATTTTCCAGCCGCTACTGGAAGGGAACTACAACCCCCTGAACTCATTTACCAGCCACTACTGGAAGGGAGATTCAACCCCCTAATCAGAGCACCAGCTTTTACTGGCAGGAAGCTTCTACTTCCACACTAAAGGCTTCAACCCTCAGAAACATTGTAGACCACGTTTCATAAATTTTCATACTAGATCACACAACTTCAACACAACCCTTCACAAAGATCAACTATAATAAACATCACCCAATACATCAAACCAGACAGTGAGATTACTGTAACTAGATCTTCAGAAATAACCCATACTTCAGAATCAATATGAAAAATCAAACTTAACCCTGAACATTTATAATTTTAAAATGCATACGCTACTTTTCTTCACTGAACCCGTGTGTATACGTGCTTTCCTTAACACCAACCTGTGTATAGATATGAGAATACTGTTTTTCAGAATATGAACTGTCTCAGATCCAGATCTGAGGTTTTCGGTCAGACATATTTTCAGAAATGCAGAACCCTTAAACAATCAGTCATCATTAACCATGTTTACTCACTTATTGATCATATTTGGACATATTCAACTTAGCAGCATGTACAATATTGAAGCAACCCAGATCTACATGAAGACTTCATTGATAGATAACATAAATAATAGTATCAATAACATAAAACCTCTGCAATAATCTTTAGAAAACCCTAACTTCCATACACGCCTTTTCTGAAGCAAACTTGCATATATACGCGCTTTTACTGAGACGAATTAGCATATATATCTGTAAATATTAATTCAGAAGAATGTTTTCAGATCTATAGAACTTACCCAGATTTCTTCACTATACTTTAGCAAACATGCGCCAGGTCTCAGATCTAATCAGCTCTTTAATGGATCAAGCAAGAACATAGTCTTTTTAGGTCTCGAGATCTTGATCCATCTTTTGGCAATATGATGCGGAGTGTTGTCCTTGATGGCAACCCACTGAATGAAGATAAAGACATGAGATTGTTGACTTGTGTTGTCCTTGATGGCAATCCACCTGATGAAGTTATTCTTGACTTGATGAACTTGGTAAATGATGTAAATCTGATGTGATATGATGTTTTTTGACAATACGATGCTGAGTACCCACTTGATAGAGTGTTGTCCTTGAATGGAAACACACCTGATGAAGTTGTGCTTGATAGAATATGTCTTGATGAACCTGTTTAAAGATGTAAATCTTATGTATCTACAGAGAGTACAAAAGGTAATGAAGAAAGGAATTCAATATGTGCTAGATCCATGATGAAAAGAGTATGTTTCAAGGAATACGCAGAATTGTCTAGTAGAAGTCGCGTATGCACGCGGGAAACGACGTGCCAAGTCGCGTATGGTCAAAAGCGCATTAAATATGTAAAACCAGGGGTAACCACCATGGTATTGACCCATTGTATTGAGTAATGATTCGTCTATGTGACCCTGTCCAGGAATACCATCGGAAGTAATGTGGTTTTGGCTCATGGTATTGAAAAAGGGGCTCATGGTATTGAAAAAAGGGTAAACCTATATAAAGAAGAAATTCATTGTGTAAATCATGAGTGGGGGTGCAAGATGTCTGAGCTTGAATGAATACTTCTCTCTGAAGTATATCTGAATGGAAAGGGTTACAGTTGAATGATAGATCTAATTGCATGATGCACCAATGATGAAGAAGGGTATCTAGATCTAAAATGTACTTGTATTTGCTAGATCTGTTTAGGGGATGATTAGATCTGAGAAGAGCCGAACATCTAGGCGAACATCTGGTAAAGGGTAAAATCTGAAGTGATGTATGCATTTGTGAAGAATTGCAATGACATAAAAGTCTGAAGAACCATACGCTAGTTCACAGAAGAGGAAGCGCGTATATACGCGGCTTCGCTAAAGAGAAAGCGCGTATGCGCAATGAAATTGGATCTGTAATATGTATTGAAGTATACACTGGTTTATGTGAACGGAAGCACGTATATACGCAACATCAGTAAAAGGGAAGCGCGTATGCAAACTAGGGTTCTTTGAGTACGTATTGAAAATGTACGATACGATTACTGTTGGTTTGCGATATCGTCGATGAGTTATATATCATTTTCATGGTTGACTATGCTTAAAAGTATGGAAAGGGTCCAGTCTGAAAGTATGATGAAACGCCTTTCCCAAGTGGTGTCCTAAGGAAGCTTTGGATCCGGTGTGAAAATTGATGAACGTGGTCCCATAGAGGTCTTGAGGGTCGTAGCCATCGATCGAAGTTAGCTCCCTTCCGGGTGGCGGTAAGCGAGATCGAGGGGTTGTAGCTCCCTTCCGGAGAGAAATTTGGTAACGAGTCCAAGGGTTAGGAGCTCCCTTCGGAGAGGCGGTAAACGAGCGCAGTGGGTGCCTGAACGTCTTCAGTAGAGATGCTGCACTAGCACATATGTTGTAAGATGTTTTCTCTATAATAAAATATTGAAGGCTGAGCAACTGCAGCAGTGGTTTTCTCCCGACTTGGGTTTCCACCTAAAAATCCTGGTGTTCATGTGTGATGCTTTGTGTGATGGTTTATTTTGTTCTTACTGCACATGTTTACTGTTTATAGAACATCTAATGAATGAATGATGGAATGATATAAGTGAAGAACTAATGGCATAATTAGATCTCTATGTATACGCGAGTTTTATGAAGGATATCCGCATGTATACGCTAGTTGGCTTCAGCAAAGTAGCGTATGGGTTTTAAAGGAATGAAAAAGTAAAAAGTTTTGAATATGCAGTAAATACTGATTCACCCCCCCCTCTCGGTATTTTTCCCAACAATTGGTATCAGAGCAGGTCCTTCTGTAGAAGCTTGATCGCTTGAAGGAGATCTGTCGCAATGGGAAGTCATGAAGGAGTAATGTCTATAAGGCCACCTCTATTAAATGGAGATAATCTATTATTCTGGAAGATACGAACAAAAGCATATCTGCAAATTCTTGGTGCAGAAGTATGGGCAATCATGGAAGAAGGTTATCAATATCCGGCAAGTATTCCCTCTGATGCAGCAGAAAGGAAGAAGTATGAAATCAATGCCAAAGCAGTCAATGTCTTGTTAGGAAGCATGTATGAACCAGAATTTGCTAAAGTGATGCAGCTACATTCGAAGCCAAAAGAAATATCGGACAAAATCATTCTGAGCTATGAAGGAGATACAAAGGTAAAAAGTGAAAAACTCCAAACTCTTAGAATTGAATATGAAAATTTGAAGATGCATAGTGATGAAAGTATTGCCAGTTTCTTTCTTCGTCTGGATGATATTGTAAATCGGGCCAGAGATTTGGTGAAACCATAAGCGATACTACTCTGGTGGAAAAGGTCTTAAGATCCTTGACTTCAGAATTTGACTCTAAAGTTTCAGCTATTGAAGAAAGGAAAGATCTGCAAACACTTACTATTGTTCAATTACATGGGACTCTGATTGCTTTTGAAATGAGACAAGAATTAAGGTCTCAAATCATGAAAGCTAGCACAAGGTGTCTTGCAAGAGGGAAAAGAAAAGAGTTGTCAAAGAATCCGACTATATATCCCGAAGAAGAAGAAGCGGGAATTTTGTGAGAAATCTCAACTAGGTCTTGGAAGATTGAGTAAAGCTTCCCTTCAAATGTTTTGAGTGTGGAAAAGTTGGTCACTATCTTTGCTAAATGTCACTATGAGAAAAAAGTGAGTGAGGAAACAATTTGAAAAGAGAAAGAGTTATTATGCAAATGAAGATGATGATGAAGTGTCTAGTGAAGATGAAGAAGATTCTGACCTTGATATTAAACTGCTCATGGCAAAAAAATCTAGAGAAGAAAAGGATACTTTTTTGGATGCTCTGGAAGACAATGATTTTTTTGAAGAAAACAATCAACTCAAAGTAAGCCTAGAAGAAAAGAACATAATCATAGAGACTCTTGAAAATCAGCTTGAAGTGAAGAAAAAACGCATTGAGGAATTGGAGTGTGAAGTAGTAAGTCTAAGGAAAAATAATGAGAAAGGAAAAACTCTCAATCTTAGATTTGCTAAAAGTTCAGAAACCTTAGATGAAATTATTAAGGCTCAACGTTCTCCTCTCATAAAAACAGGTCTTTGATATATTGGAGAATCCTCTCAGGCTTCAGCACCAAACTATCTAAAGGCAGCAACAACTGGTTTACAAAATTCTGCCTCTCAACAAGGAAGCAAGGATTCTTTACAGGTAAAGCAGAATCATCTCACTTCAAGGAACACTGACAGGAATAACTTTCAAAGAAGCTCCAACCAGCAGGTAAATCCAAATAGAATATTTCATGATTACAAAAAGGTCTACTTCAATGGACAATGTTTTACATGTCACAATTTTGGCCACAAAGCTGCTCAATGTGTTGCTTACAAAACCATCATGACAAGAGAAGCAAGAAAGAAAAGGTTGGATACTGAACCAAAGAAGAATACCTATAGCAACTTTTCTCCTCTTCAAAATGAAGTTGAATGTACTTATCGCAATAACTTTGGTCATGAAGAATTTGAATGCAGGAGCAAAGTACAGCCAAAACAACACTTTCCCTCAAGTTCCAAAGTATGGAAAAAGAAGGAATTACAGGTTGAAAATTGTTGGTGCTGCTTATTCTGCGAGAAGGTGAATTAAATGATGGTACATTGATAGTGGATGCTCAAGACACATGACAGGTGACAAAAGCAAACTCCTTACATATAATTCTCTAGAAAAATAAAAGAAAGTAACTTTTGGAAATGATTCTCCTACTGTAATTAAAGGAAAAGGGTCCGTGTTTCTAAAAGAAAAGGTGAAGGCTAAGGATGTCATGTATGTGGATGGATTAAGGCATAATTTGTTAGTGTAAGTCAAATGTGTGATCAAAAGGTAGAAGTTGTCTTTAGTTCAAAAGAATTTGTGGTTAAGTGATCTTGATACGGTAAAATTATTATAAAAGGGAAAAGAAATCCAAGCAACCTGTATATACTGAACTGCAAAGATCAATGTTACTTGAGAAAGTCTTCAGAAAATTGGCTATGGCATAGAAGACTGGGGCATCTGAGCTTCTCTCAAATCAACAAAGCAAGCAGACTTCAAGCTGTTCGTGATCTTCCCAATATTAATCCACTAGAAAGTATCATATGAAAATCCTGTCAATTCGGTAAGCAGACCAGAGTTCGATTTAATGCCAAAGAAGGATCATCAAGTAAGCCTCTTGAACTTATTCATACTGACATATGTGGACCTATGAGGAAAAAGTCACCACGTGGGGAAGAATACTATATCTTATTTATTGATGATTTCTCTAGGATGTGTTGGATTGGGTTCATTAAACACAAAGATGAAGCATTTGAAAAATTTCAGATCTTCAAAGCACTGGTGGAAAATGAATTAGATCTAAAAATCAAGTGTCTTAGATCTGATCGAGGAGGAGAATATACATCAAATGAATTCCTTGAATTTTGTGAACAACATGGCATAAAAAGAAACCAGTTCTACGTCACGGGCCTCCACAACAAAATGGTGTAGCGAAGAGATGAATAGAACAATTGTTCAAATAGCTAGAGCTATGGCAATGATTGGAACTCGACATGTTAAAGGTGAAGCGGCTATCTGACGACTAACATTCTCAACAAGTCTCATGGTGGCGGGTAAATGATGTAAAACTCCTTATGAACTCTGGTATGGTAATTCTCCCCCTTTGTGAAGCATTTTAGAGTTTTGAAGTAAATTCTTTATCAAAATAATGATGAAAAGCTTGGCAAGTTTGAACCTAGATCAGATGAAGGGATATTTCTTGGTTACTCATCTTCAAGAAAAGCATACACATGTTACAATAAAAGTCTTCGAAAGATTGTTGAATGTATTGATGTTGTTATTGATGAGTCTCCTGCAGCTCCCAAAGAAGAAAAACAAACAAAAGAAGATGATGGTGACTTATGGCCTTCTACATCAAATAGAAATGATGTAAGCAGTGGATCCAATGAAGAATAAATGATCTGTCAAAAGAAAAGGCTCCATCGAGATATGTTCAAAAGAATCATCCAGAATCTCAAATTTTGGGAGAAAAGGGATCAGGTGTACAAACAAGAAGGACTCTTGTGGGATCTTCTAGCAATCTGGCATTTCTGTCCACTATTGAACCTCACAATGTCAGTCAAGCTAGCAAAGATGAATTTTGGATTCAAGCCATGAATGAAGAGCTTGATCAAATTGAAAAGAATCACACTTGGGAATTAGTACCAAGACCTCATAACAAAAATGTCATTGGAACTAAATGGATATTCAAAAACAAGTTAAATGAGAATGGGGATGTTGTAAGAAACAAAGCTAGGCTTGTTTGCAAGGGGTATTCTCAACAAGAAGGTATAGACTTTGAAGAAACTTTATCACAGCTAGACTTGAAAACCATAAGAAATGTTTCTTGCTTTTCAAGCTTCCAACAAATCAAAGTTTATCGAATGGATGTTAAATCTACTTTTCTCAATGGTGATCTAGAAGAAGAAGTTTATATAGAACAACCAGAAGGATTCATTTTGGGAAATGATGAAAAACTTGTTTGTAGACTTAAAAAGGCTCTATATGGTCTCAAACAAGCTCCAAGGGCATGATACTATCGTCTTGAAAAATATCTTCATCAACAAGGATTTTCAAAAGGGTCTGCTGATAGCAACTTATACACAAAAACTGAAAATGACAAACTATTGATTGTGGTAGTATATGTTGATGATATCATTTTTGGGAGTAATGAAGAATCTATGAGTCAAAAATTTGCTTCTGTCATGCAGCAAGATATTGATTGTGGTAGTATATGTTGATGATATCATTTTTGGAAGTAATGAAGAATCTATGAGTCAGAAATTTGCTTCTGATATGCAGCAAGAATTTGAAATGTCTTTACTTGGGGAACAAACATTCTTTCTTGGCTTGCAAGTACAACAAACAACAGATGGCATATTCTTATCACAAGAAAAATATCTTAAGCAAATTTTGAAGAAGTATGGCATGGAAGAATGTAAACTTGTAAGTACACCAATGATAACCGGATGTAATCTCAGTTCACATGATGATTCTCCCATGGTGAATCAACTGGAATACAGATCTATGATAGGAATTCTACTTTATCTCACTAGGACTAGACTAGACATTATGCATGTAGTTGGGATTGTTGGACGATTCCAAGCTAATCCAAAAGAGTCTCACGTTCAGGCTGTCAAAAGAATATTCAAATATCTACAAGGAACTCAAGACTTTGGACTATGGTATCCAAAGAATGCCGATCTCACTCTTCATGCCTGCTTGATGCGGTTGGAAGAGTTTGAAGTGTTGATGATCGAAAAAGCACTAGTGGTGGTGCATTCTACATGGGACCGGTTCCGATCTTTGGTTTAGCAAGAAGCAAAATTCTATTGCCTTATCTACAGGAGAAGCAGAATATGTGGCTTCCGCATCTTGTTGCACTCAACACCTTTGGATGATGCAAACCTTACAAGACTTTCAAATCAAGTGCTCACCTCCTATCTCCATTATGTGTGATAATACAAGTGCCATCAATATTTCAAAGAATCCTGTTATGCATTCAAAGACCAAGCACATTCCCATCAAATATCACTTCTTACGTGAACAAGTGCTTGAACAAAAGGTGAAGCTGGAGTATGTTCCCTCCAAAGAACAAGTGGCTGATATATTTACCAAACCTCTGCCCAGGGAAGCGTTCGAATATCTCAGACAGAAGCTGGGAGTAGTCTCTGCCATGCAGAAAATCAGAACTGCTTAAATTCAGAAGATTAAATTGGATACGCGGGTTTCCTGAAAGATAGTCGTGTATATACGCGAGTTCATACCTGAGAAAACCGCGTATACGATTGCTGACATTTTTCTATTTGGAGTCAGCTCTCTTCAGCACAGTTGCAGTGCTGTTTGGTATCCCTGATACTGTTTGGTATCTCTAGTGGTGTTCCAGTTCTCATAATTCTATTTCTAATGTTTTGATAAAGATTCCTTGATGATTTGTTGGTAAAATTGTTCAGGATGCACAAACTAAGGGGGAGCCTTAGTCATATGGAAAGGTTACTTGGATGCACAGATTCAGGGGGAGCATTAGCGTTGCTGAGTATAATGCATTGTTGGCATTATGATGGTTCTGAAATATGTTCTCTTTCCTGAGGACTTTCTGGTGTTGGTTATGAAAATTCATATTTTTATTTTGATGAAAAGGTCATGTTGAGACCCATGATGTAAAATTGTAAATTTCAGTCATGTAAGGACTTATCGAATTTGTAAACCCACTTGGTTGGGTATTGAAAGGTCAAATTTTGTAAACCCATGGTTGGGTAGCTGAGTTGAAATGTGTAAACCCACTTGGTTGGGTTCTTGAGTCTTATATGTAAATCCACTTGGTTGGATATTTGATGTAAGTATGAGTCTTTGGTGATAGGAAGTTCATAGAGTCATGTACTTCATTGGAAAATATGTTTGAAGATTCAGCATGAACTCAGAGGGAGCTTGGTCACTTCAGTATATATCAGATCTGCAGAACGCTTCTTCCACATGCGGAGAAAAGAGTGAGAGTATGTTGGTTTTGATCCACCCTTAGCCCTTGCTGTCAAAGGGGGAGAGTGACATGGTGTTTGAATGAAGAGAAAGAATGGTGTCAAAAATGGGGAATGTGACATGGTGTCCTTGTATGTAACCAAACACCATCGTGGTTACCATCAAGTCCAAAGGGGGAGATTGTTGGCAATATGATGAAGAGTGTTGTCCTTGATGGCAACCCACTGAATGAAGATGAAGACATGAGATTGTTGACATGTGTTGTCCGTGATGGAAATCCACCTAATGAAGTTATTTGTGACTTGATGGACTTGGTAAATGATGTAAATCTGATGTGATATGATGTTTGTTGACAATATGATGCTGGGTGTTGTCCTTGATGACAATCCACTTGATAGAGTGTTGTCCTTGAATAGCAACCCACTTGATGAAGTTGTGCTTGATAGAATATGTCATGATGAACTTGTTAAATGATGTAAATCTGATGTATCTACAGTAAGTACAGAAGGTAATGAAGAAAGGAATTCAACATGTGCTAGATCTATTTAGCAATATGATGTTGAGTGTTGTCCTTGAATGGAAACTTACTTGATGAAGTTGTGCTTGATAGAATATGTCTTGATGAACCTGTTTAAAGATGTAAATCTGATGTATCTACAGTGAGTACAAAAGGTAATGAAGAAAGGAATTCAACATGTGCTAGATCTATGATGAAAAGAGTATGTCTCAAGGAATACGCGGATTTGTCTAGGGGAAGTCACGTATGCACGCGGGAAATAACATGCCAAGTCGCGTATGGGCAAAAGCGCTCATAAAGTGCAAAACCAGGGTAACCACCATGGTATTGACCCATTGTTTTGAGTAATGATTCATCTATGTGACCCCGTCCAGGAATCCGTCCAGAATACCATCGGAATTTATGTAGTTTTGGGCTCATGGCATTTGTTTTGCCTCATATATTGGAAAGTGGTAAACCTATATAAAGAGAAGAAATTCATTGTGCAAATCATGAGTGTAAGTGCAAGTGTCCGAGTTTCGAATGAATACTTCTCTCTCAAGTAGATCCGTAAATCTACCATTTGCGCTGAATGATAGATCCTTGAACTGGCATGCACCAATGATGAAGAAGGGGATCTAGATCTCAAATGTACTTATATTTGCTAGATCTGTTTATGAAATGATTAGATCTGTGATGAGGCGAACATCTGTCTGAGGTAAAGGGTAAAATCTGAAGTGATGTATCTGTTGTGAAGAATTGCAATGACATAAAAGTCTGAAGATCCATACGCTAGTTCGCCGACGAGGAAGCGCGTATATACGAGGCTTTGCTGAAGATAAAGCGCGTATGCACAATAAAATTAGCTCTGTAATTTATACAGAAGTATATGTTGGTTGATGTGAACGGAAGCGCGTATATAAGCGATATCAGAGAAGGAAAGCGCGTATGAAAACTAGGTTTTGCTGAATTCTATGGTAAGAAATGTTTGATCTGTTCTCCTGGTTTACTGATATCTGTCAGTGAGTTATATGTATCAGTTTCATGTTTGACTGTGCTTAAAAGTATGGAGTGGGTCCAGTCTGAAAATATGATGAAACGAGGCCTGCAAGTTGTGTCCTAAAGGAAGCTTTGGATCCAGTGTGAAAATTGATGAAATGTGGTCCATAGAGGTGCTGAGGGTTGTAGCCTTCAGTCAGGGGGTCGTAGCTCCCTTCCAGGAGAGGCTGGTAAACGAGATCAGGGGGTCGTAGCTCCCTTCCAGGAGAGGCTGGTAAACGAGTCAGGGGGTTGGAGCTCCCTTCCAGGAGAGGTCGGTAAACGAGCGCAGGTGGGTGCCTGCGTGCTGGTAGGAGTCTGCACCAGCACATATGTTGTAAGATGTTTTCTCTATAATAAAATATTGAAGGCTGAGCAACTGCAGTGGTGGTTTTCTCCCGTCTTGGGTTTCCACCTAAAAATCCTGGTGTTCATGTGTGATGCTTTGTGTGATGGTTTATTCTGTTGTTACTACACATTTTTACTGTTAACATAACATCAGATGAATGAATAGTGCAAAGAACTAAGTTAATAAATATCTGCATATTTATATCTCTGCTAATACGCGAGTTGTTTGAAGGATATCCGCGTGTATACGCGAGTTTACTAAAGGAAAGTAGCGTATGGGTTTTAGAGAGTGAAAAAGTAAAATTTTTTGAATATGCAGTAAATACTGATTCACCCCCCCTCTCAGTATTTTTCCCAACACCTTATATGGAGAGCGGTATTAGAGGAGTTGGGAGCGATTCCATAGATTTATCGACGCGTGTCCCCGACCGACATTACAAAACTGCCTCCCATGGCGCGCCATCGCACGTTAACCATCGACCAAAGATGCAGAGCAATATTGACACAAGCCGTCGATCTGGAGGGAAGCGATCTGATGGTGGTCACGTGCTATAGATGCGCAAATATTATCCAAGGTATGGCGCGCCATCGCGCATTATTTTCCATGCAAGTTGCCCGAGCGATATCCGTCGGATCATCAGAAGCTATGCGATGTGATGTCCGCCGTTGGATGTGGTAGGCTGTTAGCGTTGGGCCCAAGTTTAATTTATATTGAACGTTGTTAAGGTTTGTGGGTTTAATAATGGTACGTTATAAGTGGCTCAATTGATTTAAAGCTCGAGATATATATATTCAAAATTCCCAAAGTCCGAACATTCGAGTAAACATTATATATATTTAAGCGGGGAATGTAATATAATCTGATGCTTTAAAGGTTATATAATAGTGACCATATTTATGTTGGGCGCAAATCAAAAGCTATATATTATTAATAGTTTGAATCGGAAGTATGGATACATGACGATATATATATATATATATATATATATATATATTTATATACTATGCTAAATTCGAAACATATATGTAATAAGATTGAGTTTATTACAAAAGCCTGAAGATTTAGTTTATTACAAGAGCCTACAAGAACGAAAGAACTAGAGACAACGGCAGAAATATGGTACAAAAGAAAAATGAATCGAAATTGTAAAGTGAGCTTCAAGCAAGTATGCTTAAACTCATGTATGAACAGAGAACCTAGACAGGTAGCCCGAGAATAGAGATGGAAATGCACACAAGTATAGTGAACAGATAAATAAACACAGAGGTGAACCAAGATATATAGAACAACCACTCAACAGTAGCAGAAGAGACAAACCCAGTAAAGCCCAGGTTCAGAAAAGGAGCTGAGTGGTATTGAAATGCATAACTAAAAATGTAAATATTTTTGTTTATATTGTTTGTGATGCAAAGGAAAGTATCCTAAAGAAAAGACAAAATCCCACTGTAGCATGGAAATTTGTACATATTGTTGTAATTTTAAAAATGAGTTGGATAAAGGAATAAGAAGACATAAGCCAAAGAGTCATGACTGTTCATTCCAAATTCTTTATGAAATACAAACAGTCATGTGAGGAACTCTATATATAATATCAAATTGATATGCACAAGTGAGGTTAGAGAGAGAAAATATAGAGAAGGCAGAGTATAGAAGTGTAAGGCAGAGAAGATTAAGAAAAGAAGATCAGAAAGAGAAGCTACAGAACAGAGCTGATATCTGAGGTAAATCAACAAACATTTAGTTTGAAAAATTGAGGAAGTTGGAGCTTCCCTATCAAGTTGCAGCTTGATAGCTGTCAGTTGTAGCTGACTGAGGTTGGAGCCTCCTGTAGGTTGGTGCCTGCAGAAAATTGAAGGGATTTGGTGCTTCCTTGCAAGTAGTAGCATGCAGAATTGAGGTTGGAGCCTCTTGTAGGTTGGTGCTTGCAGAAAAACAGTGGTGAGAGGGAGTTGTAGCTTGCCTTTGCATCACAACAATAATAAGATGTGGTTTTCTCCCTTTATGGGTTTCCACTTATATCTGGTGTCTCTGTGCATGACGTTTATGTGTTGATCTGATTTATATCATTTGCTTAATACCTGCTGCTCTCATATTAATTATGTTGTTATATTATATTAATACTTGCTGCTCACATTCTAAGATTACTCACATATTAAGTTGGATATGAAATGAAGGTGTAAATAAGGTTTAATAGAAAGTTTAAAATATCATGAATGTGTTAAACTGATTCACCCCCCCTCTCAGTTTAACTAAGGTTTCAACCTTTCAAACATCAAGGCTAAGGTTGTAAGGTTCTGTTATTTTAAGATTAATACAATCAAGTTTTGTTTTTCTCAATAAATTGTCGTTCGATTTTTTATTTCAATAAGTTTTCGTTTGATCATTTATTTCATAGATTCCTTGATCACTATGATAGGTATGTTTTATAATTATTTTTTATATAGGTGCTATGTAATATTTTCTTGTTTGTGATTGCAGGTCAACGAAAGACGACACTTTCTTGCGATGAAAGAACTCTTGTTGCGATGGAAGGATTATTGTTGCGATGGAAGAACTACTGATGCGACAGCAAGACTACGACCACAAATAAGCATTTGGATCTAAGGTAGGATCGACCCCTTCATGGCATTTATTTTTAAAATGAATATATTTGGAGAAAGAAAAACTTAGTTGTTTGTTTGTTGGTAAATTGTCTTCTGACACTAGGGAGATCGATCTTGTCCGCAAGAACGATTTATCTGGCCAACAGGGGCTACAATAAAAATACCAATAAAGAGGCTACATTAGTATTATAGGGACCTCACATTCCCTTCCATTTTTTTTTTCCTCAACGCCTGATTAGTTCTAGATTTTTTTTTATAAAATTCTCATCCTCCCATGTGGAATTTTCAGTAGGTAAGTTCTTCCACTTAATGAGATACTTTGAAATTGATCAATTTTGTAGTTGTCGGGTTCTTGTTTTTGTGACTACTTCAGGCTCGAATATATATTTTTCTTATTCATCAAGTTCTTGAAATTTTTATCCACGATAATCATTAGGTTTGTATTGAGTGAATTTGAATAAGTCATTTAGGATTGGATAGGGTTTTTAAATTTGAGATTTAAAAAAAATCATGTATGAGAGTCTTTTGGTGAGTTTGAAAGGTCATCATTGATGTAATACGTGTCATTGTCAATGAAAAATCTGAAATTTGTGTGTGAATAAGTTGATTTGGTCATCATGGTGAATTTAATACTTTTACAGATTTTCGTAGCAAATTCAGTTTAAAGAGGTTAGGTTTTGATACAGAATTTCTAGGCACTTCTGTAGAAAATTCACCCTCCCAAACATAGGATTTGCTACGAATTTCGTATTTTTTTCTAATGGTGGGGAAAAAACTACAGACTCTCATTAAAGGTCAAATAAAAGGTTTTTCAGAGCATATTGGATCATGATTTCTCCATATTGTTATTTTCCATCCTTTTTAAACACATGCATATGCCTGGTCATCATAATTCCATTTCCACCTCTTCATTTCAATTTCCTATTTCAAATACGCTTTATCCTCATCCTTTTAAGCTATTTTATTGTATTATTATTAGACTGGAGGTCTATGGTTTCTCTAGCAACTGTCTTAGTCTAGGTCTTACTAGTGTCAAAAATTTTGTGTGTTGTCTCAAAAAATTTTGCAAGTGTCAAGGAAGGAGTTGATCATCACATTTTGAAGCAATGGCATCACATAAGAAGTAGTATAAAGGTGGAGCTATTTTTATGTTTGAGCCCATGGACATGAGGCTTCTCGAGGAAGACCCCACCTTCTCACAAACATTTTCTAGTGTGGGTTGCCTTCAATTTTGTTAAAAATTGCAGGGATACCATGCACCAGTTTCAAAGGATTTTGTTGTTAATTTTATAGGCACAGGGTCAAAGGTGGGAATTCGGAGTTTTGTTGTGTCTCCTAACACAATTTCACAATATAATAAGATCCCAATATCAAGGGATTCATGGTTCAAGGTTAAGAATTTCAAATTAGATAATTGTGATAAGTTTTTGAAAGACGAGCATAAAGGCATTGATATGAATTCAGGTATCTCTAGAACATTCCTTGAGGAGAATTTTCCCAAGATATTAATGGTGATCCATAAATATTTCACATGTGAGGGTATATTCCATATGATTGACCAATACCACTTCAAATTACTGCTACACTTCACAGGTAAGAAACCCATGGATCTACCTTTTTATTTGTTTAGGATTTTGAGAAAAATGACAGACAAGGTTCAGGCCAAACCTAAAACCAGTGATTCCTCCATCTTTCATCATGCTCTTATAAAATTGATGGTACTTGAAGAATTAAAAAAATGAAAATATATTGGTCTACATTCTTGTTTTTGAGTGGCTATGCGGTTGATGTCCTTACTCCTAGGAAAACACCAATATCTAAGTCTAATACACTAAGGAAAGGCAAGAAATCGAAAGCAGGACTAGTGGTTGACCATGAGGTAGAAATGCAGCCCGAATTAGAGACTATACAACCTGAGATAGAGCCTATGGTAGAGCATATGGAGTTGGAGTTTGAACAAGTACAAAATTTTATGGTTTCAAAGAAGACTTCAACTAGCATTCAAATAAAAACATATACAAGGACCCATAGGAGGCTCACTAGATGTCAAACAAAGGCAAAGGGAAAAACAAAGTTAGCATACATCTTAGAAGCAATTGAAATTGAAGAGAGTCCAATTGTAAATCTTGTGGAAATCAATTAAACAAATACCAAAAATAAAAATAAAAAAGGGCTAAGAAGTTGGAATTTTCACAAGAAGAATCAGGGTTTATCTTTAAACCTATAAACCCAATCACTAGGTCACAACAATCCAAGGGAAAAATTCCTAAAATGATGCTTGAGAAACCAAAAAAGGAGAAGATTCCATTGGAGGAGATATCAAAACTACCTTCAGAAAAAGTAGAGTCAATTAAGAGAATGAAAGGTAAATATAAAGTCCAAGAGAAGAATGAGATGTAGCTTCTATAAAAACAACTAATGGAAGCTAGGACAAAGGTTGTAGAAACAAAGTTGGAGATGGAAGATTTCGAAAAGGAAATGAGAAAGAAACTAGATTTTTTCAATGAAATGGAAAATAATTCAGGGAAGATGATAAAGAGGACACTACCTCTACACAAGATGATGAATCATATTTTCAATAGAAATAGGTGGCTATAAGAAGAAAGGAAGAAGTTACAAGGTCAGGCTAGAGATCTAGAAGTACAAATGCAGATGGTACAAGCTAAAATTTTGAAGAGGGGCTTGAAATTCATGACTATTTTTTATGATGATGCTCCATATATGATGATGCTATATTGTGGCTTATGTTATTACATAGGAATATATAGGCTGAATAAAGTATTTTGGAGGTGAAAAAGGGAAGAAGGTGCAAAAATTCAGTAAATTAGCTACTTGGTTGCAAGTCCCGGGCTTAAAGACAGAAATTTGCTACGAAAGTTGTTGTATCTTTCCTTGAGGATAAACATCAACAAAAATTTCAGAACAAGGATGGCTTAAGGCATGTGTTTACCTCTTTAGCCTCAAGGAAGACCCTCCAACAGTCAAAAGGCTTAAATATTGTGCATAAGGTGGATTTTGAAGTTTTCTACGAAAGTTTGCTATGAAAGTTCGTGTACTGTGTTTCTCTTCCAAAGTTAAGTGTTTTTGATGTTTTTGTGTAGTAAATGCAGTTAAAAGGTGGATGAATGATAGAATAAAAGCATGCATATTATTATGCCACTTGTTTAAGAGGACAATTCAGGAGTCAACTACCATGTGGCTAACAACTCATCAAATCAAAAAATAACGCCACATCATCAATACAACTCACTATATCAACTCAGGTTCACGAGGTCTTAACTCTAGTGCATCAGTTGGCCAACACCTCAGCATGTTAGTTTAGTTCGATAAAGATGACAAGTATAGGTTGTTATATGTTTTGTTTTAGTTATTAATAGTCATAGAATACTTTTTTATTACAAACTCTATCATACTAGAAAATATCCCTATTTATTCTCAATATGATGTAATCTTATTTGAATTAGGTCTCTAAGTCCGTATCGAAGTCTAGCCAAGGTGGCAGACCATTGTAAAATCAATCTATAAATGAGGTAATTTTTGAGTTTGAAAGGGTGGGTGAATGTAATGAGAAGGCTATTATGTAATGTTTTTCTACCAGGCTAATATACAGTTTGCAGCAGTTGTCTTTCAAAACCTGATATTCTTTTGGAGCTTATATTTTTGTGTATTTCTATTCTGTATATTTTTATCAACACTTTAGTATTATGATTACTTGGAATTCATAATTTCTATGCTCCAATTTCCTTCATGTACTATGATTTTGTTGTCAAATTTATATTTTATGCCCATTTTCCTCAGCTTCCATGGATGCATTTGCTAGAAATTGAGGTCGTTAGCTAACTCCATGCCCAATGGTAGCCTTCATACACTCTTCCACCTGCAAAATCACTTAAAACACAAAATTATTTAGCCATCTGTAATAGAGATATTATCTTGAGTATTCATTGGTTTTCTTTGAGAGAGCCCTCTCTGATTAAAATGGCTAAATTCCAGTCCAAAGTGGTTTGAAATAGTTGTGCTAGGTTGACAATTGAACAACCCAACTGGTTCCATCTTAGTGATAACAAAAATATTGTTTGAACTTGGAGCTGTTAACTGATAACCTTTGTTATGAGGAATTCTAATCTACGGATAACTAGTCTTCCCTGAGTGTGGTGTTCCTTCACTCAGAACAACAGAGGAAAGATATATTATTTTCTTTCTAAGATAAAGATATAAAAAGAATATGAAGAGACTTACTTGTGATCCTTCGCTCTCATTCTTCTTCTTTCATCGCTTTTGTCGCTCTTGATTCAACCGAACTCGCAAGATCAATACCTAAAATAAAAACCAGTAGACAAAAAATGACGATACAAATATACAATATATATCTATCATAACCAGATTGAACTGAGTAAATATAAGAATACATGCACATATTGAGAATTCATTCAAAAGATACAAATTCATATATGAGAGAAAAAAAATATATCTTTATTGCAGTATTAGTAGGAATAGATTACAACGACTCGATTAGTTTTTTGTCAACCTTCTCCAACTTCATCCCGTCCTCATCACACCAAGCATCAATCTAGCATCATTACGGTACTTCAGCTCTCCAAGAATTGAGAATCCAACAACATAACACTACACAAATTTCTTCCTCCCTTGCACTTAATGATGAGTGCTGAATTTATAGGGAAATTGTAGGCTATTTCTCAATAGATGATATTGAATGGTTTTCTAATAATATATGAGACATGTTTCTAGTTTCAATGGTGATGGATGAACACATGTATTCAAAGTATGACACCTATGAGCTCTTTGAGAAGGTACTGGACATGTGGATATTCCCAAAACAATGATGATTTCACTCCCAGGAGACCAACACACCCTTAAGTGTTGGGAAATGCTTTGTAGAGCACCCTTGCATGGGGGTAAGTGCTTTGGAACATGCTTAGGCCCATTCAGAGGAGTGTTGATGAGTCAATGGGTCACTTTAACTATACTTCATAAATTGAAACTCTCATGAATTAAAGCCATTAGTGGAATGACTTCTCTAGGGCATGTAGCAACTAAATTAGGGGATTATAAACCATGTTCATATTGGTCTTAGGGATGATACCCAAATGGACCTATAACAGCTGCCCCATAAAGCATGAAGTGAAAATAATGATAATATTTGGATGGGATGATTTACGGTGTAATGAGTAGGATATGAAGTAGACGATGACCTGCATCAATTTGCAATACATTACATCATGATATCTTGTATATATTGGACATGAATTGTTGAGGGAGGCCTACCCATGCTCAACACATAAAATATCATAACACTTACATAGATTAGAAAGTCATCTATAGATATAGACATGCCTACAGATATAGGCCCATGATAGGATGCCTATCTGTATGTAAATCCATCATATGAATGATGGGGTACAATTACTGAAATCTCAACCCAAATGGATAAAACTAGATCTGAGGTCTTCTATCTCGTTTACTCGATCGTTCAAGTACAAGGATAACCATCCGAGTATGTGATCTAAAGTCGAACATGGGAAGACATTTTCTGATTACCAGCCAATGATGTAAGCCATTAACAGATGTGAGAGAAACATTCGTTGATGTTAATGGTTCTCAAGGTACTGTGGTACAATTTTCAAGGCGTGAATAGATGATTTGATGTCGAATGACAAACAAAATATTTCAGTTGAAATTTGGGTGAATCCATCGCTATTTGATGATTTAACGAGTCTAGCAATAGTGAAACTCGATCTTGTCATGATCGGACAAATCCGTCACTATTTGATGCTTTAACAAGTCTAACAATAATTAAAAATATGTCCCTTTTCATATTTAGAGAGTTTGAAAAAGGGATGAAAAGAAAATTCCATAAGTATTTTTTTGTAAATTTGTCTCTCAGGTCCGAAAAAGTGTAAAATGATACCTGAGAAAACATATTAGCCATGTTCGACTAAGGTGTTCCTTTTTCATAAATAATCTATCTTAGTCCGAAAAAGGGTTAAACTTATACTAAGTAGATGTCGTTTCATTTCCTTTTACGAGTTCGAAAAGACAAGTGCTTGGAAATATTTTCACGTTAATGGAGTCTAAAAAGAGCTAAAAGAAGACTCCAAGGTTTCCATTTTTTCATAAGTTTTAACGAGTCCGAAAAGTGATAAAAAATTTCTCATATGATCGACTTTCAATTTAATTTAAGAGTAGAAAAAGATGGAAAGAACTTGGCATTTTCATGTGTTTTACGAGAATGAAAAATAGCAAAAGAAGCTTGGGATTTTTCATGAGTTTAACGAGTCTTGAAAATAATAACTGAAATGAACTCGAGATAGGTTTCATTTTTATGCAAGCTTGAAAATATAGAAAAACTATGCTTGATAAAGGTTTCATTTTTATACAAACTTGAAACATAGGAAAACTTTGCTTGAGAATGTTTCATTTTTACACAAGATTGAAACATAGGAAAATTGTACTTGATATAAGTTTCAATGCCCCTAAGCCTAACCTACAAGAGCACATGCCCCCCAAACTTCATTTCATTCACCTAAGTAGACTACTGGTTACTAATAGCTGGATGGAATGAAGATTCATCATAGGGGAGGATTTGTTTCATTTTTTAACGAGCTTGACACATGAAAATAACTATGCTCATAAGAATCTGTTTCATTTTTTAAAGAGGTTGACATAGTAAAAGTAACTATCCTCATACACTGTTTCATTTTTCTAATGAGGCTGACACAGTAAAAGAACTATCCTCATAAGGACCTGATTCATTTTTTAACGAGGTTGACATAGTAAAATAACTATACTCATAAGAATCTATTTCATTTTTTTAACGAGGCTGACACAGTAAAAGGAACTATCCTCATAAAACCTGTTTAATTTTTTAACGAGGTTGACACAGTAAAAGAACCATCCTCAAAGGCATGCAACCAAACCAGTGATCATGCAATGGAAAAGACAAAGTCTAATGAAATCATCATTCAAGGAGTTAGATGAACACTACAAATGATCACTCATAACATGCATAGACAGGTATTCGCCATGGTTTCCATTGAATTTAGGAATTTCGGAGGGTAATTTATGTGGAATCACTGGCCACCAAGGAGAATATCCTATGGGATCATTAGTAAACCAGTTTAAATTGGGTAATTCTGATGTTGTGATAAAGGGAAACTTTCGATTCAAGTCAAGTTTAGCATAACTAGGATGGGATGGAATTTATTGGGAAAAAGGCCTTTATGCATCAAAATAAGGCATTTTCTATTGGTAACCCAGATAGGGTTTATTTTGATGATCAAACACTTGAGGTATCTGTTGACCAAGACCTGGATAAGCTTTTTGTTGTGGCATTTGAGGCTGTGGCTGCCAGGGTGATTTCCCGCCAAGATTATAGCCCAAACTAGAATAGACTGGACCTGGTTGTGAATAGGTAAGACCGTTAGGAGCCTATGACATCCCATAAAAGGTCAATCCAACTTGTGGTTGTAAGATACTAGATACAGGTGGTTGTTGTAAACCAGCTGAAGGAGGTGGAGTCTAGAGGCCTAAGACTTGAGGGCAATGGGTTGAAGGACCTGCTAGAGACAGTTGAGGTACAACCAAATAATCCTGTAAATGGGGTAATGAATTATTAATAGTTAGGGTAGATGTAGGTGCAACAGGTTTAACCAGTTGGTATGAATTCACAACCTTTTGTGGTTAAACAGGCAAGATAGGATGCCACTGACAAACAGTCATTCCAACATTTGGGTGACCATAAAACGACGAAGTATTGTCAAAATGGGTTACCATAGGTTGCCCCATAGCATGAGGATTATAATAAGATGGAATATAATAATCTCCAAATGGTGGGAGTCTAGTCAAGATTCAACTAAATGGAAGGTACCTAGATGGACCAGCTTGATGTTGAACCGAAGATGTGTATAAAGGATCAAGCCGTTCAATACTCATTAGAGATGTACCAGATAAGATACTACAATATTACATGGGTAAAGTCCATGGATTTGAGGAGGCACCAGAGTAAGTTCCAAATAATGATGGTAACCCGATGGGATGGAAAAACCACCATAAAGATGTGACTCAAGTGACGTGGTAAAAATCAACGGAATGGTAACAATAGATGTTGTCTCAACTATAACAGATGCTATAGCCGGAGATGTTGAGTCAACCTTAATCAAATGACCCAGTGAATACCCTATAAGATCTATGGGAACTTCGATTGAAACAGGATCAACTGAAGTAGTTTAAGTTAATCGAGGAACATACTCATAAAGATAAAGCCCCGACCCAGCATGAGTTGGAGTTGAGGGTGTTTCTTCTTGTTGAGGTTATTCCTCAATAAAAATCAAACCAGGTGGAATAATTTCATCACCAGGCCCGAGATATATTTCAGGTAGTTGAATGCACGATAAAAAGGAAGACTCAATGACTATGGATGACTGAGAAGTGACCGATACAGGAAAAATTTATTGTTGTTCGACTTCAGGATATAGATGTTTTGGTAAAAGAACGATGTGATCCGAATCAAATTCCAGTTGAATGACATCGAGTTCTAGATGTATGGTCTCACTGATTAGAACTTCAATGTCCACAAGTAGCGACGAGGACTCTATTTCGACGACAGTAGATAAATCAGGAAGTGTAGAAATGACTCGAGACGACTCTGGTAGATGTGATGAAGATGATGCAATAAAGGTACTGATGGTATTGGATTCAGTAGAACGGGGTTGCCTTCACCGACCAAAAATGGATTCCAGTGGTAAAGTTGGTTTAAGTGCTATTTTACGTGATTGACCGAGAAAGGGTTGCTCTTCTTCCATGATGACTGATTGATTTATTAAAAAAATATATAAACAAATAAAAGGGTGATACTAGGCACAAGGATTACCAAGTAATTGTGAACTGTAGAATACCTCTTGGAAAACCAAGAAGTACAAGTAGACAATCTCCCTAAATGATGTGTTCGGTGTATCACAAGTTACAAGGTGGCTGACTCGGTTACCTATGGATGGTAAGAAGCCTAAATTTTTCCTCCCAAATATACTCTAAGGTACGTGAAGGCCCACGTCCATAATAGCGTTGTGTAATGTGAAACCGCACAGTGAGAGCACCCCCTTATAATTTTTGTACTAGAACACCACCCTATATACTCGGAGGTACGTGGAAGGGCTCCGATATACTTACGTACGTGGAGTGGGATTTCACACTCGGAATGTATCACAGATAAGTTAGTGACATCTTCTATGCTGACCAATGTCGGAACACATCTCTAGCCTAGACCTTCTAAGTGTTATCGTTAATGTTACAATATTAGGTTAATTGAAATGAATTTTATGTTGATCTTGCTTAACATTTAATCTTTCAAGTTCACTGCGAGATGTAATGGGAAATTCCTAAAACGAAAAATAAATGAGAAGAAATATTTTCAATTCATTTTTTTATGAAAACCTTAGCTACTAAAGGGATACAACAATCAAATTTTTGAGCATAGATCAAAGATCACAAAATAAATGCAGATTTCCCTAATATATTCCTATGTAACACTCACAATCTCTAAATTCATATGCATGTTTTTCTTTTAAATTTCCTTTAATGTTAATGATTAGAAAGAAACTAAATGCACAAATAAATCAAACAATGCTTTATTTTTTGAGAAATGAGGACTGAAAAAACAATTTTCTCTTAGGAAATGAAGATTGAAATGACAATTTTCCTTTTTGAAAACGGATAATTGATCTAATGCAAAAATTTACAACTTTGGATTTAAATTGACAATGATAAAGAAATAAAATAATGAAACATCGAATATACTGTAGAAATTTGCTGAATAATAATTAATTATCCACCGAGACTATCCTGATCACATACAATTCGAATTCATATGCAACACATAATCTCTTCCACTCAGATCATCAAACATGCGGAAATAAAATCAAGCGATAACACATCAAATCATCATACACATTAACACAGTATGTATGGGGAAAGCTTATAGCTGAAAACTCCACAGATATTGTGTATATTATAATGGAGAAATCATGTAACAAACTCAGTACAATACTCCTCACAAGTACTCAGTACTTTCTCATGAAGTTACACACAATCTAGCTCAGTTTTGAACAGGTTACTGGTTCAAAACTCATCGCCAATTGCCTTGCCTCTATTGCGCAATCCAGGCCTGTCTATATAGAGATCCAAGGTTCGAATCTCCTTGGCTTGACTGCGCAATTGTCATGGACAAATCCTCCAAGTGTGGTGCAAATCTCATGCACAACTGATGTCGCCACTGATAGCTAACTCCACCCTTTCATCTACCTCTTTCATTGGTCTCCACTGAACTGATCATGCACTGTAGTGAACTGATGTGTTCTTTAGTTGAATAATGAGTTACTAATTAATGAATTAAATAATATTTAATTCACTCCACTCATAACTAATTTATTAGCTAGTTAAACTAATCTCAACTAGTTCAACTAAAATAAACAGAACACAACTCCACTATCTGTCTCATTAACTCCACCAAACTTCTGCCACTGAAGTCCTAACTGAAGTCAACCATGCATGAGCTCAATACCCCATAAGAAAAGTGTATTTCCTTCTGGCAGTTGCATGTGCCACATCCGTAGCTCAAACTGAAGTGATCCAAGAGAGTAAACTGTTGTTTAGAGTCCAAATATTATTAAGGGTAAATAATATTTGACTTCCCTATTTTTAGGAGAGGCAGTCTAAAAATAGCCTTCGACCTCTTCGACCTAAAAAATAGATTCTCATATATTTTTACCAACATGACCAATGCTCCAAGAATCTCAAACTGGAATCCCCGAACCATGCTCCATATGTCTAAAAATAGACTTTGCGCCAGAATTCGCCTGCGGGCCCACTTGGTGAAGGCGACTTCATTTCACCAAGCTCCATCATCTTGATGCATTCTCAACACTCCCTCTCAGCAAGATATGGATTATCTGCAACCCCTATCCTGCCTCTGTGGAATTCAAACTTGCTCCTGGTGAGCGCCTTTGTCAGGATGTCGGCATCCTGATCCTCCGTGGGAACATATGAAAGCATCATGATTCTCCGCTGAACACAATCTCTGATATGATGATACCAATCTTTGAAACCATGCTGCTTCAACTGATCCTCTTGTCTGTACCATGAACCATATCCTGATGTGCCTCTAAT